>CM060900.1:354323631-354791131 GCA_030762935.1 Hymenopus coronatus
GACGTCATGGATGGGGTGCAGTATTGGAGGGTGAGACGTGGTCAGCGCCTCGAGCCCCTCCCGGCCGGTTAATGCGGTCCTCACGAACTGGAGCCGCTACTTCTCCATCAAGTAGCTCCTCAATTGGCCCCCCAGGGACCTCACGAGGCTGAGTGCACCCCGGTCCAGGTCTCCCAGCGAGGGGAAAATCCCCACGCCGGTACTGGGGATCGAACCCAGGTCTCCCGCTTGGTAGGCAGCTGCGCTACCACCTCGCTAAGGAGACGACCTTCAATTTTTATTACTATTATTAATATTATTATCTTCATAATTTTTCCTCTTTTGATTATTATTATTATTATTATTATTATTATTATTATTACCGTAACTGTAGTACCGCATTCAGAGTTTTAATTCGAATTCTACTCTAGGCTAGCTGGTGTAACCCTCTAATGGAGGTCTGCATATACCTTCCGCCTCATCTGTGCTGCTATTGGTAATTCCAGGACTGATAAGATAGGCAGCATATACCTCGTAGAATGGTAGAAACAATGTTCCTTCAGATTTCAAAATGTTACCCTCCAATCATGAATTAAGGTGTATAACGTATCAGTTGTTATCAACTTTATGTCATCCAGACAGCTTCAAAGTTTTGTTGTTGTGCGCAATATGACATTCAATTGATTTCATGCGAGCTCAATCTATTTAAGAGAGAATATTATCGGGTTATTCTCAACAGTATTATATTTAACTCCCTCTATCAGATTAACTCTGTCGTAAACTTCCCCTACTTTGGTTTCCTCATAAGGAGTATGAGTTCATTTTCAGTCACGGTTACTGGCTACTCCTTTTCCCTCCATCCACGACGCCATTCTTGGCCACTTAGGAACGGTACCTTTTTGTTATAAGATGTGGTATCTATGACAAACTTTTACATAAAAACGTTACCTTTTAAACACTGAAGTGAAAACAACACCTTTCATTTTTTAACGGTTTTCGAAGCTCCTTTTAGATTTCATCAGTAATTAAGTTCCATGTAAGGCGCCGCATCTACAGTTTTGCATTTTCTTTCTTTACTTTCTTCCTTCCTTCTTCCTTTCTTTCTTTCTTTCTTTCTTTCTTTCATTTATTTCAGTAAATAGGTCCCACATATAATAACTGCAAGATAATTTTTATGTTAGCGGTTACGCATGCCTTTGAACTGGAGTGAGCTCCATTTGCAATGTTTCGACCGAGCGAGATGGCTCCGTGGCACTCGGGAGGTCCCGGATGCTATTTCAAACAGCCACCCACTCTTACCTTGAATTTTTCGTGAGTTTCCCTGTTATTTTAGGTGAAGGGTGGTGTATTTGATGACATTTTTCTTCCGCATTTCCTTTCTCAATGTTGTAGTTTGACTCCGGGACTTAGTGACGGTGTTAGACAGATGGAATAGAGGCGTGTGTATTGGAGCTTTTTTCTGCCCAGACATATGGCAGCTTTGCAAGCCTCCACTGCTGGGTCAAGTTCCCCCTTTCTCCACTAGAAGAAATCCTATGAATATCCCTACAATGGTTTGTAGGGAGATTTCTGAGTGACGCTCTTGTTGTCGAGCGGTCAAGCATGTATTTTCTAGGCATCTCTCCGCGTCTCTATCGAGTGCACCGACATATCCTGCGGCCCATAGTCTCTTGCGATTCCTTCAGCTTATCCGTTCCTCCCGGATATGTATGCTTACATGATCCGTTGAGGGGGGGTAAAGATGATAGGGTTTCCCTCCATAAAGTGAATGTATTCATACAAAGTTCCGGTAAGAAAATACAATTTATGCAATAGATTTAAAATAAAGATGTAGTTATATCCCATAGTAAAGCTGCCTGTAGCTTTAGGTGCTCTTATTCCGCAAACATTTTTGTTTATGTAAGATATATTAGCTTTAAATTTGGCGCTGCAGTGGCCGAGTGGTTAGATATCTATTCTTTCATATACCATATCATATATCCCAGGGGACCGCATGTGGGATTTGTAATGAATGAAGTGGCGTATGAGCAGGTTTTCTCCAACTTCTCCAGTTTCCCCCTCGATCATTCCCAATCGTTCCATAATTATCTTATTTCATTGCTTTCGCCGTGATTTCCTATCATCCAGTTTATTAATTTCATACCAGGTATCGCACTGATCAGTTCTTCTGGCTGCCCTCTCTGATCCAGAGCCTCTGCTCCTCAACAGGCCTCTGACCTCATACGCTGGCTTATAAGACTTGAGGGGTGTAAATCCAGAGAAAGAGGAAAAGCTTCTAGCATCCGCCGTGGAAGAAACACGGGGCCTCTCACATGGAAAACGTGAGCACAAACCATTACACTATACAAGGCGGCTCACCTGTCCCTTATTCTCTGGTTTTGTGCAACCCGCAAATTAGCCTGAAAACATCGTTTCCGAGACCCATTTTCTGCATATCAACATTATGTACTTAGGCCTTACAAGTTATATCTGAATAGTAGCGCATTTGATTAACACGCAGTATTAGCATGAGTTCCAAAATACTCGATTCAGGTTCAAATCTTCTTAAAACGTTGACAATTTCCCCCCCCCCCCCCGCTTTCTTTCTTCCTGATTTGGTACAAATCTAGGTGGGATAATGGAACATTTTTAACTAGTTTGTTTGTTTCTTTTATCGTTTTTCTTTTTATTTATGTTTATTCTAACTTAATTCGTCCAGTTACAGGAAACACAAATGAAAATGAACATTCTGAGGCATATTCATTCAGTTTCTTCTAAATATGCAGGTATTATTACAGTGTTTTAAAACTAACATAGGCATTTCAGATAATACTACAGAACGAGACCCATTTTCAGGGTATCTCTGAAACGAAAAATATACAAAATACCTAGGTCGACATTACATAGGTGTTCACCAATACTTTCAGTTGAAAAAAACATTAGGTTTAATCCCCATAACATGAACTTCTCAATATCCACTAGATAAAGCGTTTCCGACTTGAAACTTAGTGATGAAATGTTTTCATTAGCGCAGCAGCTGTTCGAAATGATGACTTTCTTCGTTGGTTCAGAGTTGTGCGCGAAGTTGCAATTACAACCTGGCACGTAGTAACATCTGGGATGTGACGGACCTGCAGGCCTCCCTGATTAGTTGCTAAAGATGATTAAGGTTATGCGGCCGTTGACTGTACACTGTTTTAGACGACATCATAGCAAGTAATCAAGTGGCGCAATTAGATAGGTCCTCGCCTACCTATCCATCTTTGAGGATGTGTGCTGTGAAGATAGTTTACGACGATCCTGGACTGGTGCGGTGGAGCACTATCTTGCTGAAACCACATTCATATTCCATTTAAAGGTACATGCTCCAGCAATGGAAGTAGATCGTTTTGGAGGAAGTGAAGGTAGCGTGCTCCCGTAAGATGACCTTCGAAAAATGTGGCCCGATTAGATGATCACCCAAAATGACACACCATATACTAATTCCCCACTGGTCTTGAAAATCTGCCTGTCTTACCCAGTGAGGGTTAGCGACACTCCAGTAGTGCATGTTGTGGCGAGTCACAGTGCCATTGTTGTGAAACTGCGATTAATCTGAAAACAGAACTTTGGATAAAAAGTCTGCATCACGGTTCCGAATTGGGCTTTGAAGATGATAGTGAAAATTTGATAATATTTAAGGATTATTATAACGAAAATATGACGGAATGTCCTGAGATAGAAGGGAAAATTGCCGATAAATTACTTAAATTTACGGTTAACTCCGGAGCCAGTATGTGCATATGTAGTATGAATTCCTTTCAAGACTTATCAAACAGGAACACCTACCTCCAATGTGGTGTGTAAGGTAATTGTCGGGAAACGGTGCACAGGATCAGATTCCAAACTATGTTACTATAGAAATAGCGGGGGAAATTTTTGAATATGTTTTTTTAGTCATCAACAACCTTATTTGCAATGCCATCATAGGGTGTGACATGTTATATGACCTGAAGACCATAATGAATTTTGCCAATAGAAACGTGAAATTGAATAAGGAGGGAAAAAAAATAGTCGTACCATTTGTGAACTCTGTTAAAAAGGACGAAATTTCTAAAAATTCAGAAGGATAGAATATGAATGATGAACAAAGCGGTAGGTGATGACTCATTAAGGGGTTTTCGTGACCAAGAGAGAGAGAAAATGTTTACTCCGCTCAACCGCAATTGTAAAGAAAATAAGTTGGCCGTCATACAAAAAAGAATCGAGAATGCGTATATGATGACGAAAGAACAGAAGTATCACTTAAGAGAACTATTTATGGAGAATGCCGCAAGTATATAAACCGAGATATTGAAAAGAGCTGCCGAAAGAACGCGAATAATGTCGAAATACAGAACGGCAAATATAAAGTGAAGAAAAGTAAGAAATGGGTCATTTAAATAGGCGACCTTGTCTTGATGCGCAATAAATAGTTGTCCAACGCCGCAAATAAATTCACTCATCGTATGGTAATGTTATTCAAGGGACCATATACAGTTGTAAAGAGGTATGGGACAGACACATTTTTGCTTTCCGATATAAAGAACAATAAGACGGTCGGAAAACACCATAAACAGCTGTTAAGGCCTTATATATTATGGCAATATAAATCCTGTCTCAATCGATTAGTAAAGGAATAAGTGTCAAGAATATTTTCATAGGTTAGATAAAGGACACAGGTAAAATGTTAAATGAGTAATAAAGGGGTACCTGCCCAAACTAAGGCTGGCAGGGTGCTGAGCACCAGACATAATTAACTAGAGTACAAGGAAATTTTGTATTAATTAAATGTACATAAAAGAAAATAATTAGTGAACAAAAATAGTTTTGAACCAGAAAGAAGGTTGTGAATAAAAAAAAAAAACATATTTAACATAAATATTGAGTTGAACACCTAGTAGTACATACGAAAAGTTCCCTGAAAAAGAGAGGGTGTGAGTGTGTACTTTGCCAACGAACATTGGTCAGGTGGATAAACTATGGAGTGAAGTGATGTGCACAGATGTTGTAGGCATAAGGGCAGTGAACTGAATGTAATCTACAAACCGAAGGTCACTCAGCAGCTTAGTGCGATAAATGTAGTAGGTACAAAACCACGGAAGAGAAATAGACGCTGAAGCTATGGGGTAAATTTTAAGGAGTATGCGAAAGTGACAGAGTTAAAAAATGATAAAATAAATAATAATAATAATAATAATAATAATCTAAATAGTAAGTAACTATAACTGATTCTGGAAGAACAGAAACAATGCAGCGAAAAAAAGTCACCTCGTAACTTCTTAAGTATTTGTTTATCTTTCACTGTTTTTTTTTTTTTTTTTTTTTTAAACAGTAACGGAGTCTGATCAGGACTCCGGTACTGTATCCCTATTTATATTTCCCCCCGTAGGTTTTACTAATTACTGGTTTTACTGTTTCTTTTACAAACATATACACATTGCACAAACATATAACACCCATGCCCAAGGCGGGACTCGAACCCACAATCCCCTGCCCACGAAGCACAAAGCGAGACGCTTTAGCGAGCGTCGCCATGGGGACCGGCATACTGTTTGGCGTAGTTTGAAGCGGAAATTTCTTCCCAGTCACTAATTATTTATCCTTTTTTTGCAATGTAAATGTGAAGGTTTATTTTTATTTTTCATTTGTAGAAATACACTAGAATTTAAGATATTTCATTACTAGTACCTAAAACAGAATGCATGTAGCGATTGAATCTGTGAACCTGGGGTTCTTTTGGGAGGAAAAAGCCAGTTTCTCACAGGCTACTTCGGAAGGGGTCGAAGTCACTAAGAAGTTTACCGTTGTGTTTGCCATGGTATTCCAAAAGTTCCGTTCAGCGCGCGAGGTCAAGGGAGGACACCAGAAAAACTCAATATTTGCCACGTCTATGTGGTTGCATAAATTTTGGCCAATGGGAAGCCAACAGCTTACAAACTGTCGGGAAATTAAGAAATCGACGCGAACAAGAAGGTGGTTTTAAGGCCCAAATACAGTGTTTAAAAACCATATAAGTAGGGTGTTAAGAAGACACAGGGGCTTCTTACCTGTTTTGTTCGTTTGTTAAAGTGTACTCTAGTGCCCAGAACGGCTAAAGCAGGAAAAGCGCGGTAAAGGAGGTGAAGTAATCGTGCGTGAGTTAGATCGCTCAAAGTGGCGCTCGTGTTTGAGTAAAATAAATCGCGATGTGAGAAATTCATACCGCACCGCGCGAGATCTCGCGTCGTAAGAGCTGCAACACAATGAAAACAAAACAACGCGCCCAGGTCGACTTATCAACCAGCAAATAAGTTAGTCAGCAAAATGTCTCTTGTCCTTTCTGTTCTTCAACCCTGAGAAAGAGACGAATCTCATAGTCTTTCAGACACGGCACGAGGAGCCGCAGCGCCCAGTAGAGAGGGAGAGGCAACTAAAGGGAGGATATGAGAGCAGGTACGTGGTGACCAAAGAGAGGAAGAACGGTCGCAATACCATCTTGGTTAGTACTTTCCAAGGATGCGACACGAATATTTTCAGGAAAATCCCCCATTCCCAACCACAGTTTATATGGAATAATTTCCCAAATTTTTGACTTTCTCAAAAATTGCTCTAACGATTTAGATTAGAATAACTCCATGACACGACAGCTCACAAGGAACCTTGGCCCACCGCCCGGACGCTGCGTCCCCCATTTCGGTCCATGATGGACGTCATGGATGGGGTACAGTATTGGAGGGTGAGACGTGGTCAGCGCCTCGAGTTCCTCCCGGCCGGTTAATGCGGTCCTAATGACCTGGAGCCGCTACTTCTCCTTCAAGTAGCTCCTCAATTGGTCATCCAGGGACTTCACGAGGCTGAGTGCACCCTGGTCCAGGTCTCCCAGTGGGGAAAAATACTGGGAATCGAACCCAGGTCTCCCGCTTGGGAAGCAGCTGCTCTACCACCGCACTAAGGACGGAGAGATTAGAATACCGTGTGCTTTAATATATTTTTATGACAAACAAAATGTATATCTTGAATTTTCGGAGAATAACCTTGGAAAACTTTTGCATTCCGGATGATTTTTGCATAGCTTCTGTATAAGTGGTAAACCGTAAGAGCTGCATAAAAACTTACTCCACAACAAATGCAGATGTGATTAAGACACACACTTTATGTCAATCACATTTTTGTTGTAGAGTTGACCGTTACCGAGGTATAGCGTGTTATTTGTTTGAGCTTAACTTTTCTCAATCGGGAAGATATGTTTCTTTTCGTCTCTCGCAAGCAAGGAGAGCCGAATTTAAATCCTTTCATATAGCGCCCGGTTTTTAAAAAAATTGACTATCGTTTTAACCCAGTGCATTAATTTCTTTCTCTTCTACTTACAAATAAGCAAGTAATAAGACCAATTCTGGCTGAAGCTAAGGGATTTCACAATTCTGCTGATGTTGCGTGCTGCTTTAAGGTTTTCATCTGTGAAGTTTTACCAAAACTTGTGAAAATATCCCTTTCGTAGCTGACATGCTTTAACCACAACTTAACTGAAGCTCTGGAGGGGTAGACGCATGCATTTTAATGGTTGGGGCCGCGCCGTGGCCGAGTGGTTAGCCCACTCGCCTCTCACCTAGTCGGCCCGGGTTCGTTCCCAAGTGGCCGCATGTGAGATTTGTGGAGGACAAAGTTGGGCTGGGGCGGGTTTTCTCCGGGTTCTCCGGTTTCCCCCGCCATCGCATTCCACCAGTACTCCATCTTCATTCACGTATCATCAGTGTCACCGCCTGCGGTGTCATAAGTAGTTAAAGCGGGCGTTAAACACTGCCAGTTGGCTTTCTAAAACCAATATCTGATACTATTTGGTAAGGATGTATCAGATATTGGTTTTAGAACGCCAACTGGGAGTTTCTTAAACAGCTGCACTTGTAATATTGTTGAAGATATAGTGATATGAGGTCATATCCATAGGCTTTAGCGAAGGTTTTGTGTTCACACCATTGAGTTCAAGCTATCGGCACGGCTGAATCAGGTATTCAAAATGAATTGACTGGCCGTAAGTATTATGGTGTATCCTTCGCCAGTGACGTATCGGCAACCGCACTCCTTTTTCAGCTCTGATCCGAGTTTTATGGTTGAGTACGCTCATGTACTCTGGCTCAGTTGAGTCGAGTTGGAACAGCCTTCACTACCATAACGCTTAATACTTGTGATGTAATAGAATTCAATTGAAAAAGACATTTTGATACCCTTGTATTTAAGCAATCAGTGGTTATTTGTGTCACCAAAAGAAGAAAAATTAACGGTGTTGTGTGGAAGTGAATCCGAAGAAGTGACTATTAAAAATAATTTAAAATGACAATGAAACCACCTTGCAAAGCCTATTCAACTTGTATTAGTTACCAAGCAATCAGTACTGCCAGTAGTAATATGTGTAGTGATTTCATGCCCAGTGTCCTATAAGTTTTTACTGACGTTTCAGATTTAAGAACATTATGATTATGATAAATTTGAACCAGAATGTGCCTGTGGCAAATGTAAAGCTATAATCAGATGGTTTGAAATTAAGAAGTATTAAAACAGATGAAGAGAATAAGCTAATTCAAGAACAAGAAAGTAAACGTTACCCTTAATGATACATTCATATAACTACACAGCAAACTATAAGTGGTACAGTAACATCTCTAATGATGTTATGTGTATGTTTTGCTGTTGTACCAAAAGGTGTAGAGGTTGTTTATTTTGTTCTGCTGAAAAAAACAACAAACAACAAAGAAAACTGATAGGCCTCCTATATATATATATATATATATATATATATATATATATATATATATATATATATATATATGTGTGTGTGTGTGTGTGTGTGTGTGTGTGTTTGTAATTACAGTCATTATAGCAAAGCGTTGTGCTGTTGCAAAGAGCAACACGCTTCTTTGAAAGAATCGTTTAAACTTTCATTCCCATGGACAACCAAAGTCAATTTAGTCACTCCCGTAAGAGAAAAACATCTCTAGCAGAGATAAAATGTCCGTAACCTATAAAAAGAGAACAAAAATAAGACATCTCCCTAAAATTTTCACCAATAGCCGGAAACATTATTTTAGAGGAGGTGTAATATACGTGTGATTATTATAATACGCATGCACTGTTTGTAACAAGTATGTGTGAAAATAATGTAGTAAGAAGATATATACTACAAATATGTGTAACATATAATAATTCCCTATAACCAATATTAAGGTTATGCTGTAAGCAATCCTATCGCAGGTCAAGAGGTCGAAGAGTGTGCAACTGTGCAAGCGATGCAGGTGATATTTCCTTATAAGGAACTATTACAAACCATTATTCTGAAATATTCCATAAATGCGTAGTATATAACTAGTATTACTAGGGGCAGCGAAATTAGAGAGGACCTCCAAGTAATTGTATAGAGCAACATATTCTGGGGACTTACATTCAGAGAAAGCTATAGAACGCTACGTACGATTCTCTTCTTCTATTATTCACTAGACTTAGTCTCGAAAAGCACCCAACCACCTTCAGCTCTTCTTGAGAATGACCTAGCGCCCCCCGACCAATTACTGATCTAAAAGAAGTGCAAGTCTTAAAGCTATCAATCTAGGTAACTGAGAGCAGAAGTTCAAGTCTTAAGGCTATCGGTCCAGACAGCTGAGGGCAGAACTTCAAGTCTAAAGACTATTAACCTGGTAACTGAGAGTAGAACTTCAGGTCTAAAGGCTATCATTCAGTTAGCTCAGAGCAGAACGTCAAGACCTAGAGCCATCATTCAGGTAGCTCAGAGCAGAACGTCAAGACCTAGGGCCATCATTCAGGTAGCTCAGAGCAGAACGTCAAAACCTAGGGCCATCATTCAGGTAGCTCAGAGCAGAACGTCAAGACCTAGGGCCATCATTCATGTAGCTCAGAGCAGAACGTCAAGACCTAGGGCCATCATTCAGGTAGCTCAGAGCAGAACGTCAAGACCTAGGGCCATCATTCAGGTAGCTCAGAGCAGAACGTCAAGACCTAGGGCCATCATTCAGGTAGCTTGGAGTAGAACCTCAAGCCTAAAGGCTATATTTCAGGTAGATGAAAGCATTCCATACGCTTTAATCAATTAAATAACATTCACAGATTCAAATCAATATAAAAACATCTTAATCTCAGCAACTTCGTGTAAGCGCAGTTGTGTGGAGGACAACAAGAATAAGTGCATGTGTAAACATCAGAGAGACACATGTGGCGTTGTACCAAAGAAAAAGATACGCAAGCTAATCGACAGGCGTTTGGAACATGAGATTATCTCTACTATTAGCTAGAGATTTTCGGAAATGAGCTGCAGAAGGCGATATGACAGTGTGTTTCCTGTCAGCAGGAAAAACGTTCATCTTTAAGCAGTTTCTAATAGTGGCATATTTTGGCATTGCAGAAAATGCTGTGACAAGCTGCAATATGAAATGTCTTTAATTCACAGCCAGATTTCACTTTTTGGATCTCTTAAAATGCAAATTTATGAGCCTTTAATTTCCCTATTTCCTAGTTACTGGATCTCCAATTAAATATAAAAGTAATAATTAAAATTAAAAACATGTAATCTCATGAATATTTCAGTTTGACTTATAATGTAGTCTACTATTCCTTTTTTTTTTTTTTTTTTGCACTTTAAGTAGTATACAATATTGGCGCAACACAGTCCTCACAGGACGTAAGTTTATCAGGTTATTGAAGCTAAAATTCTAAAGTATTTAAGAACATAATACCAATAGTTTTAATCGATAAGAAAATAGAAACAATAAATAAAGATGTGACTTGAGTCATGCATAAACGCGCATAATTTGCAGCTTACGATGACGTCTACAGATCAGTGCAGTATAAAAACAGCAAAACCTTTAGCTGTGTTTTTTATGTTAACTGCTTCTATTTTTGGAGATTGTTAAGAACCTGCACTGTGTCTGTATTTATTATTATACAAAGTAATGTAGTATCTAATAGCTTTGTGTTCATGCAGGAATGAGGAATTCCTAATTTCATGAAAATATTACCATTGGGATATGAAGAAAATAAACACTAAAGTTAATGTAAAACTCTGTAAGCATATTAACAGACATATGATGAAAAGCTCTGTAGTTAGCTGGCATTTTTGAATGAATTTTTACTTAGAATTTCATTGTACCTTTTCCAGTTACTCAGTACTCCTATGTTAATTATCGGATAACTACTTACATATGAAACTATGCACCCAAGTAATGCTTCTTTAATAAAATGTTACTATTTCCATTAGCGAAGTGAAAATTTGGTCCACATAGTAAGAAACGGTCAGATCAATCAAACGCCTACTTCATATAGGTTTCGAATTAAAGTGCACAATTTACCTAATTTTTTCGAAGTGATGGCTATATATTACCGTGTCTATATAATACGCTCTAAATGAGAATTTAAATTACTTAAACTTTTTACACAGTAAATTGACCGAGTCAGGTGGCTCAAGTGTTTCGTCTGAGACTGATTGATATTCGTGAGGTCATGGGTTCGATTCCCGCGGCCAACAGCTCTGATCCATGGGTTTTTGGGGGCGTTTTCGCGTAGCACTAGGCAAATACTGGGAAGGTTTCTTCATTTTTACAAACGTCCTGTCCCTTCATTTCATCTCCATTTCATCCAACCAGTCTTTTTCAGGGTTGTAAGTGTCGGTGAGAACTGCGATAGTGGCACTTACCGTGGTGGTCACTGCGCTGTGGAAATACAGCTGTTGGCCTCGGGATGGCGTTGGAAGTCGTCTGTAAACTCAGGGACTTTGGTGAGACCTGGGCGCGGGCTCCTAACGCTACTCGCGTCCAGATGAAGATCTGCTCGGAATATGCTAGGGAACCTCCACGGTGGCTCTTTTCCCGCCGTCCGGTTTTGGCCGCCCTTTGAAATTAATCTCATCTCATCCTGTCCACCTGGGATCTGACGTACAATATGCCAATGGTTGCAGAGTGAAATCTCCTCCGACATCACACACTAACCCACACAGAGTAAATTAACGCTTTAAGCAGGCGTTTGCATTACCATGTTCAAAGATGTATACACATAAACGCGTGTGCTTATGGAAGTTTTGTAGCATTGTACACATTCTAAAAATTGTTTCCATTTGTTGGATGGTACCAGGTAAACGTGAAATTTCCTGAGTGGGTTACCACCACGTCCACCGCTCATCATTAGACAAACACTTACATATCACCCGAGAATCCTCAAAGGAGAGGCGTTCCTTTAACGGTAACTTGGGCTACGAGCTAATGGCCCATTGATTTTGTGTCTATCGCTCAGTGCTTCATGCATTTTAAAGAGATTGTTACCGAATAAATCTGAATGATTTGGAACAGAATTTTAGGGCAAAGGAAGTTGTTTAACAGCTGCTCCACACTTTCCCATAAACAGTCTTAGACAAGCGTTTATATAAGGTGTTTCGAAACGCACCGAACCAATATGTAGACGTTGTTGCTCAGATACCATGTGATACGAAAATATAGTTTTCTACATGAATAAAGGCACACCAAAACGCCTCATGATCAGGGCAGATTCTCCGGAAGAAAGTCGTGTGTGTGTCCGCGCTATCGGAAGTAACGCAGAATTGTAAAGCTACGCGTCGTTTGCTATCCCAGTGTTTTCGTTTAGATACACATATGCTGCACAGTAGTTAGCTTGTACAATAGGATTCCTTCTCTCGCGAAATCCCCGAACCAGTATATAGCTATTTTTTTATTCTTTAAGTACAGGGTTACTACAAAAGAAATAGACAACTTCAACTGCCTGTAAAACAAAAACTATTAGAGATAGCAACCTAATTATTTTGGAGGTATGTTGAGAAAGTCTCAAAGTTTCGTTTGTTACTATTGGTAACGCTGTAGTGTTTTGTTTGTTGTTGCAGAAGCTGAAATGGCGGAATATCCTGTGGAAAAGGCATATTGCGTGTTGGAATTTGCTAGAACGCAATCAGCAACTGTTGTCCAACGACATTTTAGAACACGTTACCACAAAAAATGAAATGATGCGCTCACAAAAACCAGTATCGTCTTCATAATGTCGCAACATGTCGATGCAAAGGTCACGCCGTATGACCTTATCTTCTTCACTCAGAAACTGCAAAATCTGTAATCTGTAAGGCATCATGTACAGTCGCTTCCGCAAGATTTTCCATACAGTTTGCTGTGGAATTTGTAATTGCATGCTTGCCCTAGATGTCGATTTCTGTGGGCTTCTTATGTAGGCAGAACGAACACGTTCAACGTTTTCTTCCGAAACTCTTGGTCTTCCCGAGCTCTTCCCTTTGCACAAACATCCCGTTGTCTCGAATTTTCTATACCAGTCGTAGATTGACTGTCTAGTCGGTGGCGTTTTGTGGTAACGTGTTCTAAAATGTCGTTGGACAACAGTTGCTGATTGCGTTCTAGCAAATTCCAACACGCAATATGCCTTTCCACAGGATTTTCCGCCATTTCAGCTTCTGCAACAACAAACAAAACACTACAGCGTTACCAATAATAACAAACGAAACTTTGAGAGTTTCTCAACATACCTCCAAAATAATTAGGTTGCTATCTCTAATAGTTTTTGTTTTACAGGCAGTTGAAGTTGTCTATTTCTTTTGTAGTAACCCTGTACATATATTTAATCATAAGAACGAATGGAAGGAAACTGTTGAGAAAATAAGCTAGGGTACAAATGCCACTAATATTACGTTTTTAGGCAATTTAACGTTAGTGATCTAGAGGATGAAGTTAAGGAACTCATACAGACAACATAGGCAAGTATCCTATCGGAATGTTATCAAGGGATTGCAGATAAGGTTTAACAAAAACAAATCCCTTCTTAAGTGAGATATGAATTTCATTTTACTGTCTTTAACTGGCAATACCAAATGAAACATTTATATATTTAACAGAAAATACTTGTCGTTTTTATTAGGGTGCGGATAGATTACAATAGTTACAAAATGATTACGATAATAAGTACAACACACTCGTAGATAGGACTTAATATGTATGTTTCGAAATTTAAAACCTCTAAACTGTCCGACTTATAAGCTTTTAGTAGGTAACTGCCATTGGTGAAGGCTAGGACAGCTTTGCCACCAAGACTGTGTACTAATTGCGGGTAGATCCATTATAGGCGCAGTAATAAACATCCTAGTTGCGGATAAATGACCAACTGTAAACATACAAGCTGCGGACATGACATTATGACTGTTCAACCGCACGATGCACGTTAGTTTTCAGATGATGTGTTTCGAATCTATGACTAGAATTCTTCTCTTCTCAGGAACAAACAATGAATGCGTGCGAAAATGTTATTTTCCGTCATTTACATTCGAACATGTTTCAATTATTGAAAGCCATCATTCTGGTACAAACTACCGCCTAGGTAAAAATGGATAGTCAGAATTTGAGGAACATCAGACGAAAATTGACAACCGTGGACAAGGAGGAATTTCCACAACAAAAGATTATCCAATTCAGAAAAGGTGAAATAAGCAGATTACAGTACTGTAGCATAACTATTTCGTCGTAATAAGAAGCTGTAGAAAACAAGTTTTGTTAAGCACTACTGCCACTTCTATCAAGTCATGGTGGACGTGGTTGCTAGCCCTCAATCTGATTGTGTGTGAAGAAAAATGTGCGACACGTATCTCGGACATTTCGATATTCAAAGAGGTACGCAACTCGTATGTCTGATCAAAAAGATAATATTTTCGTGTTCAGTCCGCAACTAGTTTACACTGTCTTATAATACACAAGGAGCAAACCGTTTATTTTCATTACACATGCTTGCCAAGAATTCCCTTGTGCATGAGTACATCGTATCATACACATCTCCCTGAAATTGAACCTAAAACAACTTCGTAATTCCGACACCAAATTTCGGAAGTCTTAAAGTTTCCAGGTTCTCCCAGTACTCGTTTACTAGTATTCGATTGGTGTTGTTTAGAAACAGCCTAAGTTTTGATATGTATTTTCGTCTCCTAATTTGTGTCATTTAACCTTCTTTGGAGCGCCCACTGAAGATGTGCGCAGTTATAAACATTATCACCATTTATGTTAGGATAACAATCACTGTGAAAAATTCTAAAACGACATATAATAATGTCTTTACTCCATAACAATCATGATCTTAAGAAAACTGAATGTTGACTTAGAGAGTAATAGGAAGATAGATATACTGATCGTCTATTACCAATGCCAACTTATCTAAACAATACTAAGGAGATGTTTAAGGTGTTTTGCTGGAAAGTTGCATCTTTCACACGAAAACGCATTTGTGGTTGCTCCAAGTAAAGCAGCTACTAAAACTAAGACATATTTGAATCATCTATTGTCTTAACAATTTGTATAAATTGGAGAAAGGTAACGTTTCCTCTGTAAAACAGTGCCCCTCAATATTTTCACTAACAATAATGCTGTATGGTGTGCATATATGATCATATTCTCAATGGTATATCATATATAGATTTTCGCTTTGAAAATGCCAGACGTTAATTAATAGTTATACATCATTTTATTCTGTTCGTTTTATATAAAAATAAAATATACAAATAATTCTACTGAATTCGTCCATTGCAGGACAACAGTTCCGATGGCAGGCGACTAAATTTGATCTTGTTATACGAGTATTTGTCAGTTGCAGAGGTTCACGGTTTATTAATTAACCAAAGAGTCAATCAACTGGAACTTCCTGACGCAACATCCGGCTGTATGGACGGTTACACCGAAGTGAGCAAGTGTGTCCATGGGTATATGCGTGGTTACAAAGTGAATGTTCCAAAATTTGAAATACGGATCGGTGTCAAACGGTTCGTTAGTTTGCCACATTTAATTGCCGTATAAACTTAACATAGACGGAGTCAAATATTTCTGATTTATTCGAGTTGAGTTAATTTAAAATGTTGTTATTAGTTTTATGTACAAGTTACATTTACGAGATGTATAGATTAACACAATAATGACTATCAGCTATGAAATTATGGATAACGTGAAAATATCTAAGCTCTAGAAATTCCTCTTTGTTCTGATTTTGTTTGGAGTTCGCGTTTTATAGTTGCTGTATGAATTTTTGGGGCAGTGATTATAATTGTTTATTTAAAAATCCCATTTTCTTTCATTTTTGACGTTAAATAGTGGATGTACAGTGTTGTCGAAACAGTATTTAAATGCTAAAATTTTGTAAACTTCATACTAAATGTTGATAATAAGTTTCACATTACTTATGTGCTCCAATTCAATAAAAATGCATTTTTTTTCGTTTGTAAACTAAGCGAATTCTTAGACGTTTCGTAATATATCTTCTTGGGTGCAATAATAAGAAGCCTGCGGAAGACCCCGTTGTTAATTACAAAGGTTACGCGATTGCAGTCTCTTATGTAGACACTCAAATTTATTTATATCTTCCTCAGACTCATAATGATGGGAAGGCTCAGTACGAGAAGTACATAAGCCATAATGGTGGACACAAGAATAGGGGAAGTTGAATAGGGAAATTTGTGGTAAAAACGGGGAGATGTGAAGAAAGGAATTACACCTTGACTAGAAAGTACTTAAAGGAAACCTTTCTGGAATAATTTCCCGGGCTACACACAAAGTAAAAGGGAAATGTGATTTGGATTACGTCTTGTTATTTTTCTGCCACACATGTTCTTTTAAAATACAGTGGTATATATTTTTTTTCGGAAATTGAAGAATAATCTAAGGATACATTGCATCTTCTTCCTATTGCTTTTATGTTGATCACTTAGGGGACATTCATTTCCATTAGCAATGGCCGCGCCATGGCCGAGTGGTTAGACCACTCACCTCTCACCAAGGCACCCCTGGTTTGATCCGAGTTGACCGCGTGTGGGATTTGTGGTGAACAAAACAGTGCATGGGCAGGTTTTCTCCGGGTTCACCGGTTCCTCCGCCATCGTATTCCACTGGTGCTCCATTTTCATTTCATGTATAATCGGCGTCATCGACTGCGGTGCCTATGTAGCAAAACGGGACGTTAAACACTATTAAAGAAACTCTTAACACAGGAGAAACCTTACACACCCCTATTTAAACAAAACAATGGCAAAAGTGGATTTAAAATAACTTCGCTTCTTAGTCATAATCAATGTTCTAGACGATGGTAAAAGCATATTGTTTCTGGGTGCTTATTATAGGAGAAGCAAATGAGGGATAATTTTACCTAAATAAATATAAAGGTATGAAAACGCGAAATTGAAAATACACATTATATTTTTGAAGTATTCCTGATAATACACTTATGACCTGCTTATGTTGAGTGAGAAATCATATATTAACAGATACCAAGCCTCAATATCGATGTTTTAATCGAAAACCATGTTAGGCGTCCATAGCTTACTCCTAGTCATGCAAACTGATTTAAATTGCTTTAATCCAAAGAAGACTTAAGCTTCCAGTGCATTATGAATGATGAGCTTTTTTGGCGTTATACTTAGTATTTATGGACTCTGCGTCGTCAGGCGTAATTGAACTGTTTTTGTGTTTTATGAACATTATCTTAATCGCAATTGTTAGACATGCTTCCTTGAGCACACACTCTGAAATCCCTTTATACTTAAGTTTGGCTCTCAATACATTGTTATTTACCATTTGGAGAGTAGAAGGTTTTTTTTTTTTGGTAGTGTTTAACGCCCGCTTTAACTAATAATGGCACCGCAGGCGGTGACACTGATGATACATGGATGATGATGGAGCACCGGTGGAATGCGATGGTGGGGGAAACCGGAGTACCCGGAGAAAACCCGCCCAGTGCCGCTTTGTCCACCACAAATCTCACATGCGGTCGCTTGGGATCGAACCCCGGCCGTCTAGGTGAGAGGCTAGTGGTCTAACCACTCAGCCAGGAGAGGAGAAGGACATTCCACAGGTGCTGAGTGCCACTTATACTATAAGCCGTACTTTGTGATGCAGAGCACTCATTTCTTTACACAGATTGTGTATATTCGCAAAGATCAAATTGGTTTTGTTAAATTAGTGAACATCAGTATATATTTTCTTAGGAAAAATCGGCAGCTTTGATAGAACTGTATAAACTCAAGGCAATGCCTATCCTTCTTTTTCAAAAACAATATTTTTTAAAGTTATCAGCCCTGTGACCTTTGTTAACACACCAAACTGTAACGAATGCAGTAACAGAAGAAGTTACTTCTGTTTCTTCACCTTTGAGTAATATCTTTATGAATCATATTTGTGTTTTATGTTCATGATAATAGTCCTGGGCGTTTGTGGAGTTTTTATTTCTCTCCACCACTTATTCACTATAGGTGGAGGAAGTATTTCGATTCAGAGATTACATCGGAATCGAAACGTGTAAGTCTGATGGATCCCAAACAACCTTTATAGAAACGGCAATAACTATTTTGAAAGAAGTGCCAACGTTTGTGATACCGGCACAACCAATTAAATGTATAAAAGGGCCGCTACTTATATTTTGAGCTTTAGCAACACTAATTGCTGTTGGTGCTATCTGGTGTTTTGAATGGAAAGTTTGACATTGTTGGCCTTAACCTACTACAGCTAATTTTTCAATAGAGCTTATTTGTGTTGTTTAGGTTTACTTTAGCACTATGTATCAGCGAAAAGATAGAATTAACTCATGAAAAAGGTCGTACGATGATATATTATGATTTTCAAAGTGGATTATCAAGACCAGAGTGTAGTTATTAACTTAATTTGGCGTTGCAGATCCATCCTTTGCCTCTATGAAATGCAGGTATAACTAGTTTAATTGTAGCCGCCGTTCGCTCACTAATGAAATTCGTGAAGGTCACCCAATATCAGTTGTGCCAGAAAGCATTGATGTTGTGCAAAAACTGATGGTGCAAGGCCGTCATGTCACATACTGTGAGCTACAGACATCCCTTAGTTCCATTAGCATACGTAAAATATTGCATGGCCATTTAGCCGTGAAAAGAGTTCGCTCTCGTTGCATCCCACATATGATGACACAGTCTCAAAAGGATGCTCGTGTTGATTCATGGACCTATGCATGTGAGCCGGAACCTAAGTAGCAGTCGGCTGTGTGGATGTTTCAAGATGAACCATCTCCAACAAAGGTTGTTCGCATTCGAAGTACTTCGAAAAAATCAGCCGCCTGTTTTTTCAGAAAAACTGGTCACTTAGCAACAGTGCATTTAGAGGAACGTAAAATGGTCAATTCTGAATGACATACAACCATTTGTCTGCTGGAAGTTTTCGGTGAAATGAGGAAAAGAAACAAGTGCCGACAGATCGTTCTTCATCAAGACAATACGAGGGCTCACAAATCTCGTCCTACCGA
The DNA here is from genome assembly GCA_030762935.1 of Hymenopus coronatus. Classification (NCBI taxonomy): domain Eukaryota; kingdom Metazoa; phylum Arthropoda; class Insecta; order Mantodea; family Hymenopodidae; genus Hymenopus; species Hymenopus coronatus. The sequence goes on from CM060900.1 coordinate 354,342,889, forward strand.
CTATTTGAAGACTCAAAAATCGAATCGATGACTCATCCGCCGTACAGTCCTCATTTGGCACCCAATAGTTCTTTTTATTCCCAACCATCAAGAAAAAATTATTTCCATCGGCAGAAGAAGCTGTTGACGCCTGCAAACACCATGTTTTGGAGGTGTCTCAAGCGGATTAGAAAAAATGCTATGACAAATGGTTCGTACGCAGGCTAAAGTTTATATGTCATAAAGGTGAATATTTCGAAAAACAATAAAGCACTCAAAATACATGTAAATAGTGCCACTCATTTCATCAATTACTGGAATTTCCTGTAAAGGTTTCAGAATTGTAATTGAATTGTGTAGAGCGAAGAAACTATAAGAAACAGACGGAACTGTATCACAGAGAAATACATGCAGCTCCTTTTAAAACGCAATGTTAATGAAAACTATTAACCATTTTCGAATATTTTTTATTTTAAGCTTTTCCACGCTGTAGGCTAGACTGGTTGCATCTAATGAACTTTTGAAACTGAATTATTCTTATAATTTTCACTTCGTTTTATTACACATAAAGCTCACTGATAGTACAAAAAGTTGTGTTGTTATTTTCGCTTATTGCATGTAACTAAGGAAGAATAATTAACTATGTTAACTACAGTAACTATGTTTAAGCGAATAGAAATATTGTATTACTTTTTACATGAACATTTACGGTAAGTATCAGCTCTAATATTATATAGAGGGGAAACGTGTGTGTGTGTGTTAATTTCATAATTAATTCAGCCGGTTCTGATAAGTAGTATTTTCACCATTGAACGGCACGGCTATTTCCAACGGTCACAAGCGTGAAACCCTCTAAAGAACTTAAAATTAAGTCTTCTTGGAGAGAATCTCATATTCCAGTTATTGACGTTCTGGCCGTTTATTTGATAGACATGTCCAGGAATTAACATAAGGATATTTCTTGTATGTCAGAATTTATACACTACTAGTCAAATGGTCTAAGCGAAGGCACATAAGAAAACATTATAATATTGACTCATTGAAGATGTAGAAGTTGTTTTTCCGGTACGTTTAACGAGTTACCCTTTCACTTAGTTGAACTTTGTTATCAGGGTATATCCTTATATAATGTTGGCAAAACCCTCTGTACTTGATCTTTACATTTATTAAAAATTGTAAGTTATCCTCAGCTTTCAATAACTCTCATTAGCTATAATTTTGTACCCCAATATATATATAAATTAATACTCAGTTTGCTCTCGAGATACAATGTTGAGCTTGTATTTACACTAAGAAGAAATAATTATAGCTTGCCTTGCGGTTTTGAAAACACCAGACCCAATATATTTTCAAACTGCTATGTAGAAATATCTTAACAGTTATAGTACAGAGCTTGGCAAAGGCCATAATTTAGCTTACAGTTTCCAAAAACCACCTGAACCTTTATTTTCAAATCAGAAAGTGACTATACCCATTCCTTTTGTTAATATCTTACGCAAAACCGCAGCATTTGACTAAATGAGAGCCATATCCATGCATTTTACTGCACGGCTCGACGGAAACTGTGAAATGGCATATCAACTTCAAATACAATTCTTACCTGAACCTTGTAAGTACAGTTTTGGCCACATAAAATGAGGAAATCTGGGCTGCCAGATTGAGCGGAGGGGTTCATGGACGCTAGGGAGCGCTTGTTTACCAAACGCATATGAAACTATTGCAGTAGATTCTATGCCAGTGACGGCGTTGGTCATGTACGAAGGACGCTGAAAAGAAGAAAATATGTAGGGCTTTTTTAGCCTAATGCTTTGGAGGCGTAGCTGTTCTTCTAGATACAACTCCTAAAGGTAGAGACATAAAAACACTCTACTTAGCAGGGATAGGTAGTTGACAGCTTACCTAGGTAGTGCAGATTTGAAATTGCTGATTTATCTTGATGTAATTCGAGCACTTTAACCTTCAAAACCTTAAGTTTCCGTCAGGGATCAAACCGACGTGGAGTATAGTAGTTGCGGCTTTCAAGACGCTTGGTTAAAAACCAGAGGTGTTAATATGCTTCTAGTATTGATACTAGCAGTGCATCAGGCAATTAACGGACTATGGTCAGTATAATTATGTTTCAACTTGATTTCCGCTTAGTCATCGACGGTGTAGGTGATTTTTGCGTATTATTCGAAACCTTAGTGCAAGTCATATTAGCCTTATAGTTATATAAAATTATATTTTAATGTGGGGAGTAATATGTTTCAGTATAATAGCCACAGTATAATAGATGATACAGAAAATTTTCTATAAATGCAGATTACACTCGTCAAATACATTCTAGATTTGTAATGTTAAAAGAAGTATAAAGCCTGATTTTTGCTGGCGTTTTGTGCTGATTTCAAATTGATTTACAGAACTGTTCCTTCACCAATAGCTTTTTGGTAATTACATAATTAACATTTCTGAAAATTTTACATGTTAACATGTCTAACAACTTACCTGAAATGAATGCGAATTATACTTTAGCAATACATTGCTTGCGCAAAATCTATTCTTACAGTCCAACAATAGTCTGTCAAAATATTTGGAGTTCATTTTCCCTAATAGAGCACTTCCATTTAAGCAATGTCCTGAAGGAAAAGCTCGCCATGTTCGTCGCTGACAGGGCCAAGTTTCTCAGGGAAGAAGTCAAGCTGGAAGTCGAACAGTGTATTACATCCCATCACCTAGTAGTTCTCAATTAGCTAACCGACAATTTCTCTGTAAAATGCACAGGTGCCGTTTCCTAGAAAAAAACTTAGACAAGGTTTTTGAAGGAAAATAATGCAGCTCGTTATGACATACTATTTAACAGGGTTTCAGACTGAATTTTACGTAAGTTTTATAATTTTCGCATAAATGATCTCTGAAAGCTTAGTTGCAGGAACAGAAATGCGCTCCTGTCACGATCCCCTGCTTTTATTAGGTTATGAATCAAACCTCTCTTGCCGTGTAGTGGAGATGATAAGATTTTTTCACACTTACAAGTGGTTGATGAACAACATTTGCCTGTACTGGATTGAACGACTCTCTTTTTGGATATGTTTGTTTGTGTAACATAATGATTACTTATATCTCTACTATCCATTAGCACTGAAAACAAAATTTTGAATAGTCAAGTTGTAATCCAAGGAAGATAAAATGTGCACATATCTGTACTGAATAGCCATCATACCGGAGACTAGATAGCAAGTGATGTATTTCACGTAACTCTCCTTCATATCAACAGCGTGGGCTACAGAAATGGATGGTAAATAGTTTCCATTATGTACCAAGATTTCTTTCAAGTTTATTTTCGAGGAGTCAATGAAAAAACGCCAATTTTTAGGTTTATGTTGAATACTCAGGGTCAGGATCAAAGAATCAATTTTATTACAGAAACCTGAAAATGAATACTAAAATTCCATTTGACACTGACGAAAAGAACTTACTTTGTTGTTATCCCGTATGAGGTGTCAGCCCTCCAATCTTAAAGTAAGTAACTCGGATTTACGTTTAGATAACCAATATCACGAACCAAGTCATTTGTTTATCTTAACTCTTTCAAAATATTCAGCCACATGTCCGTCGTCTGGTGCAGTTGGTATGGGAATGCATGTCCAATGAGGAACTTAACAAACTTATGATTCTAAAGATGTATATTTAACAGTATGTTTGGTCTGTGTGCTTATTCCAGATATACTTATCAAGTAGAGGTAGCAGTTCATTCTATGATTCTTCGATTCCCGCCATATCATAGTAACTGATAACACATAGGATGGCACTCCGTTAATCAGCCGATTAATAGTGTTACACATTTTCCACAACAGATTTCCGGAGCTAAAACTTATTCTTTTTCTCAAAATAACGCTTATAAACTCCTTTAATATGATGAGTCAAACTTCACCTCTGCGATTTTAAAACGGACTCACCATAAATGCAAGAAATTGTCTTTATTGAAGTAAATTGCACATTTAAGTAAATAAATATTTATTTAATGTGGTCACGGCACTGACAATTACTGGGATCATATCAAAGCCATTTGTGTGCTATAATTTCGTACCGCAGTTCTTTTATATGCCAGTAAATTTGCTGAAATGGAGCTGTTGCTTTCAAGCACATTTAAAAGTGGTCGACTTTGAGCCCGTGATCAGAAACGTAGCACCTAACCGACTGTGCCAACCAGACCGACATTTACACATGTGCGAGACATTGTCCTCCTAATTGAGTGCTTAAGAAACCACTCTATTTACTGACACTACTCTTGTTAATTTACAATTGCGAAAGGCAGGACTATCTTCTTTCATTAAACAAAGCTTCTATACCTCTAGCAACTAAGCAGGACCCTTTATACATATGTTTTACAGACCTGCCGTATCTGTAGGATTAAATATTGAATTGGGCAGGAAAGCCATAGTTTTGTGGGGTGAAGTTCATTGTTGAACATTGTCATTCCTGAAGTTCAGACCACATTCACATAATGTAAACATATAATTTGTTCGTCTAAAGGAATATATATATTTTTTTTATTTTAATTAGTACTTTCATCGCCCTATGTTAATGGACATGATGGGAAATTTCTGGTGCCATTTTCTGGCTTTGGCAAATACATTATTTATTTAATATTTTCATATATTGACTAATGTTTTTGGTATTAAGTTTTGCATATACTGAATGTTTGATTTGTAATAAAGTTGTATTCTTAAAGTGAGTTATAATAAAATATACCTAGATGTTCCTTTAATCAACATTTTACAAATAAAAACAGCAATAAAGCACCATGACCCAACAACTAATTATCCATTATATGGCTTGAAACAGTGAGTGACTTTCAGAGTGATTACGTCACTAGTAATGTTATAATTTTCACAGGTCACCTACTATTAATGAATAATTTCTTCTAAAATATCTTGTTGTGTGCCGGAAACGCATCTTTTTTGCAAGCATGTGATGAAAGGAGAAGTTGTGATGAGCGTGCCTTACTCACCTCACATTCTCTTGCCGAGTGACGCAGGTTGTCTTGATACAAGCACAGTGGTGGCTTCGTTCCATCTGCGCGATAGGAATTATTTCTACGCTGGTATTAACTTTTTGTTTATATTAAACATATTTTGCATTCGATAATTATTACAGCCACCCACTTTGGTTAGGCAGATTACTTAATCTTCATGTATATAGTTTCTTTATCTTATGCACGTAATATTCTTACGCTGCCGTATGATTAACATATTAAATAGCCCCTCTTTCACAATAAATAAAACAGTAAACTTGCATTGCTATTTAGTCTTAAAACATTTTAAAACTATTTGATCAACATAATAAATCGTATGGCTTTAAACTCTCAATATTCTATAACGTGCACATAATATCTTCCCGTATGACTTCAATGTCAGTTCGTTAAGCTTACGTTCGCTATCCAACCCTAAGGGAAATAATTTAAAATATACTTCGGATTTAGTATTAATAAGTATTACATATTATTGTGCATTGAATCGCTTCAAATAAAACTAATATGCACTCAACTTCTTCGATAACTTCATTTCCAGGTACCTAATAAAGTAAAAAGAAACTAAACCCCTAAAATGTGGAATCATATCGTCCCTTTTATATGTTTATAAATACGAGTATTCAGAAGATACGCTTTGAAATTATAACTATGTACCTTTAAGATCACCAAGTTTACTCTATGCTTTAGATCATAGTGGCGTTGGATATTCTAACGCTTTATATTTACAAATTGAAGTCCACATATTGAACAGCAAACTTTCCTGTCTTCGTAAGTTACTAAAAATTCTCTCTGATGTTCTTAATAAAACAGACTCCCCGACGAAGCCATACTCGCCACTGAATCAGGCGCGTTGGAAGCAAAGGTAACATTGAACAGCAGCGAAGGGGAGCGATGGTGGCTGGTGTGAGGCAAGAACGCGTTTCAGTGGAATGACCCTGTTGAGCCAATTTTGCTCAGGCACTTTTTAAGGCTATAGCATAGTCCCAAGTTAATTGTGTTTGTGGCCGAAGGAAACCCTATATCCTGAGCTGCGTTATTTAATAGCCATTACGCAAAAAAAATCTTTGTCGATCAACAATTCTTTCTCTCGTACTTGTTTTTCAGCAGAGTTTATGCGAACATATTACAGCCAACTGATAAAGCGGCACCAATTGGAATATAGACGCTAAGAGTCAAGACGACATACTGCCGCAAAACTTAAAGTGTTACGCTTTTATACACTAGCTTTGATTAAAGTAGATATTTCTTGCTTTTATCTACGTCGGGATAAGTATATGGAATAGACCGTATAGCAAGAGTTTCAAAACTAACATGAAAAGGTGATAGGAAATTATAAAGAAATATTTTTATTTCAACATTGCGGAACTGTTTTCACAAGTCCTTTGCTGTGTATTAAGTGGGATGGCATGTGTAAACAACCACTTCTCTTAAAGTTCTCAATGTCTTACCTGAAACTTTTATGCATTATTTTAAAGGCCATGAAAATTATTTCAAGTGGTGGTTTGCATGGATATCTTATGTGATTGTGTCAGTAAAAACTATTTCATTAAGCAGAAAAATAATAAAATTTAGTCTTAAAACATGTTCATTTATGTACCGTTTTCTCTGGTACTACTTGAAATACCTTTCCCAGGTTTGTTTTTAGTTAAATCACGTATTTTCGGAACCTCAGTTATTTGGTTATGTATATCAGGTCACTAGAAATTAAAAAAAAAAAAAGATTTGCAAAGTGAAAAAAGTAGAAATGAGGAAAGTTTACAGAGTTGTTGCGTTCTTAGTATCACTAATATGTATTATAAAATTATGATTGTGTTCCAGGAAGTTCAACTATGTATTGTATATCTACACATACTAAAAATTTCAGCACTCTACCTCTGATCCTTTCTGAGTAAAGGTTTATAAGTGTCCACAAATTTTGTTTTGAGAAAACCGACTTTAAAGATAACACATTTTCTTAAAACAGGCGTTTTATGACAGTTTTATATGAATTCAGACTCAAATTTCTATGATACTTAAATGCCTTAAAATACTGTTAACCCACCAAAAGCATAATAAACATTTTATTTGCGCCTAAAACTTTGTTTTAAGTATTTCAGAATATCTTGTTCTCTAATTTACTGCTGAAAATAATTCATTGGATACTTTGCAACGTAGGCAGTTGACAGCTTTCTCACTCCACTGCTCGCACGACACTGTGCGCAAACACTCCAGTCGAATGTTTGAATTACGGCTCACTACACAGAACATTCTGGAAAATTGTGGAATCCAAAGCTACTAGAAGAATCTGGCGTGTACCACACTATCGTGTTCCAAAGACTCCGCAACGCGATTCCTGTGTATACATATTCGAAGGTCCGCAATTGCGCTGACTCAAATACCAAGGCGAACGTGAGAGCCGGCGCATAGAAATGCATTGTCACGATATGAGTAACCATGAAAAGCAAAGTTGCAATCAAAGTTGAACTCTCTTAGTGGTGTTGATGGTCATTTTGAAATCTAAGAGAATGTAAGAGCATTTGCATTTCAAAGAAAGCTATGTTTAACTCACCTGTCTTTAAGTTACAAAGACATCGTTTCTTCGACTTGATTTAAATCTTTACTGTTGTTTTATTTTAAAAGCGAAAATGTGGCACAAAGTACAGTAACTAGCAGAGAGATTGATTGCCCCAGTTAGATTTGAATATATTGCTGGTATAAAAGTTTCTGGGAATCATGAGGTCCTTTGCGATTGCAAGATATTATGAACGGCTCGTCATGAATTTTTGCGGGAAATTGTTTTGAGTTTCTTTCTCATCATTCATCTGAAATTATTTAAAACTAAATATTCCAGATCCGCGATTCAAATTTATTTTAGATTAAGATTAGATGGTTTTAAGGAAAACCTAGTTAAATTCATATTTTACAATATGTGTTTCATGGTATTATGAAAATTACAGCGAAAGTTGAACAATAAAAAACTTTCTGCCCTCTTCGCATTACAGTAAACAAAATATCTGAAATGTTCCATTCACATGATTTACTCTAGCTGTTCTACATATAAAATATTACTATTTGGATGCATCGTGCTAATCCAGACAAACATTAGCAGAATTGATCTTATTCCTTGCTTCTTTGTAAGTAGAAGGGAAATTTGGGCATATATTAGGCTAAAGCGATAGTGAAATATTTTAAAAGCTGGTCACTATGTGAAATAATTGAGACTCGGTTCGCTTTGCATGGTCAACAGCAAAATAAGAGACAAAACGATTGCGTCTTCCCGTATGAGAAAAATTAATTGAAACCAGTAACAAGGAATATGTCGAAAACAGTCCTCTCTACGAGAAAAGCGTATACGATATAATGTATGTTTTGTTGAGATCCACATTCTTATGTAGCAAGCTTTTGCCTGTGTCTTAAGGTTTACTAGTTATGGAAAATTCAACAAAATTCATCCAGAAAAAAAGAGGTCGTCAGATGCTATTCCCAGGAATTTCAAAATGTACAGTTTATTTTCCATGCAAATATCTTTAATATGCAATAATCTAATTAAAATCTTTACAGCCATTTTTGGAAAAAATCAAAATTTTTGAAAACTGCTCCATACAAGCAGTAGTTGAGGGTGAGGGACTTTTCTTCAAAATCTTCGTGTGTCATCCTTGGAAGATGCTAAACTTCAGTACCCAATTTGGTATTCAATGGAGTTTTTGTTTTTGCGGTATGCTGTCCTCAGACACGCATTCACAGATATACACGCACTGATCTTTTTCTAAACATGCTCTTCTTTGATTCAGGGGTCTCAAAACGTGTATTTCCGGTGAATCTCGCTATCAAATATCTGGGTGGAATACAATGTCATATCTACCTACTATGTACATTGTACATACGTGCTGGAGAAGGTAAAGCGATTTTATTGTATCATAGTGTTCACCATGTTATAGCCCCAGCTTAAAGTCGTAGATGTTACGGAAATGATGTTCATTAAGGCCATGTGACGCTGAAAGTAGTCTAAACAATTAGCGGGTAAACGACAAAGCTGTGGTGTAAATGCCAACAGCTTATCGGCGAAAGGCTTTAAGCTAAACATACAGAAGCTTTGGATACAGGTAGGCCTTACCGAGCTAGGTGGCTCAGGAGTTTCGTCTGAGACTAGTACTCGGGAGATCGTGGGATTGACTACCGTGACCGATTTCTCTGACCCATGGGTTATTTCGGGGTTTCCTAGGTCACTAAGAAAATGTTGTGGAGGTTTCTTCATTACCCCGAACTTCTTGTACTTTCATTTCATCTGCATTTCATCCAACCGGTCTCTTTTTGGGTTTTAAGTGTCGGCGAGGTAGCGCTCTTCAGTGGTGGTGACTGCTCTTAGGAAATACTGCTCTTGGCAGAAGGATCTCGTTGGCAGTTGATTTAGACCCAAGGCATTTAATCAGACTTGGGACGCGGGCTCCTAGCGCTCCCTGCGTCGGGATTAAGAACGGCTTGGAATATGTTAGGGACTCTCCACAGTGCCTTTTCCTCCGTCGTCTGGTTTCGGCCACACTTTGGAGGTATTCTCATCTCATCCTATTTTCCTGAAGTCTGGCTGCAGTGCGGAATCCCCTCCGACATCACACACGCACACACATGTAGGTTTTTATTCTTCGTTCCTTTTTTATAGTGTTTAACGCCCGCTTTTACTACATATGGCACCACAAGCAATGGCATTGATGATACATGCAATGAAAATGGAGCTCCGGTGGAATGACATACAATCCAAGAACCAGGAGAAAACTCGCCCCCCTCCCCACCACAAATCCGACATGCGGTCACCTGGGAGAGGCGAGTCATCTTATCACTCGGCATTGGCGCGGCCCGTTCTTCCTTCCTGAAAATGCAGAAGCTTTATTAGTATATGGGTGAACGATGATGGTGAAATTAAAAATATTGCAGTTTTGGCTACGGTTTCTTAGTTATAGGAAGAAAACTTACATTGAATTCCTATAGCTTGAGTATTTTGTTCTCCAGTTATAAAGATTCAAATTTTCTACCACGTATATGAATTGAAATCTCTGAAACCGTGTCCCTTACGATATCTTAAAGTACGTATATGGAATCCCAACGAGTTTTACTTGCAAAACAAAGAGTTCCATGGATGTAAGTATGATGAATGGATTTAATATTACAAATGGTATTACAAACATAATAAAACAAATTAAGAATTGGAAAACTTCATTTAATTACGTAAAGTGATACTTTATGGCTCATTTTAAGTTATGTTCCCCGCATAAGCAATTAACTTGTGTGTAAAATAGGAAACGTAAACGTAAATGCCAACAAAGCACACTGAAAAGCTCTGAATAATTACGGAAGGTAGCACCTGTTGTTTGGAAACCATCAAAAGAAGATGGAACGGCTTTCACGCTCCTAAAGCTATTCCTCCCTTCCGATGATCACCTCTTTACAACAGTATGCAACAACACAGAAAACAAATTACTATAACCAGCCACTTCAAAATGTGCAAGCTACGAACAGCTATGCTGTAAGAAGAATTATCCCGATGTTAAAATAGTGAAACATGTCAAATAATACTTCAGCAGTACCGGCTGCACGAGGATCTAGCACCCGTAGATAAGCACAGTTTCAAATCCAATCTCTTATTTTTGAAAATGCCCGCCTCTACGGCAAGTGATAGTCTAAAGAAGAGACAGGAGGAAATGCCGTGCATAGGGTGGGCTACAGTGAACCACTAGATTTGAGATACAAGAAAGAAGCTATACTTTTTCATAAATTACTATTTATTATATGTATCGTATTTGATTTCTTTATAAACACTATCCAACAGAGCCTAAAACCTGTAAACAGGAGATACAGCGCGGAATCCTGACCAGACTCCAGTACTGTTTAAAAAAAAAGGGAGGATAACAGACCGCGAACTATAGTTGAAAGAGGAAACAATAACAACTCCCTCGCGTAAAAGCTGGAAGGAAAAAAAAAAAAAGAAAAAAAAAGAAAGGAAAACAGCACAATAACCTGAAACGTTACACTATTGTGGTTTGGTATGCTCTGAGACAGTGTACGATATAAACATACAAATATGTCCTGAAAGTAATGACGTAATAAAATTTGTTGTCAATAACTTCCTATTTACATACAGAAGCAACAACGAAAACAGAAATGAATTATTGTAAATAAAATTGTTATTCAATAAATTTATGTTTGGAAGGTAGCGTCAGACTGAAAAATTCATGTCACAGCCGGAATTTGAACTCGGAATTTAGTTTATTTTGAAACACCTTACTACTTTAATCCAAACAATAACAACAAAAATAATAACACCAATTGAAATGCAGAACAATTGTCAACTTCTCTCTGCTCTCTTGTGGCAGAGCAAATTTCTCCTAAAGCTTTCTGTTTTTGAACTTAATAAGAACATTCTATCCGCTCGACATCCAATTCCTGTAGCCCTACTCTTGACCGTGTGGAAGCCTCCATTCATCTGATAGATCCTTCAGTTGCTTTGAAGTGGCGTGTCGTTGCAGTCAGTTATACGGTTTCTGCTGTTACTCTCGGTGTCGCAGAAGTTGAAAATCGTCTGAACACTCCCATCTAACGCTGTGTTCTTACAGTTGCAGCTGGTGCTCTGTCGTTGCGTGCCGTTGCAGAGAGTTGATCGTCTGAAAGGAGCCAATGAGTCTAACATACTTTTTATCCGATTTACTAAAGCGTTATACCTGTGAAGCGTATGTGAGGTAGAAGATCTTTTACGACAATCACGCAAGGTTGTGACTGAATAAATAAGCAACTAGCGAGCGAAAGTACATCATAATCATACTTTTGGATATACGTAATGATGGTCATCATCTCGGAAGCAGTAGCTAATGCAGCATCAGGTGAATTGTCCGAGGCGAAGCTTCATTGCCGAACATCACAAAGATACTTTGGATGATGAGGCCTGTAACACATGTACAGAGATTCCTGATATCATGGGCAATTAATATCATACTTCATTTGCGTATTTAAGATATCCACCAAAAGACAAAACCACAGTTCATACATATATTTTTATGCAACTCATTTTGTAATTAAGGAGATTCAAACATCTATATTGACGTCCAAGTGAGGAGCTGGCAGCACAGTTTTGTTCATTATTTCACTTTTTTCATATTTTCGGCATTAAACACAGCACGCTGCAATGAATATGTTACTTTAAATATCATGACACTAAAAGGTAAAAACATAACCTTATTTACTGAAGATAGTGGCTTTCATATCTTATTAATTTCTTCTTGCATCCATTTTTATTTTATTAGGTATTTTTTCATACTATATTAATATTTTGGCTTCGAACAACTGTTTCTTTAAAACAAGTCTTTCCAGTTCATCAGCTTGTAGAAAATATATTTCAGGGGCCAGATGGAAATGTATAAAATGTCTTTTCGACAACCTTTCGCTATCTGCCGGCTCCTAGAGGCCACAGCAGATTGTGAATTTGTGCTAGGTTTTTGCTGAAACCCGCCATTTTGCGAAAATCCTAAGCATACCGTGAATTCTATACAGCACCTTATGGTGCATGAATATATGTCTAAGAGATCTGTCATTTCATACAGAACCGCGGCAGAACGTTAATCTTCACGTTTTTTCAGCACACGCCGGGTTTTCATAATCTGCCTAAGATCTTCGCGAAATGAGGGATTTCAGTAGATATCAGTGATAGGCACACATTACTTCTTCTCTTCCTTCTTCTTCTTCTTCTTCTTCTTCTTCACCTGCTTATCCTCCTCATGTGGAGGACTTGCATTCCAATGCCTGGGGTAAGATATTTGTTGAAGAGCAGATAGGCTATGTATCAGATAGAGCATCTGGGATAGGAGATCAAAACATTGCTTGGTATAAATGTAACAAAGTAGCTAACATGAAATGTAAGTGAAATGGATAATAGGGATGGTGACGATGGAGCAATTTGGGGAATGAGTGGCGTGGGAAACCAGAGAACCCGGAGGAAACCCGCCCAGACACAGTTTCGTCTACCACAAATCTCACTTGAGGTCCCCTGGGTTTGGACCCGGGTCGCCTAAATGGGAGGCGAGCGGTCTTACCTGTCATGACGCATATATTAGAGTTGAAACATTTCGGAATGTATTTTATCGCCAAAACGAATGATGTAATTTAGCTTATTGCTGTTTTAGGTATTATCAGCATTCATGATGTCACTTCCGTAAACGTTTAATGATCATAAGCATTGTTGTTATTGCCTGGCAAGTGGCTTCTTTGTTTGTTTGTGCGATAGGTGTTCTTCATATTAAGAATGCGGGATACAAAACAGTGCGCAAATATCATTTTTTTTTTTGTTTTGTTACATAAATCTCCCTTGGAGATATTAGGAATGCTTCAATATGCTTAAGGTGAAGCGGCAACAGGGGTATTGTTTATATATGACATAAACGATTTTCCGAGGACATGCGTCATTGCAAAGGACAATCATTGCAAATTCCGGAGAGCGCTCAGAACGTTTCAGAAAGCGGTTTCCACTAATGTCTGCTAAGAGGGATAATGCTAATTGGAAGTGAACATGTGGCATAAATACTAGACACTTTGTTAAATCAAAATTCAAATTTGAATAATGTATTCGACTTTGTTCAGGACCATTTTAATCTGATAGATTATGTCCAGGCAGTGTTACTACAATACATTTTAGCAAAAACTGGAGCTAATTGGTCCCTTAATAGGTTACTTTGATCTGACTTTGGATAATATATTATTTTATGAATATACACATATAAAGATGCTTGATTTTATTTGTATTTTGAGAAAATCGGAATGATTGCTCTCATATTACATAGATGAGCTGATATTTTGGAAAATCTCATAATTTTAGGATTATGATATTTCTTGAGCAAAACTAGAACAGAATAACCTTAAAAATATCGCTTCTCCCCTATTTTGAGCCTCCTAATACGAGGGCCGTTCAGAAAGTAGCCTCCGGTTGATTGCAAGAAATTCACCAAGTTAAATAAAAATATTTTAATATATACATCTTACAACTACATCTTTGCACTATTTTTCTACATAGTTTCCATAACGATTGAGGCACTTATCGTATCTGTTCACAAGCTTTGAAATTCCTTCTGCATAAAAATCACCCGCTTGTGCCTGGAGCCAGCCTGTGACCGCATCTTTGAGCTCTTCGTCGTCATCAAACCGCTGGGACCCGAGCCATTTCTTCATATGCATGAAGAGGTGATAATCGCTTGGCGCCAGATCTGGGCTGTAAGGTGGATGGTTGACAACGTCCCACTTGAAGGACTCAAGAAGGGCTGTTGTTCTGCGAGCAGAGTGAGGACGGGCGTTATCGTGCAAAAAAACGATACCGGAAGTCAGCATACCACGGCGTTTGTTCTGTATAGCCCGTCGTAATTGTTTCACAGTACACGTCTTGATTAACGGTCGTCCCACGTTCCATGAATTCAACCAACAACACCCCTTTTGCATCCCAAAACACCGTTGCCATCAATTTTCGGACAGAAAAATCTTGCCGGGCTTTTATTGGTTTGGTAGGCGAATTTGAATGTGCCCACATCTTTGATTGTTCTTTTGCCTCAGGGTTCACGTACTTAATCCAGGTTTCGTCCCCGGTCACGATTCTGTTTAACAATGGTTCACCTTCGGCCTCATAACGTGACAGAAAGTCTAATGCAGAGGCCATTCTTTGAGTTTTGTGGTGGTCGGTAAGAATTTTGGGCACCCATCATGCACAGAACTTACGGTAACCCAATCTTGCTGTCACTATCTCGTACAAGAGAGTCTTAGAAATCTGTGGAAAATCAGTAGACAACTCCGACATTGTGAAACGTCGGTTTTCATGAACTTTTGCATCAACTGTCTGAACGAGTTCGTCCGTGACCAATGATGGTCTACCACTCCTCTCTTCATCATGAACGTTTTCTCGTCCACTTTTAAATAAACGTACCCATTCACGGACCACTCCTTCACTCATAACTCTTGGTCCGTACATGGCACAAAGCTCACGATGAATAGCTGCTGCAGAATATCCTTTGGCTGTAGAAAACCTTATAACAGCACGCACTTCACATTTGGCGGGGTTTTCTATTGCAGTACACATTTCAAACGGCCATAAACACAAAACTAGCGCAGGTACGACTTTCACTCGACCACGGCTTGATGCCGACTGACCTGCTGAGTGCGTGAATGCACAGATGGCGTCGCTACTCCCCCCACTATCCGCACTGTGACCGATCGGAGGCTACTTTCTGAACGGCCCTCGTATATAAGAGTGAAAATGTATTATACTTCATATTGGCTGCTGAATAAAATGATAACTTTACTTGGGAATTGTACTTTTTAAATGAATTGTTACTCTCGTATAATAGCGGGGCCCAAATTTGGGGAAATCGGGTATTTTAAGATCATGGTGTTTATAGTGAAGAATTGTCATAATTCCAAAGGTAATAGATTTTTGAAAATGTTGAGATCAATACATTCAATTTTCACATTGAATAGGATATAAAATGAAATATATATGTGTATATTTGCAAAATAACTTACTTTGCAAAGTATGGTCAAAGTAAAATTAGCTCCATATTGCGGTAAATGGTTTAATACTGTATTGTGGTAACATTTCCTGGCCTTGTTTAGCAGAAAAGAATTACCAAGAAAAAAGAGTTGAATGCAATATTCAAATTTGAAATTTATTTAACTGAATTGTGTCCACAATAGACGCCACTATTGCATATACATGATACGTTTTAATGGATGGACTGCTAAGAAGGATAATGTTGACCAAAAGTGAGTATACGAATTTCCGACTCAAAACACTAGTGGGTTTTTTGTTTAAACTTAAATGAAACAAGAAGAACAGTGAAGAAGAAACGGAGGAAGTGCACTTAAAATTATATTTCACTCCATGGCACGACAGCTCACGGGGAACCTTGGCCAACCGCCCGGCCGCTGCGTCCCCCATTTCGGTCCACTACAGACGTCATGGATGGGGTGCAGTATTGGAGGGCGAGACGTGGTCAGCGACTCGAGTACCCCCGGCCGGTTAAGGCGGTTCTCATGACCTGGAGCCGCTACTTCTCCATCAAGTAGCTCCTCAATTGGCCCCCCAGGGACCTTACGAGGCTGAGTGCACCCCGGACCAGGTCTCCCAGCGGGGGGGAAAAATCCCCACGCCGGTACTGGGGATCCAACCCAGGTCTCCCGCTTGGTAAGCAGCAACGCTACCACCGCGCTAAGTATATTTATAAGAACATATTCGATGATAACGTACTAACAGACATATATGATTAGGTTTCACATCAATCCATATAAAGAGAAAAATAATTTCATTTTTGGTGTATAACGGCAAAATTTTAGGGAGATCGTACAGAGAATTTTCCTCTTAACTTTCAGTACTGTAGCGAATCAATGCTGTAACTCATATTAGATGTGTACAATCCCAGTCTGAGATGAAAATATCAGTCTAAAATATGAATATTTAAAGGTTAAATTTTGTCTATCATAGCGTAAACACTTCATGTAAGTACATGCGTTTTGAATCAGGAGAGAACACATTTTACCCATTAAAATTTTATTTTAATATGACTATAAAGACTGGACGTACACATCCGGGTTTATTCTTCATATCCGCCCTTTAACTAATTCATTTCATATATAGCATTATAAACACAAAATAACATGTGTATATGTGAATGTGAAGACATTCAGGTGGCTAAACTTGAACTAAGCTCTGAAACACATCCTTTAAAGTTCGTTTATTGTTGTATGCCAGTGTCATTCAATTTATGGTATTTATTCTTGCTGACTATATAGTTTTAAGGGTTTTGAGCGTAAGATATATATTTTTGCTGTGCTTTATCCTATTTGCGTTTTATTAAATCTTTGAAGACTATATCAGCATGTTTTGAATTGTAACAAATGAAAACATAAATTTTTGCTAATTTTATTTTATTTGCCACTAAGAAACTCAACGTATCTCTACATGTTACGTTAGTAACACCAACGTCACTCATTTCGTACGCAAAATAACTGAATAACTGAGTCACAACTCACGAACGATTGCACTATGCACTGTCAGCTGTTCGCTGTGTTCACACTTCACTTTTGAATTTAACTTTTTAACGCCTCTTTTATACCTTCAGAGGCTCTGAGCGAACCTGTAAAAATGGACTGTTTGTGAAACCTTAAGATAGACGTCCCAAAATAACGGTTCTGATCTCAGTGGCATGACATAAATGGCGCTTGTTTATCCGGCTGTTGTGTTGTTGGCGCGCTACTGTTAAACATCCGGAGACAGGGGCAATAGCTGCCAAGCCGGGCAGATAGCGGTAGCTCTGGGTACCTGCGGCCGCGGTCACAATATTCAATATCCTAAATTTTCATTTAATAATTCAGAAGAGCATATTTAGTTTCCCAAAATATTTCCATTTCATTTTCAGCAAGAATTAAACAATTTAACTTTTTTTGGTCAAGCATACAGTTTATTTATAACCTGCTAAATACCACCCTGCCTTCTGTTTTTTCTATCCATATCCTAGGCTTACCGCAATGATCTGGTATTTTATAGTAACCGAATATATTTTCCTTCAAGATTCCTTCTTCTTAGCTATTATTTTCTTGAGGTCAATTCATCCTACTATTTACTTACTTTTTTATAATGTATTACTCATCCGCTCTTTCTAAACTACCCATGCTTCTTAATTTTAACATTTTAAATTCTTTCGGAGGTTTTTCCTGACGTCATCACAAAGTTTTAGAGTTCACACTTCATACAAATACTTTAAAAAATCTCTTAAGATGTGCGCTGATTTGATTATTTGAGTCAGTACTGTAGGTTGAAATAATTTTAAAGGAATGACACGAGAAGAACATAGCCCAGCTTTCCGCTCATCTTCCTGTAAAGCCGTTTAAAAAACCACGCTATCGCGAGGAATCGGAAGAATACCAGTAACTTTGGTTTCATATTATTAAGATAATTCAAATCTGGCAGCAACAATGGATTTCTGAAATAACAACACTGTTCCGACCCCACTCGGCCTAGCTCTTCGGAACGCACAAGGTCTGGAGCCACATGCCGGTTTTTACTATAAACTACTTATTTTGCCGTGATAAATAGATCCTGCCACACCGTTGGACCTACAGCAAGGATGCAGTATAGGGACACGCCGTTGTTTGTCTTGCAGGACGCGTCAAAAACAACCCGAGTCTTTGTAGTTGTACTTTGACTCATAACGACAATTTGGTGCGGCATATAGTAGAGGCCATCTTCTTCCTTAGGATGATTTGGGGCAACCTGCATGCAAACCCATGCATAATATTCCTCCTTAAATTCGGTATAGTCCGCCTTCAATTCGGGAGAGGGCAGAGTTTCTGTTCTAGCTGCTTGAAATGCTTCATGGCAATGCTGTACGGACTTCCAAGTTGAGTGCCGCATTCCTTTACTGGAGCTTGACGACAAATCTTCCATCTTGGCGTGTGTCACAAAGTGATCTTCGCTATCTTTCCTAATCACTGGTTTCAACGCGGCCACTTCTGCAATGCTCCAAAACCTTTCTATCTTGTTTTATAGATCACCATCATCCCTAGCGAAGAGTGCTGATTGGGCCTCCAAATTGCCACTAATGTGGTTAGAATTTCGTATGGGACCTGATAAAATCCATCCAAGTACAGAGTTTTACAATGTTGGAAGATCAGTGCCTTTCGTTCTACATCCATCTACTAATAAAACATGTATACTCCTGCACCAATTAGAATATCTATAGCACCAGGTTTGTTATAGCTGGGATCGGCGAGCCGGATGTCAGTTGGCAAGTTCCATGACCTACAGTTTACGTGGGTTGCCGGAATATTCCCAGTTATTTGCGGAAGTATCGAGCATGTGATGGTCACCTCGAAGTTTGAGACCGGTGAACGAATTACTACATAGACGCTCTGTGATGCGGATGTTGATGTGTTATTTATCCCGCTGATGGGAGTGGAGTTCCTATGTCGCTTCAATTTTAGTTCTTTGGCGAGTGACTCTGTAATAAATTTTGATTGCGATCCACAATCCAACAACGCACGACACTGATGACTTCGACCATTACTATCAAGAGTGCGAAGAATTGCTGTCGATAACATTTCTTGGGATCTTGGCTTGAACTTCATGGCACAATAACCAGAATTCCCTCCATTAGTCTGAAGAGCACCCTCCGAACCCATTCATACTTCATTGTCGAATTGGAGTAGCGTGTGATGTTTATTATGACATTCCTTACAGTTATCAGATTTGTGGGACCGTACTCCGTGATGACGAAAACAATTGAAACACAACCCCCTTTTTCCTCACAAGTTCATAACGTTCTCTAGCCGGAGATTTAATGAAGTCCTCACATTTCTGCAGTAAATGACTTGCTTCACAATACTCGCAATTGCAAGTAGTTGTCATGTACCAGTTGGTTCTGGATGCTTTGGGGTCGCTCCTTTACTGACCACCTTTTGTGGCATGTGAAATTCCTTTAGGCTCTTTGGTTGCAGCCATAAGCTCTAGTAACTGCGCTCTGAATTCTAAGAATTTGGACACATCCTTCAACTCAGAGACCTTATTATTAGAAGCTTGCTATTCAAATTCCTTGCGCGTGGAGTTGTCTAGCTTATCTAGTACGAGCTGTAGAAGCAATATTTCATGCAGTGGAGTTTCTAATTGTAGTCCCTCTAAGGCGTTTAAATTACTAGCGATGTGGTAACTCAATTGTCGAAGGTCTGTGGCAATAGCTTTATGGTAGTTGGGTAAAGTCAGAAGGGCGTTCACATGTTGAGTCTCTATCAATTTCTTATTAGTGTACCTCTTACAGACCGTGTCCCAATCAATTGGAAAATTCGCGTTAGATATAGGGCGATTCTGGATTAGCTGATGAGGTTCTCCTTTGAGGACGAAAGCAGATAATGGAATCGTTGTATAGTTGACTACCTTTTTTGTTCACTATCAACCCTTGCAACATGTCACGGAAGTGAATCCACGCCTCATACTGACCATAGAAATTGGGAAGGTTAATGACTGGAAGTCGTAGCTGGGGAGATGTACGTACCTCAGTGGAAGAAGAATTGGTTGGATTGTCATTGTAATTAGAATTACTACTACCACCCTGTACAAGAGTGTTAATTTTTTCCTCCAAATCATAGTATTTGTTTTCAAGGAGCTCTCTTTCGTTAGCTTGGGTATCGGAATTTTTGTCGTCATCGTCTAACTCAAGCGTGAGTTGGACAACTGTGTATTCTTCCCAAAGCGTTGGTAACATTTTTTAATCTGGTTTGTAAGGTGTTTATATTTTGTCCTGTTGTAAACTGATCTACAACCTTGCCTATACGTGTCAATGACACTTTGGTTATGACCTGCATATTAAACCTATTCTGCTCACTAGCTGCCTTTACAACTGAGGAATAGTACTAACTGTTAGGACTTACTGAACTGTTGACAAATACTGCATGCCCGGTGAAGATTGCTTATGCTGAGGCTGATGAACTGTTTCCTGCTGGCGAGATGATCTTGTTGCTACACACGACTCCCTCTTTGTCACCTTTATACTAAGCGCAGCTTATTTTAACGGAGGACCACGTAATATGTAATTACGAACTTATACATCCGGCTCGGAGGACCAATGTTGCGACCACACTCGAACTAGCTCCTCGTAACGCACGAGGCCAGGAACCACATACCGGTTCTTACTATTAATTGATTATTTTGCCGTGATAAATAAACATTAAGTTAGATACTGCACTCATTTATTTTAACGGGGGGCTATGTAATATTTAATTACGAACTAAGAGATGCGGCCCGGAGGACCAAACGGTATTATTGATTATAACTCCTAGCAACCCATATATTAAATCTAGAAATACTTTGCATCAAATATAATGTATTTAAAGACAAACCCTTTTCTTCATAGGCTCAATAGATGTTAAATACGATTAGGTCACTGCATTTAGTAGTTGATGCACAGCACGACCCTAATACCTTAAAACATATTTAGGCATTGACTAATTCAGCATCTTGGTTCACAAGATCAAGATTGATGAAATATGACTACGTACACCATTGAATATTTGACGTAATTCTAGACTTATTTGATATGCAACATTGTCATCTATCTTTAAAACATAATTACACTTCGATATATTTCATCCAGCTTTCGACCAGCTACCGGGATCTGAAGTCAGCTCCTTGGTGGCGTTGGACCCTATGACGGGTGGAGTCCCAGGTGTATCTGTCCAACTGTCGGAAGCCCGGACTAATAAAGGGGTCCTGACTTTGCAGTGTCGTTGTTTCCGGTTCCAGCCGCCTGGTGTCTCCTCTCACTCGTGCCTACCTTCTGGGGGCATCTCCTCGTGGGGTATAGGTACAATAACCTCACCGGTTCAGTGCCGAATTCTCATAGTCATACGTACCTAGGCATATTTGAGGATGGTGATCCAGAAGAACAAGATAGGTGAAATCTTCTTGCGAAACTGCATTTCCCAGTTCTATATACTAATCTGATATGGAACATAATACTTGTTGTATCCTCAAACAAGATCCTGACTTTCCAGCAAATTACGGTATTGGATTCATGACGAGAATTTTAATTGTTTTCTTTTACTTGCCACGTCCCCTTTATTGACATTTTTATTACAATTGATACAAAATTGCCAATTTAATGAGGAAAATGTTCTTTGAGAGAGAAAAATCAGATTCACCATTACATTCCCTCAAAAAGTCTAACCACATGCCACCTGAAACTGAGCGATTTATTGCTTTTTATAATTTTGATGTGCACATTTAATTAAAAACTCGTAACGGCAACGTACGACGACCTCAAAATATTCAGCGACAGTCGCCGAGATAGCAAAATCATTAGTTTGACAAACAAATATAGAAATGCCATTAAGGGAATTTGAACGCCACATTGCGCATGTTTCTTATTTCAATAAGTATCGTAAAACCCACAGTATTCTGTATGTTATAGATTATGTACAATGACATCGCGCTTGAGTGTGGTAGACAAGTGTACTCTACTTCACGAAAACGCATTTCCGCAAACGCACCTAATGCTGTGGATACATTTATAATTTTCTTTATATGGTTTTATTAATTTTTCCCGTCGAGATTTAAATAGCTTTGACGATGTGTTTTAACGCCATATATCTGCACATTATATCAAAATTAATATTCTGTTGGCTATAATGTCTCTAATTTAAGTCATTTATCCTATTAAAAAGGAGTTAAGCTTCCTGCAGTTCCAGCCTTTAGAAGTGACGCTTTGTGGTTTGATCTTGAAAGATAAAAGAGTAATTCTATCGTCAAGAAGTCCCTTTTTACATATATGGACTTGCTGCCTTGGGCTAAAAGGAACTCTGCTACCCTGCTGTTTGAAGCAAGTACCATAACCATAACGTATTCCGCCTTTCTCCGGGTTCTCCACTTACAAGACTGGCGATGAAACCTGAAAATCGCGGCATTTTACGACTAGAGATAAACTACAATAAATTGCTTCTCTCCCTTTAAATTCTCTCTCTCCCTTCTCCCTCTCTCGTACCACCAAGCCCCTGGAATGCCCTCATTTCACAGTTTTAACGCTCCCATGAGGTAGAGGTTGAAAGAAGAAGGTTTGTATTATCATTTCTTCCATCTCTCCATTTCTTGGCTTCATAGAGCAACTCAAATGCTTTCTGTGATTATTAGAAATATCTGTTTTTATGAATTTCTGCACCGTGAAAGAAACCATCAAATTAAAATTGTACTGCACTTTAAATTTGATTTCTTGAACACGTAAAAAAAAAAAAAAAAAAAAAAAAAAAAAACTGATTATGTTTACTTTCACGTGCTTTTGTCATATCTATTGGGTTTCAAAAATGTTAACCTGAGTCTTGATAGTTTTTGTACGCCATTTTGAAGAGTAAAGCATATGTTGCCATTAGTTTCATAAGTATAAATATATAGCTACAGACATAGGTTTAGACGCTTTACGTTTTCAATACTTCTAACACTCACAACCAAATGATTTAGGGATAATATAGTTACCATATATTATATATAATTAACATGCTAAGTGTGTTGGAATATTTTAAAACTAGGTGAAGTGAACATTTCTTTAATTTTACAGTAAAATGATTTTAAGATGTTATGTATTTGTAAAGCTGTATTTAATAGCACAAGCTGTGTTACTAGCAAACGTCAACGTTGATTACATTATATCATAATTATGCTTTATATCTGCCTCACTATGTTGCGCATTTCTCTGATTCCCCATTAAGTCTGCTAAGGTAAAGTTCAGCACATCCCTTAGATTTAGTGCTGTAATAGGTTTTCCAATGGGATACTTTGCTACAGGATCACTTTCAATATATCTAATTATTTTAACATGCTATTTATTTTGAGACTTACGTCAGCAGGTAATTTTCCAGCCTTTCATATCGGAGAACCTTTCTTAATAGTTCAGAAACTTTTATCATTAATCTGCACATCATATTTTGATCGTCACTATTTTTCGCTACTTTTATTTTAATGTTGAAACCATGGGGTCGTTTTCTCCACCCTATAATCAATCACATGTACAGATCGTAACATACATCGTTTTTCATTTTCATTTTTTAAATATTGACAAATCTTCGTCGCATAGAAGAACTATTCACCAAAAATTTCTGAATAACTTCCTGGTATAGCCTCTTCCCAGAAACAGCGCAAAGAGAATAGAAAATAGAGTAATCATTTTACACTGGTTAGAATAAAAATCAAAATATAATATTCCCATATCGTTTGCTGTACCATAATGCTATTAAAGTTTTCAACACAGAGATAGTGATAGAGAGAGGGTGGGGGAGAAAATTATTTCACTATTTCCCCTATCAACAATGATTTCCTGTACATACACAGACATACACGCGCACACACAGGTTTGATATTCCAACGGACATCCAAGCAGGCTATTACTGTGCTGACAATTTCTCTGGGAAGCTCTGTTTGTGATAAAATCCACAGCAACTGCAAGTTTTTAGAAGTTATCTTTATATCATGTGCCTTCTGTGTTGGTTAGTGTAATTAATCTGACAGTCATGAGTCGGTTGTCAAAAGCGGAATGTTTTGGAGTCAATAGCTTAATAACTGCTATCAATACAGCAACAGGCAGTTTATTATTTATATCGGTATCATTTTAAACACACCTATCACACGTGTTGAAAATTTCTGCCTGCAAATATTTTAGGGAAATGGTTAAAAATCCGTTCAGGAAATTAAAATTTCTCCTATATAAGCAGCAAAAAGAATGCCGTCCATTGGTGTGGATTACAAAAGATTACAGTGCATTATTTTGTAAAAGCAGAAAAAATAGACATTTACAAACGATCAGAAAACACTTTATGTCTACAGAAAATATAAAAACAATGTACGTTTATCTATGTATAAAACTGCATGGATTTCTATCTAAAAGTACTGTTAAACACAATTTTTAATTATAATAGAAAATGCAATGATTCCAACAAAATTTCATAAAACCAGAACCCATGTATCTCTTCATATAGATTTACTTGATTTAGTGAACCTCGTAGGAAATAGTATTCAGTTTGTGCCATGGATTACTAACAAATCACAGTTTTGAGATTAGCCAACTTATGCAAGCTCAATTATTTCATTCCAATGTCCTTAATGAGTTCTCCCAGTATTCTAATGTACATATAAAAATAAAGTTCTTACTCTTCTCTAAACTCATTGTAAGGCTATCCCTCATTCACATTAAGAGAAAAAAAACAAAACAACTAATGAATGCGAGAAAATGAGGGGAAGCACTATAGCAGTCTAAGAACCGGACAAAAAGGTGCAGTTTTATCTGAATTCACAAGCTGCGTTGGTGGTTATAGAAAACTAAACTCCTGCTCTCGTTGAAACCCACTCTATTGATATATGCACTCGCTTCATTTTGTGATAGAGCAAACAGACTTGCTTTGTGCACCCTCTTGGGTAAACGTGTGACATCAGTTATAATCGGGCTTCTGAGAAGAGTGGTGTATCTCTTTCCCGGAACAGTGAGCCGTGTTTCAGGTATTAATGTCAGAAAAAGAAAGCAGTCCAAATCGCAGGCCTTCGACTCCTCCCAGCCTGGTGGCGTACAATGACTGTTTCAGCTAGTTTTGTAATTCTCCAACTATTAAATAATTGTATTTTGCTTGAAAAGATAGCATTTACTTACCAAGCTGCCTGTTCATATTCAGTGCCATAATCTGAAACCCTTTTTGGTTTGTGTTAGATAACAATTAATTATCAAGAGACCTGTTAATATTCACTGCTTTAAATTAAAAGAGTGATTTTGTTTAAATTGTGTTAGATAATACCAACTAGTTGCCAAGACGCCTTTTCATACTGTTATAGATGTGAAAGATTTTCGTTACAAATAAATGCTCACACTGTGAGTGTTATAATGTGTTTGCATCTAAGTTTAAGAGTTTGTTATTTTACTATGCAAATAGTGTAATAGTTTCCATTATTTTGTTTACAATTGTTTATGTTACCCCTACCAAACCTATTAAAATATATTTAGTTCACACCAGAAAATTCGATATTAATGTACGAGACATTATAATAGAGCAATTAATCTACCAATCATAAACCTTCTATTGGCATATTAAGCTATAAACGGCGGATTTCGTATTTCCAACGCAAAATGTTGCATAACGCCACTGAACTAAACGAATATCCATGCAATTGAAGGTCACACAATGCACAGTAGATGATTCAGTCGAGTACACAGCAAGGCTGTTCAAGAGATAGAATCTCTTTCTCTCTCTCTCTCTCTCTCTCTCTCTCTCTCTCTCTCTCTCTGCTTAACTCAAAGGTCAACTAATTGGTGACACCTGGTCTATGCTTGGTTTGTTTCTTTTTCAAATTTGAAAGAGCATGCACACGATTATATCCTACAAAAGTTTTAGTGAAAAGAAAATGTTTTAAATTAAAGTAGAGTGTTCATGTGCACAATATAATTACCAAACTCCAGAGCTGGGTTTACTTGTATTGTCCCATAATGCCAAAAACATCACATAATAATACAGACACTGCCTATAAATTGAAATTGTTTTGAATAGCACAGTTATTGTTTAATAGCTGGCAAGAATTTAATATAATAAAACTAAACGTTTGTCCCCTTCTCTTCTACTGCTTTAAAGTTATTTAATAAATGTTTTTTCAGCGACTTCAGCATCCTTCATACTCAAAATAGGTTCCATTCATTTAAGAGGGTGATACATTTTAAGGGTGCTACAAAATGCTTCATAATGATCTAGGGCTTAATCGTCTGTTGGCCGAGCTGAGGCTGTAATGTCTGTGACGCGCAAACGGTAGCTCCAGGGATCGATTCCTGGTGACTTCCCATTTATCCATGGGCTTTTCAATGTGTTCCCCTATCGGGAGCTGATTTCTGGGTTAATTCATCTTCTTCATATCCATCATGATCTTCACCCATAGCTTCCTTATTTTCTATTTCAGGGTTGAAGTACCAAGCGATAGTGTTCGGCAAATTGCGGCTGGGCGGTGGATGTGCCCTTTGTAAAGGTTCCTTCCTAGCGTCGTTTCGGGACTGCTCGGCGAGCACCATCCTCCAGGGTCATTTGGGTGGAGCGCATCATCGGTGGCACCAAGGTTTCAGGGGATTGTGAGTGTGCGCTGGGCACCGTCGGATGTGCTCTAGCTGAAAACGTTAGAGGATCTGTTCGCTCTTCGCGTCTCTCACTCCCAAGGGTTGTAAAAGAGCTACAAGGGTCCACGTATGGCTTCGTCTCAGTAAACAGGTCCCGGTACCTAGTCCATCTGATATTCCTAATCCTAATCCTGCATCCTGCATCATTCGATTTTTTTGAGGTGAGAGGGGTTAAAAGTGGTGGAACATACATATAAACAAAAATAAAAATTGTAGGTTTTACATAATGTTTATCATGTGTAACCTATATTGAACGAAGATATACATATTTTAATTTCAGTCCTATTCCCTGCTTAATACCCCTAAAAGTTAATCCGACAGTAGCCAGCAACTCATTTTATCGACAGTTAGGTGCAGTACGAGTATGTCGCTATTAACGAAATGTGCAACTAGAAAAACCTTTCATCATCATCATCATCATCATCATCATCATCATCATCATCATCATTATTATTATTATTATTATTATTATTATTATTATTATTATTATTATTATTATTATTATCATCATCATCATCATCAGTAAATGCAAACTTAACATATGTTTCTCACTGTGAATTTCATTATTTTCCTGCTCTAGTATTATTTTCATCTTCTTCGTTTTGGTTTTATCATTTATGTTCAAATGGGTACACGACACATACACATATATAATATCGTATTTGAGGCGGGAATTGAAACCACTACCCCCCTAAGCCATGGCACAAAAGGAGTAATCCTTTACCGAGCGTGTCATTGGTACAGCAACAGTGAAACTTAACAAACAAAAAAATATATTTTTTCATAATATACTCGAGAATTCAAATGTATCGAAATGGAAGGTCTGGGCTACGAACATGTTCTCTAGAAACAAGAATACCAAGCAACGGTAGTACGTGATCAAAGTTCATTAAAGAATGCTAAAAACAAAATGAAAAGCAGAAGTGAATAATTATATTGCAACAACTATAATAAAATAATGTCAAAGGAATACATAATAGATCACTAAATATATTCATATGTTTTAATTATATAAGGTACAGAATTTATTTATATGTCATATATTTCTAAAATTGCACAGGTGATGTTTTTATTGTGTATCACAACATTTATATAATCACGTTTTTTTCTTTGAACATGTATGTCGTTTATTAACGGTTTAAAGTTCATTACAATTTTATCAAGAGAGAAACTACAACTATCTGAACTGAATTTCTATATACAATAAGCTGCTATATGTGAAATATTTAAAAAATACATTTTCATGCAGTGGTGTAATTAAATTCTATTTTCAAATCACGTTGACACCAAGTATGAAATATTATGTATTCCTTTTCATAGTATACTCATGGACTTACATTTATTAAAATGGAAGGTTCGGGATATATAAATGCTGCATAGAAACAAGAATACCAAACAAAGGTAATACGTTATGAACGATTATTAAAGAATGATGATATACGAAAAAAATATAGTCATACTCATTTTGCTAAACCTTTATAGCATTAAGCGTCGTGTGTGTATAACTGATATAAGGTTGAAGAGATATAATTGTAACGGTTATTTTCCCAATACAAATATCGTGAAATAGCAGATGGTATTAGTGAAAATACATATCTTAATGACTCTAAACTGAGACACTAGTTAGAGTATTCAGAATGTTTCCCCTCACGGCCTGTGACCTAAACTCCTTTGCCAAACCCAACGCAAATCCAGCTGCTAAAATGTTTAACATCTTTCTTAATCCATTATTTTCTAACAGATGAAAGTTCACCTGTGAAAATGAAGAGGAAAATACCTCATAAACCTGTTTACCATCTCAATAACACTGCTTGACGTGGTTGAAAAAAAATCCTTCAGAAGAGTGCCAATAAAAACAGGAAATTAATTAAAACAAAACTAGCTCTCTATCATATCTTTTCTGCAATTAGAATGCATTTTTGTATTCTTTTTTTCCCCCTCTTTATTTTCAGATGGATCAATAACAATTATTTCGGCTACTTTTATATTCCTATGTAAGGATGACGTCGTTGTGTAGAGTTTGCTGGAACATTTTAAGGGATTATCGATATCTCTCGGTGTTTACAGTCGATGCCAGAAGCAAAGGAAAGGCTGGAAACAGGAATATATCGAACGTGTAAACTATACAAATTACAAGATAAGTTAACTACGGGCTTGAACGTAATCGGCCATTATTTTTATATTCATTAAATCTTGAACAGAAAAATGTATAAAAAAATAATACACCGATAAGATAAATGATAAGTTTGTTAAACATTAATAAAAACAAATAGTACAATAAAGGAGAAAGAGGTGGCCGCCTGCACTGTTTCTCACCCCCGCTACACGCTCCCTTCTCTCCAGCAGTAGTAAAACTGCCGCGTTGATAAGATGTACTGCACAAGTTTGCACGCCTCCATTACTGTACTTCCTTCTAATTTATCGCCAGTGAGGGCTTGTGGCCTCCACCCTCCCCGACTTTCTTCTTTACGACTGTCGCTGCCGCCATTCTTTTCTTCCTCCATCCTTTCCTCTCTGGAAGAACGGTAGCCATTCTTTCTCCTCGAAACCAGCATACTTCAAAGTTAGGGAGTGCGTTGCAGCACTATTCGCAAACAGTATAAGGATTATTTCAACTGCCGCAGTCACTTGTCTGTGCAAATTTAATTGAGTAAAATGCTCTGCATACTCTGATTACTTTATAAGCTGTTGTGCTGTAGTGAATTGATGCCTTCCATACCTTTCTGGAAAAACAGACTTAATGTTTTCTGTGCAATTAAAACTTAATAGCACGGTTTTTTTTTTTATATTAGAGCAATTTTCTATAGAACCTAGTACTTTTCGAGCACAACTCTATGAGTAAACACATACAGGCTCTTTCGAAACGACACCAAAACCAAAATGTGGAAGTTCTTGCTAAAATTATATGTGAAAGGAAAATATAGTTTCCAGTTCCGATAAATACATATCAACTAAACGCCTCATTGTCAGCTATGATTAGGCAGTTACCTAGAAAAAAGCCACGTTCCTGGCCCACGCTAGCGGAAGTAAAGCAGGTAGCTTGGACAGCAGCAAGTGGCGGTTCTATCGCAGTGTTTTCGTAAGCATACCTACTTGCTGATAGGTGATCAGCTAACATTAAGAGATCCCTCGTCCTACGAAAGCCCGCTAAAGAGCCCATAGTTTTAGTTATTTGTTTATTCTTCCAACATACAAGTTCATCACAACAAACAATGAATGAATGAAAATGAGTGGGAAAATAAATTGGGATAGATACGCCAGTAATTTAAGGAGGCAATTTATTGTTAGTGATTTTGAAGATGGTGCCAAGGAACTGATAACAGACAAAACAATACTACAATACCATCAGAATACTACCAAAGAATTGTAGCTAATGTTAAGTGACAATAAACCCCTTTTAGGTGAGACAAGAAGTTTATGTTATGGCTTTATCTTGTAATACTAATCGTATATTGTCTTTAATAATTTAATACCAAATGAAATATTAATACATTTATCAGTTAGTTATTGTTAATATTTAAAATAAGTTTTACTATTAGAAGAATCACAAAATTACTAGAACAAGTACATGATATCCGTGCTTAATGCAATAGGCGCATGTTTCGCATTTAAGAGCAACATCGATACTGTCCCAGTCATAAGTAGCCTCTTAGTATGTAACTGCCCTTTACTTTTTTAACTGCAAGCTAGGACAGAGGCGCTGTTAACGAACAAGGAGAAACCGATTTCTTTTCGTGACACATACTTGCCAAAACACCCTGTTTGGTGTGGGTATGTGGTCATTACACAAAGAAGCTTCGAGCACAACCTAATATCAAAATGCTGTCATTTTCAATGTTACATAAAAACACATGTAAAAGAATTTCAAAGCTGCGATATCAAATTTGGAACAATTTCAACAACAGGGTGTCCACAATATAAGTAAATATTTCGTGATTTAGGCAACTTACGAATAACTTATTGTTACAGTTGATGACAGAGCAGTATGTTGACGATTCCTGAACGTATTGCCAACGTCACATGGCTTCCACAGGAAGCTACGTGTGATGAGCTGCAACGGTGGTTTTAACGGAAATTTAGAAGGGATGGACTAACGAATAAAACCAAATTGAAATTCTTAAATAAGTTTCAAAAAATAGGCACTGTTGCTGACGGCTTACCTTCCACAAGGCAGCTGATATTGATGCAATACGAGAGTCAATTGAACGGAGTCCTAAATCTGCACGTTGTATTTTACATCAACTGTCAATTCTGTCTTGGAGTTGATGGAAAATTTGAAAATGATATGCACGCTTCTTAAAGGTGAATTTCAGCACTTTGAACACTGATGATTTCGGAAATTTCATTTAGCATTAAAGACAGTTAACGTGAAACCAATAAATACTACTTTTTGATGACGGTATAATGCGATTTAACGATTAGTATAGCTGTATATCATAATACATCCAAAAATAAAGCTTTATGTAAAGCAACGCCGAAGGCTCTATGCGCCAGACAGCATGCGCAGTACACACTGAATGCCAGTATTACAAATGTAAAACAATTTTCACTGCTGTGGCTTCTGCTTTTAGTTTCTCATTGACAGTAGTGGGAATCAGCAGAAATGTATAGATATTATTAGACAAATTAACATTTTTTGTTAGAATAGTTGCGCATAGTGTACATGCAATTGTAGGAGAGACTGAACGGTGAAAAATGCATTCAAATTGTGTGACATTTGAAGTCAGCATTACAGTATATAGCACGGCACCAACGAGGAAGGAGGAACTGGGCATTAAAGCAGCCAGCTCTTTGTGGTGTTAGTGTGTGTGTACTTGAATTTTGTAAAATAAAAACGATGAGTCCGTTGCTTTTTTCCTTCTCCCCTATATTTCTGCTGTTTTCCTCTTTGTTTCGGCGTTGTTATTTACACATACACGGGTGTTTTGTTTTTATTTTTCTAGTAAGCATCTTCTCTCTTCTTCTTTTTCTTCTTCTTCTTCTTCTTATTACTTTTTTAGAGTTACCAAAACTATAAGTTTTACTATCGGTACATCTGTTCACAATTTTTTGTATTTTATTTATTCATTTTTTAATTTTTTTTTTTTTTTAACTTTGCATAACTTAAGGACTCATTTTTGTGTTATATATTTAGGAGCTAATTTGTGTGTGCATGTGTGTATGTGTGTGTGTTTTAAATTAAACATGCGCAAGAAGAAGATGACAAAATGGGAATATGTTGTTAGGGCTATAGAACCAGCAATGCAAATGTCATTGCCGACTGCAGTGAGAGACGCTTATGTTTTTGCAGATCTTCTCCTGCTACTCTTAGTTGACAACGTAAACCGTCGATGCTGGGATGACAACATGCAGCATAGAATGCTGAAACCCTAGAGTGAGCCACACCAGTACAAAGCGGTCAGTAGTACTTCGAGTCTCTATTTCTAGTAATGTGCGGGTATAATGGTTTGGATTTTACGAAGGAGCAAGGCGGTGCAGTTGTGCTGTTGTACAGGTAACAAAACGATGGCATAGAATATCTCTCGCACCGCCAATGTTGCATGTTGGGGTCTTCACCATGCTGTATCGGAACTTTTTATCCTCATTGGTGACCAAATAGGCACACGTACTTCAATCCGTAGAGATATTGCGCAAATGGATGCTCCGCCATAACTGACACCAGGGACTGTTGGGCATCTGATTCCTCACATGAGTTGGTGTACGCAGCCGCTGTAGGAAAATCTTGTAGAGATCAGTTGATAGTCCTTTAGGTTGCCGAATAGAGCATCGACAATAACGCCATCTGAAACTTGGAGTTCTCTCTTAAAACCCGCGGGAACAACCCGAAGAGGAGTTCCAAGCGAATTCTTGAAATGTACCCAAAAGGCTATTTCTTGTTCCTCTCCATATCCCCTATTGACAAGTATAATGGCAAGTATAATGGATTTTACAAGAAGTACTTTACTCTTTAGTCCCACTGTTTTAGCAACACGAAATGGTTATCATTTCCACAGATAGTATCCAACAAGTCGCTCCACACGGAAGACGTGTTTTTCAGGCATGGATAGCACCTGCGCCATATACCATAATTTTGCCAGAAGAAGCTGGTTGATATGCCACACTTTGTGTAGAAGGTTCAAGTTATGACCAAGATGTGTAGGGGTGTTTCGCCGAATCAAATTTAATTTGTGATCCCAGTTGCGAGCAATCAGCGATGAAAACGGTTTGGAGAAGGTGATGCCGAGAATCTTTACACTATCTTGTATAGGGATATCGAGAACTTTGTAATCAGTCGGCCACGATTCAAGGGAGCAGTTGCGACTTTGCGGTGTTCATTTTGGCATTAGAAGTTGCCTCATAAAGTGCGATAGCGGTATGCATCAAGGGTGAAGCCTCGCGCCTACAGATAAGTAACGTGCCGTCATCAGCATAGGCCCTGGCACAAAATAATTGAGCAGGAGTGACAGTCCTAGTTAGGTTAGCCTGGAGACAGCAAAGAAAGGGTTCTAAAGAAAGGCAGAAGGGAATCATCG
This sequence comes from Hymenopus coronatus, assembly GCA_030762935.1. NCBI lineage: Eukaryota > Metazoa > Arthropoda > Insecta > Mantodea > Hymenopodidae > Hymenopus > Hymenopus coronatus. The sequence goes on from CM060900.1 coordinate 354,376,062, forward strand.
ATAGTGGTCAACCCTAGCGTACAGAGCTGTTAATCCTTACAGGCTTATTGAAGTATCCATTTGACTTGCAATTTCGAAGTCATTTCACTCTATAGGGTTCTGATTGCAGATATTAGCAACGGTGGAAGTTTGAACTTCTGAAGCATTTAAACCACAAAGGCATGGCCAGCTCTATCAAAGGCTTTATGAAAATCCAGGCCAACCGAAGTAGCAGCCTCCGACGGATGCCAGTCATAATGGAGAAGCGTATCTCGGAGTTCCAAAAGGTTGTCAATTATGGTCCTACCCGGGATACCACATGTTTGTCCAGAGGTTACGACTGTAGGGAGAATAGGCCTTAATCTGATGCGAGTACTTTCATCACAATTTTGAGGTCGGTGTTTAAAAGTCTTATGGGTCTATGGTCCCAGGCATTCATTGGAGACCTTTTTTATGGGATTAAGATGGCGATGCCATCTGCTAATCCACGGTAACAGGTCGATCCAATAAGGATCTCATTCACCAACTCTACAACTTCTCTGATTATACTCCAAAAGGTCCTGTAGAATGAATATTTCAGACCGTCTTCTCCGGATAGGATCGGGTGCTAGCGGAATTAATGCTGTGCAGTATCTCCGTGGCAGAATACATTTGCTCCAAGGAACACTGTTCCTCCACAGTTATACCGGTGTCAACATATTGGAGGAGTTCCTCCGTTGCGTATGTCAGTGTTGTTAAACATGATGCTGTAAGACGTATAGATAGTCATTAGGATCTGAGGCACATAGGTGACCTTGGCGCCTTCCGTGTCAGAAGAGCATGGATGTAACGACCACTACCATCACACTTTTCTTTAATAGTATGAAACAAAGAAGCTTTCTCTTGTACAACGACGGATGATGAGTTGGCGAACCAAATATGTTGCTTCCTCTTCACATCCTGAAGACCATGGGATATGTCCTGACCACTCTAATGTCTAGTCGGAAGAAGACCCCTGGTTCCTGGTAAAATTCTAAGGTATAACGTCGTTCAAGTGCCCTCTCACGACCTTTGTCCTTGAAGAAGGTCGTAATACCAGGCTTACATATACGTCGCCATTTCTCCACCACCGTTAGCGGGAAGCGTCGAGCTCTATCCTCAAGACTTTGCCACAACCTGATGAAATCAGCGGCGACAATGGTGTCATGTAATAAAGCTTCTTTTAATTTCCATTAACCTTTACAATGTAGCGAAATACGATTCTCAGCAGTTAATTGCAGTTTGGCAGCGTGGTAATCGGTAAAGGCCACAGATAAAACACTCACAGCGAAGATCAGAAAGTTGAACTGAGCGCTTAGATAGAAACGACCTATTCTTGAGTCAGTGTTCTCTCGACAGTAAATACATTCTGCAGACATAGCCTTCATATGCTCCCAAACATCACAAAGATGTAGATCGGTTACCAGCTGATCCAATGCCAAAGTTTTGGTATAACCAGAACGCTGATCCTTAACATGTAGCACGCAATTGAAGTCACCACCTACTAAAAGAAGGGCATGATTCCATTTCAAATAATAGAGTAGAATGTTGGTTATGGCGCTTATCGCTACCGGAAGGCAGGCATAAGTTAAGCAGCAGTATGTTGTCCATTTTAGCGCTAATAACGCGACCACTAGGATACATCTCTATCTCGGCAAATGGCATACCAGCTACGTAAAAAATCCACGCATATGTTCTTTACCATTCACTACACTACTGTGTGGACTCATAAAGCTAAAGTCAGTTATATGAACTTCTTGGAGTATGGCTACATCTAAATCATGAGTCCGCATAAAATCACGTTAGAGAGCCTGTTTGTGCAGTGCAACGTAGTGAGTCGATGTTGGCAGTTGCAAAGGTACGAAAAACAACCATAGAACAGGTCAGAAGTATGTTGGCCTCAGTCCAAGGTGTAGCTAGCCCTATTCAAAGGAATGAACATGTTTTTCTGAAACTATTGGCAACTTTTTCGGCAGACTTCCAGACCGAGAAGGCATTTGCTTTCAGAGTTGAAGGTCTCTCACGGTCTCCCATGCGATATCAGACTCCCTTTCTTCGGTGCTCTCCTCCTCGCTAACAGACAGCAGGCGCTCTCCCCTAACCTGCAGAGGTTCACCAGAATCCATATCACTCCATTGCCGGTGTTCAGTCTGGTGGATTTCAATTGCCAACCATGTTGTTGTCGGCCCTAGTGGGCACCACAACCAAAGAAGGTCGTCTAGGGGATGAGACACCCATCTCTCCTACTTCTAGGTGAGTGTTGACTATTACCGGCTCGGATACAGATATCTTCTGCACCGCCGCAGACGCATCGTCACGCATATAACTGGTAATCGGGTAAACTTCCTCTGTAGGTTGAACATTAAAAACAGGCTCTAAAGCACCAGCTCCGGTAGCGGGCCCATTTGACGCATCTACTGTTTGTTTACATTCCTCTGCCGCCTGAGCGCTAACTTGTCCTCTCACTACAACGCTGAGCAAAACAGCCCTGCGCGAGACAGAGACAGGCAGTACGCACTTTTTGTACGCGAAAAATAAGAAGTTTGCGGCTGTCCTAGATATGTCACACCAACATTAAACCCACGCACCACTACTGTAGATGGAATTTCCTTTTTTAATTCCATTCGTACAGAACGAACATCAGACTTGACGGAGTTCTTATAACCTGCGTTCCATTGTTCTTCTTGAACCTCTAGTATTTTCCCATATTGCGAAAGTTTCTGTTCCAGAAACGTGTGAGTGATCGCAGGTACTTGACATTTACAATACGGCAATCAGCTAGTCCAATATTTACAGTTAGTATTTCACCATTCTCATAACTGAACTTTGCATCCCCTTAAAATGTCTGTAAATATCTTTCATATAAATGTTTATCTTACAGATATAAATTTTATAAAACTGAGTTTTCTCTAGAATGGAACTGCAGTGTGTCTACCTCATCCGGTGGTATTTTCATATAGTCGTGAATCCAGCCATGCCTTCCATCGTGCTGATCGAAGTTCAGCTCTTTGAAATGAGATTTCAAAAGTATTTGGCCGTCGTATTGCCTCCATCATAAGAACTTCTTTGCTTGTAGAACTATAGACTTGTAGAAAAATCTATTTGACGTTCCTTAACGGCGGGCAAACAACCTCTCGGGTCGCCAGCCGCAGCCAGACGTTTCGGTTCCTCACAGCTGATCTCTCTGATCAATGGCTTTTTACGGTGGATTTCCCGAGCTACTAGGCCCCGAATTTCCACTCTCTTCATTTCATCTCCCTTGCATTTGTTTGGTCTTTCTTTCAGGATTGTAGATTGTAATTATCGGCGAGGTGGCGCGCTCTCGTGTAGAGGATTGCGCTTTGCAAACTCAGCTGTCGGTGGCAGGATGGCGCTAGGGGTCATCGGTATACTCAGGGGCACTTCTTCATACCATGGCGCAGGCTCTAGCGTTCACCGCGTAAAGTTGTTAGGGACTCTTCCTGACGCAGTCTGGTTCCGCCTGCCCTCTGTAATTGTTTTCCTCTGATCCTCTGACGTACAAAAAGCTTAATCACTGGCTGAGTTGCGGAGTCTTCTCCGGTACACTACCCCGCAGTTACACAAACACATATTTACATGCACATAGACACCCATGTCCGGCGCCACCAAGCACCAAAGCTTAAGCACAATCCGTATACCGCAGATAGAAAACAGACCCCAATTGGTGACAGTGCTTGTTGTGTACTATCTTTCACAAAAGCAAATACCCAGCGCGCGATGCGCCATCTAATCCTCACGCGTTCTCGTGGTGTGAGAATAAAATTGCCATATGTTTCCCTTTCGTTTGCGTTCATAGGACATGGCAGTCATCCGCTCACCTCGTAGTTTTGGAAACCAATATTTCATCAATCATTGTAAACTAGCGAGAAATTATTACAAATTTAACATTAACACATTTGCAGAAAATGTGTATTTATTGTGTTTCGATTAAGTAGTGGACACGAAGTAAAATACTCCTAGTGTTGGTGCTTTGCTTACAAAAATAATTTTGATCAGTCAGTGACTGTAACTGCGACTAGAACAGGCGAAGTAGTTAAAGAGTGTCTCTGCTGAATAACAGAGAAGTCGGAAATTGAATAGAATCCCGCGTTAAGCGTGCGTTTATGTTTTATTTGTTTGTTTTTTAAAATCTTTATTTTCGTGACCTGTGCGAAAATAGAATTTGACACATTAATGAACCTCTTTCACATTACGCTCCTCTCATAGAGCAGTAAATTACATGGTTAGCTTTATTTTGCAAAGAGAAGTAATATTTCCCTTATTCTTACAAACGCTGTAATACGATTGAAATTTTACAACTGCATGTCTTATAAAACAAATTGTAAATGCTGCAAATAAAACAGGGAAATAAGTCTGCATATTTCAACTAGCAAACATTTCTCCCAAAATCTATATTTTCCTGTAAACACCCACATTCAAAGGAATTTGCCAATAATTCTCGAACACTATTATCAGATAAAAGATTTGTTTCGGTCATGTATTGTTAATGTTTATATTAGCTCACAAAAGATACATGAAAGCAATATATCTCCCTCAAGTTGAAAGGTGTCACTGGATAGGAAGAAAATTAAAAAATCTGATGTGTCACACTCACGTAACTTTCTCTATGTCTCTGTAAATTATTATTTTAATAAGCTTATTTTTTATTTATTTCATGCTAATCGAGAAAAATTAGCAGAAATAATCTTATTTCTTGCTTTATAGTAAGTAGAAGCGAAATAAGGTAGTACCATAGGTTAAAGTGAAAGCCAAAAGCTGGTTGCTATGTGACTGATGTTCCTTTGTTTGTATTGATAGGAGTTGACAAATTCCTGAATGAGTAAAGTTTAAGTTTTTCAAAGCTGAAACCAATAAAAAGGAATATCTCAAAAACGACCAACTCCACGAAAAAAATGTGTGTAACATAAATTGTGTGTTTTAACGTGCTCTACATTTTTTATGGGTTAAGTTTTTGTCCATCTCTTACGGTTTAGTAGTTATGAAAAATTCATCCAGAATAAAGTAGTCTTCAGAGGCATTTCCCAGAAAATTCAGAATATACATTTTATTTGTCAGGTAAATAACTGTAATATATGATATTTTAATCAAAATCGCTAGAGCCATTTTTTAGAAAATCAAAATTTTCGAAAAAAGTTCCATGTAAAGGGTAGTTTGCTGTTTTTCTCAAAATCTTCGTGTCGCATCCCTGGAAGGTACTAAACTTAAATACCAAGTTTGGTATTTTACCGACTTTTCGTTTTTGAGTTATCGTGTTCACAGACACACGGACACACGGACACACGGACACTCGGACACACGGACACACACACACACGGACCTTTTTTTGAAAATACATTTTTTTGGATATAGGGGACCCTAAAACATATATTTCCGGTGAAATCTCGATATCGAATTTTTTGGTGGAGTGCAATACATTCTCTATACACTATGTACATAGTGCGTATAGAGAAAGTAAAAAATACTATCACAAAAACAAAAATAATTCATTTAGAAATGTTAATTGAACTCAGCATGATTACATTCCTTTTTAGCTAATTCGACACAAATACAATGCTGTGTGAGAATAGAAGCCAAAAGTATCGAATGCAAATGTTTTAATATACTTTATACCATAGAAAAGCATTTAATAGAATAAAAATTGTGTCAATGGTCACTAAATACAGTCTATAAATTAGCAAATGCCAAAGAATAGATATTAGCCACATATTCCATTGGGTTTGTCACCGGGAGCTGCTGCCCTTCTGTTCTTAGGCTTTTAATAATAACACAATTTCCCGGATGCTAAAAGTGTATATTTTATTTGTATTATTGTAATTTAGGTATATATTATTTTTTTGTGTTTATTATTTCATCTGAATTTTGTGGTCATTAGAAAGTATTCATTTAAATCTGTGTGCATTGAATCTTTGCAGCTGCTTCCCATTTTAACGTCTCCTTTGTTCACAGGAGTTATAGTTTCGGATTTTCTTATTTATCCTACAACATGTTTATTTTGTACGGAATTCTCCAAAGGCGTGAGTCTAGGTTATTCTCAACAAAAGTTTTTCATTAATTTTTTATAGTTTGATAGTACATTTTTAACACTTGAAATAGTTTGTCTACAGTTCTTAAGTTGTTTTCTCCTTCTTCTGCCACTATTGCTTTTGTCCGTATCTTCTCATTTTCATCAGTCTTTTTCGCGGCTTTTGTAAGGTATGTGTCCAAATTTTGTCTGGATACGTTTTGGTTCTTAATTTTTAACTGAATTTTTAATTTCTAGTTTAGTTCTCTAATGTCGTTTAAGGTTGAAAAAACCTACAGTTGTTTCTCACATGTAACTTAATCATGTTTTGCCTATTTATTAGAGATGCTCCAAAAAGTTCTTAATTTGTAGGGTGAAAGGGGCAGCACCGGTAAGGAGATAGCCCCGGTAGGTCGGTTATCTGCTTTTATTTCCTTCTGTCAGCCCTCTGGTTCATGCTGCACACGTGGTGGAAGATTATACATTGTTTTCTCCAGCAACGTCATTATTGAACCATGTGCTGTGCAACTGTGTTCGACAATGTTTTAATGTGCTTCTGTTCTAATTTTCACCAGCTTTCTGGCCCTTTATTTTAGCATACTTTTTAAGAGGTCGCATACCATAATTAGTGTGTCATAAGTTTTATTTTACTCTATTTTGTAAGTGTTTTAAATACTACTACTTACATTTCCAGGACAAATGTTTTAAAAAGACAAAAACAATTAGCCTCAGTAGGTCACGATGGGGTAATGGCTGTACCTACCGACATTACGCCACATGTAGTTAAATGTTTATTTTGAAAACAGGTTATAGTATGCAAAGAGAGAAGCAGAAGTCAGAGATTCTGACATCCACATCTAAGAAAGTTGAGCTACAACCGGCAGTTGAAAAAAATTGTATGGGACCTCAAAGAAGAATATACATTGTTAAAAGCAAGTGCAAAAAACTGTTTAAAGGGTCATCTAAATCTGACCTAAAAATGTGGAGTTAAAAGAAGAAATCATCTCTTGTACGATGATTAAAAAAGAAAACATCTTCAGACTCTGATGAAGATAACTCCTGTCATGAAAGTCAGTTATGTGATGACTATGAGGTAGATGATTTCCAGGCTTGAAGACTGAAAATATGTATTTCATCTGTGAAGATATAGTCGGGATGGTGAGGGGAAGGACACCGTTGTACCAGCTGTAGATTTGGATTCATTCTTTGTGTAGTGCAAGTGCAGCCGACTCTCCTGAAGAATTTCAATGTGATAAATGCCTTACCTAATGCCTTTTACTAATGCTTCTCTATCCTTTTTCTGTTTTATGGTGTAGTGTGTGTAAATTTCGCTTTATTCAATTAGTACCACAGATTGATTTGACTGAAGAATATTCTATATTACTCACTACATTACTCATTTTAAAATTGTCATTCCCTTCTTTCATCACCAAGTTTTTAAAAAAGCTTTTTAACCAAAATTGTTTATAAAAAGAGCTTTATGATTCAACCCTCATATTATTTTCAGTAATTTTGTATTACCTTGGAAAGTATATCAGAATGCAGATTTTCATCCATTTAAATGTATCAAGGAAAACTTAACAGCATTACCCAATGGTTGGGGATTGCCAGTAAAACTAATTGGTTTAATTTTTATAACATTTTACTTCTTATATAATTAAATATTTTAAGAATCTGAAATATATATTTCTTGCTATTTATTAAGAAAATGAACCTTGGTATAGGGTAAACTTGGACAGTTATATGATCATTATTGCTTAACCTACCGTCATTCTCCCGTTCTCCCCTAATCATGTTTCACGATTTTATGGGCTGTTGTGTGTTTGATTTTAAAAGAAGCTTTTGCCAGTTGATGAGGTAGTGTTGGAAAAACTGTTTTGTGGATATTGAAACAGTTTCAATAATTTGGGCTGTCAAACCTAACCTGCTTATGATAATGCAATCAACTTTGATTGATATTGAAAGAATTAAATCCGTAGCGCAATACAAACATTTATATACTTCTACCATGTCCAAGTTCTCATTTCTTCTGCTATAGACCATTTCTAATAACATAAATAGTTCTTCGAGGTTTATTATAATGTTTTGAACTCATTCTGTCAATAGCGTCCGGACCTAGAGGAATTATAAGTTCATCGTTTGTGTGCATCTAACGAATAACCTCCCTGAAGGCCGCGTGTGCTCCACGTGCCGACTGTGCTGGTGTGTAACGTCAAAGTCAGCATAAATTTAGTTGATGTTGGGTTTTGTGGCTATCAAATTATATTGAATGAATGAATGAATAAATAAATAAATAAGTGTATTTATTGACATAGCAAAATCATACATAGAATTTCAACAATCGCACGGGTCCACAGACCGTACGTGCTTTTGTAATACACATTACAAGCAGTATTAAAACAAAAACAACAAAGAATTAAAAGAGTAAACAGGAAAATAAAACGACAAAGGAAATACACAGTCCTAGGCATTATTAAACAACAATAAAGAATTAAGAGTGAACCCGAAAATAAAAATACAAAGATATTCAAATGTAGCAATTTAATTTACAGCACAGAGTACACCTTCATATGCACCCTCTTATAATAGAAAATTACACTTAAAAGACATATATACTCATAATATATACAACATCTATAAAACCATAGCCCAACAGTGACCTAAGTATGACATAATATATATATGTAGAACAATGTAGTCACTTTTGTTTAGTTGATCTTATCCCCCCCCCCTTCTCTATAGGCAGCCTCCTCAGATCTCAGCTGTCTTGCCTTAAGTATAAATTTACCTAGCCCGTCCATATTTTCCGTGCCTGCCAGTAGCGTCCAACATGCTTCTAGCCCTACATTCACAGTGGTAAAAAATCGCGGCAAATATTTTTCCCGCCATTCCTCCGTACCCCTACATCTTGCCAAGATGTGAGTCCCCGACTCTTCCTCCTCGCAAATGGGACAGATTCTCGTACCATTCTCGTCAGAAATTTTCGTGCTCCTCCATGCTCCTAGTCTAATCCACGCGAGCCCCTCTCTAATGAGTTTGGTACCTGTTTTGGTGTATTGCTCCATACCCCACTCCGATTTCAGCCCAGACTGTACTTCTAATGACACCTTCTCTGTGCATTGCGCAATTATTTGCTATCTGTCAATATCACAGAGGCGGTTCTTAATTTTTCTCCAAATACTTCGCCTGTTTTCCTGCCCCGCCATCCAAATGTCTCCCATCCCAATGGTTTCCAACCCTTTCTTTAATTGTGATGCCCACGTCGAATTACCTTCCATTCGCAACTGTTCACGGTAGCAGACTGCCCCAATTAGAGATTGGTTTCCGTGAACGGTTCTCAGCCAATATTTAACTGCTCTGATTTTGCACTCTATCGTTTCACTATATGCCCCGAATTCCCTCATTATTCCGCAGTTTGCCGTACCCCTCCCTACACCCAGAATTCCTTTCAAAAATTGGGTCCTTACTTGATCCAGATTCCCTGTTTGTTCCCACCCCCATGTTTCTCCTTCGTATGTCATCGTGGATCTAACTGTCGCTCCATATACAGTTTCCATTAAGGTTATGGATATATTCGGTATTCTGTAGCGTATCCGGAGAGCTTCCGTCGCTTTCACCCTTGCCTTGTGTTTCGTAATGTCAATGTGTTTTGTCCATTTTCCTTTCATAGTGAATGTGAGTCCTAAGTACACAAAATATTTAACATTGTCCAGTATCTGTCCTGAATATGTCCAAGTCTCCTCCCTGCTATAAACACAACCTTTTTTGAAAGTCATTGCCTTAGTCTTATTCACATTAACTGTAAGTAGCCATTCATCGCAATAATTCTTAAGTTTGTCCAGTCCTCGTTGCAATCCGTTTACTGTCGTAGAGCACAATACTAAAATCGTCTGCGTTTAAAAGTGTTGGGATCTGCAAATCCGCTACTACTGGTGCTTGGATATTCTCTGCTATCATTGTATCAGTAATATCATCCACAAAGAGATTAAATAGCAAGGGAGATAAAACACAACCCTGCCTCACTCCCCTATAGCTTCGGCACCTCTCGGACACTCTGTTTCTGTGGTACTTCACACAGAATTCGACATTTTGATACATTGCCTGCAATGCTCTAACCATTTTACTTGATAACCCCTTTCTGCCTAGTTTGTACCATAATGCATTTCGATTGATAGAGTGAAATGCCTTCTTAAAGTCCACAAAAGAACAATGAAGCTTTCCCCGCTTAATTAACATTTGCTTCGTCCTTAAAGTGTCTAATATAAAAGCGGCATCTGTGGTACTGTGTCCTTCTCTGAAACCCATTTGAAATTTTGAAAGTTTGCCAAATTTAGATTCCCAGTCCTTTATCCGGTTATATAACACTCTACAGCAAATTTTCTCTATAATTGGCAAAAGAGTAACGGTCTATGAAGGATTGCTAGTGAATGAAAGATCAGATGAATTAACAAAGACAGCTGCAGCCTCGGGAACTCAGGCACTCAAACTCCCCAATACCATGGGCTAAAACGGAACAATGAAAGTTAATGAACGCTTGGAATAATATTGGATAAATATCACCAAATAGTATACCAGTAACATTTTACTTGTTATGGACTTAAACAATCAATTTACGTTGAAGTATTTCCACCCAAATTTTGTATGCATACAATTCATTTCGTGTCAGGTCAAATTTCAAAATAGTTTTAAAAGATTTCGCATCAATAGTGGAATAAATAACCAACATATTTTGCCTGTGGAGAATTTTTTTATTTCATTGTCCAATCTCTGAAATTAAACTAGCTATATCTTTGTACGAATCCTTTATTTTATTGCAGTAATCTGTTTTGTGCACCTCTGTATCATTTGTTTAAAAACAGTGGTGTAACAGGTTATTATATATTATCCTATATATCCATGATAAATTTTAAGGTCATTATTCATTAATGTGTTTTATTTCATTGCAACCTATAACGCTAGTATAGGTCATATTTTACACTTAACCACCACAAAAGTGTATGTACGTAAAACAATAAACATAACATTGAAAGCTGCAAAATGATGAAGGTCTAAGTAAATGAGGCACGTTTTTTCGTTTAGTCAGTACAGAGCAAAATATATGCCCATTTTTGGAGAAATTTTACAAGAAAAACTCCAATTTTATAACAAATTGGAAAGCCATTCCCATGAGTATAAACCAAATGAAGTCTCGCCCAAGAAATTGAATGGTTCTAAGTTACAAATAAGCTGGAAGAAGCTACTGAACAACTCAGAAATCCTAAAATTAGTGAAAGCGTTTTTCGTACTTTCCTTAATATGGAGCGCTTTGCAGCAAAGGTATTTCAGAATGAGTCCAATATAGGCTAAACTTTAAAATGCTAACAGTACTCAACTCTAACATCAAAACATGAAGACGGTGCTCATTTTAGTATGTACAAGAACAATTACGAGTACATAATAACGACTGTGACGTGTAACAGTACTATAGGAATGGACAAGCTTCCATTGACCACAAATGGAAAAGCGAATCATTAAAGCGTACTCTTCATTACCCTAATGGTGTAGATAACAGACAGGTGCCTGAATAGACTGAAAATTTCAAGGAATTGTTTCACAAGCAACCGACTGTTGGAAAATCTTTAGAAGGTGACAATTTTCCAAAAAAAAACCGATAGTAGTGCTTCACAACGGGTAAGCGCCTTCTCCCGCAAATGAACTGAAAAATGGTGAAATGAAGCGTGTTCTTCTACAATCCAATGTGACAGTTGTGCGTCAATCAATGGAGCAAGACGTTCTTCAACCACTTAAACGATCATATGGTCATTATATTACTCGTGATTTTGACAGTTGATACCCACGCAGGGAAAGGTGTTATTGAAAACTTAAAAAAAAAAGAAAAAAAAAAAGTGTGACTCAGCGGGTCGACTCAGGTGGCTTAGTCTGTGGCATGCATTCGGAAGGTCGCGGGTTTGCTTCCCGTAGGCGATCTACCTGACCCATGTGTTCCTTTTGGCGGTTTCCTCGGGTCGCCAATCTAAATAAGTTCCTTTCATCCCCCGAATTTCCTGTGCCTCCAAGTCATTTCCATTGTCATTTCATTCATCCCTCATCCCGTTCGTTTCTTTCAGAGTTGGCAGCGTGACGATGGTACTAAGTGGGCGTGGCTGGGGAAAAAAGGATGCTCAAAATTAGTATCTCCGTCCCTGACTTCGGCTGGTTGCCGGGCTGAAGATCGCTCCTGGCGGTGGCGTTTGCTCCTATGTGGGGCGGGGGCCCTGGTCGGCCTGCCAATCCCACAGTAGGGTGTTTCAATGTGGAAACTGAAGGGACTCTGTCATTTTTGAGCCGTTGCTCCTGGTTCCGGCCGCCCGGTGTATCGTCTATCCTCATCCCTCACTCCTGTGGGCGCCCTCTCGTGGGGCGTAGGTACTGTAATCTCAGATTTGGTGCCAAGTCCTCTTCGACCGTATCCTACTGTATCCTACGAAGTGTGAACAGATGTATTTATAAGAATCTGTCAAGCATGAGATGAAATTAAGTCATACACCAGTAAGACCGAGAAAACATTGTTGGACGATAATAAACCTTATGAGGGAGATACAAGGATAAATGATGGTGATTCTGAGAACATTAAACTACTGAAAATCATTACTGGATGTGCACAAATCAATGACGGTGACAAAATGAGTGGATGGAGGAGGAGGGCAAAGTAAACGAGGTCGCCGACAGTGACATTAATGCGGTATAAGATATGGCAGAACCCGACGACAGAGATAAGAGGCCTTCAATAACTCACAGCGTGGAATCCAAGGCATTCGAACAAACATAAACTACGTGGAACATTTAGAACATCTAACAGTTATCGTCCCCATGCTTCTTAGAAGCTGGAGGGATATTACTTCTAAGAATCAAACGCTTCCAGGGAATCAAGCAGGCTATAACAGCAATCATTTTTTTTTTTTTTTTTTTTTTTTTTTTTTAATGACTGTGATCGGAAGAAAAATGAACTTTACGGTTTTATTTCCTCTATGATTTAAGGTTCATTTCCTTTACCTTTTACTGTACGTACACTAGTGTGCTTAATGGTGGTCTGTTTCCCTAGATCACAATAAAGTTTTTCCCTACGTACAGTTTCCACTTTCAAGTAACTAATCATGTGACTGGCTTGAAAAAATTTAAGGTGCATAAAAGCAATGAACGATGTTGCAATCGTTTTGGAATGGAGGAGTGGTTCGAACACCATCATAATGAAAGCGCTTTGCTACGGTTGCAAGGAAAGGCTACACCTATTAAAACATAATTCGGCCCCTTAGATGAAGAGTTAAAGCTCGTGTTCGCTAGTGTCGTTAATCTGGACCACGCTACCACATTTTACCTATATGACAGCTCTCATCAGTGACATGGAAAAGAAGGTTAAGCTTATTGCCGTTGGTAAACGGTAATAAGAAGGGAGTTATCAGGAGAACGGTGTTGTAGTATGAAAATGCAAAGGTAAACTTCGAAGGTTCGACCATATTTTGGGCAGGTAAGATACCCTGTCAATTCATCGGCTAGAATTATGCTCGGAAAACAGATGTGGTCTTGCTGATGGAAGTTGGAGCGGGAGTTTGTTAGTAAAAACCTAAACAGCTCCACTACATGAAGGGGGTAATTTATGCCTGTAAGTCACATTTTAATACTGTAGATTAATAAAACGCAGTAAATAATTGCTATATATATATAAGGTGTAGAATTAGTGCAGCCGAATAAATTAAAGCTTTGTACTATTTATATTCATTCAGCTGTATTTTAAGAATACACTCTGATATTTATATCACTCGACACCGTATTAAGTGTGAATATTGTACTTTTTAGCACATATCCTTGGATGGAACATAGGCTGAAAGCTTTGGATTTCAGGGTCACATTTTTCAGTGCTTCCGGGGACGGGCTCATATGATTTCGTTCATAATTTCCGGAAGAACATTATATGGGTAGGATATACTCTGTCCATAGTATCTGATTTTGTACTTTTAAGTAATTGTGTGCACATGAGTCAGTAGACATTAATTTTGGCAAAAGTGAATCAGGATTTCCCCATATCCTCAGAAGACGGAAAAAAATTAACTTAAAATGGATGTAATGAGTATATTATAGCAGTATACTATAACCAATGAATACTTGAATTAATGTTGATACTGGTTGGACTTCACTGAAAAAAGAGAATGAACAGAGAATTTTGCAAGCTTAACACGAAAACTTTTAAGTAAACCGAAGCAGTAGTTTAAACAATATGGAGCTAATTTTAAAGTATTAAAATTCAGATGAAACACATATAACGTTTATCATATATATTGGTTTTTGCTTTGAAAATTCTTATTTTTCCCTCAGATATTTTCTTAAACTTGATGACTTATAATCCACCTTAGATTTTCCGGTGTTTAATCTCTTAAGAACACTAATCGGTAGTTTCTGGAACTAATCAGAAGCCTATTAAAGCTAAAGTTATATTTATTTCTTAAATTTTAAAACACTTTTATTAGAATTCATTAAAAATAAGCAAAGAAAATGATTTTTAAGATTTTTCAGTTCTAACTGAAATCATTAAAGATATCGCCCGTCTTATATCAGGGAGCTGGACGTTGGTAATATCAAAAGCGAAGTTTCATAATTATTTGTATAGCTTTCAACAATTCTTTTGTTCTTATTTACATAGTACTTTATTTAGTATACATTTTTAACGCTGCATATTTGGCAATGCATTCCTAGAGTTACTCTTTCAACACTAAAGAGCATATGTCTGCCTCTCTGGTTTTTCGAGATATTCCTTCTTTTGTTATATTTAAAATCCAGTACAATCCAGGTAAACAGACACACATGTACATATTTCTTTGGTTATCATTATCAGCCTGTAAATGACAATGTAAAACTACCACAGAATATCTGAAATTTAGAAGATATACTGTCACGTTTCCATTCCATGTATATGCTTAACATCAGGAATTCACCATAGCCATATCTATGAAACGATTAAAGAGGTCCCAAAACAAGTTTTTGCTTCTCATACTAATTTGACCATTTCTGTACTAGCTAACTGAGATAGTCTACTTCCCGCATGTGAGCATTACTTGATTTCAGAATCTTTCTTGACAATATGCTCTCTAGCGATCTTGCTGTATCTTGACAATTCCTACCAGGCCAATAGAGTCAATACTAACAATTATGACACATCTATTGTCATTACATCTTAGTAATGATAGTAAACACATCTCTCTTTCTTCATTTCCTTGTAGTTTATCAGAGGACTTCTTTCAGCTCGTGTCTCCACTTGTTTCTCGGTGTCCTAATGGCTGAGACTGACTCAGAAGGTATCGAGTGATGAAATAATTTTTGCACACTATGACTTAGTACCGCCTATGCAATCTGACATGTCAAAGTAAACACGTGCTACAAGGAGCAAGCTCTGCATCTCACTTTCATTTCAAATTTGTTACTAACAAATTAGAACTGCTGCTATTCCCACTAAAAGCTCAAAGCTTTGCTTTGACGAGCTGTTTCAAGCTGTTGTATACAGAACACTTTACTGTTATTTAACTTATTCCTGACAATATGTTACCTAAGAATCCATACTTGGAAATTATGCTTTCATATTTCCATCAGAGGACTAATTTTGAAACCTTTTACAATGTCTGCGTTCACTTGGTAAATCAATATCACAAAATATTTGATATTCTTCCACATTGGATACTTATTCCATGCCATTCCTTCTTTCACAACTCTTAAACCTAGATATTCATCTTCAGATTAGTACCTTTCTTCTGTGAATGAAGTCTGCGATGTTTTATAAAGAGCAGAAAACCAACAAAAATCCTCACCCATTTTGCTTTCATCTACCAAATCAGTGTCACAAAATATTTTTCAATTTTAGATACGTAATCCTTGGTATGCTGCTTTACAACCCTTAAGTCTAATCTGAAGCTTCAGATCAGTACATTATTTCTGAAAGAGGTCTATAACATCCTCACATGTTTTCTTCCAAGTATAAATCATGTTTATTTATCCTACTCAAAGTATATGTAACACTTTCTTCTATATATGTTCATGATATTACAATGAAATAATTCTTCATATATTTGTGTTGGCGAAAGATTTTTAAGTGCATCTTTCGTTTTTAAATCTTTGTTTCAGCTAGATTTACATGTATTGTATTTTGGCATCAATATTCATGACATTCCAACCAACAACGTTATAAATAAGGTGACATTTCTTCTGATTCGGTTCTTCAGAAGGATGAAATGTAATTGTACAGCATCTGAAACATCTTCCACTATAGAAGGTCTAATAAAGGTCTTTCAACATCGTGGAATAGTATGTCAATAGCAGGGCAACGCAAAAGACTAGCGTAGTCTTGATCGTCGCCAACATTTTCATGGAGGCAGAATCCTTGAAAATGTCGGAAATTCCTTCCAAAGTTGATGTACGATGGACTTCTTAGGCCATCATTTCGACGAAATAATTTATTTTTTATTTGTGTAACACTCATTGTGTGATCAAGGATAGACATGCGCTCAGATGATAGCACTTGTATGCTAGAAGTTGGGACACACAGAGAAGAAAGGGGAAGAGAAATAAGAAGATTGACGTTAGTATACGAATTGTATTAATATTGTTGTCATTATCTTCACACACTCTCAATCACCCTTCGTGGTGAGTGGTTACCATTTTGTACCCAAGGTTGCGGGTCCAAAGCCGTCGGAAAGCGATGGATTTTTTCGGGCCTAAAACTCCTTAGTATGATTTCTTTTGTGAGTAAGGTAAAGCCGTTGGTCCCGCGTCAAAGATTTACGGCACGTGAAAGGACCTCAATCCTGATAAAGAAGCCTCTGAGTAGCATTAAGTGGTCTTCCATGCCGAACACAGAATAGAACATGGAGAACCACAATAGTTAAAGACTGTCCGTAAATAAATCTCCATTTCATTTCCACATGCTCTCACTTGTATTAAATAATTATAAGGATATTCGAGGAAGCTAAGCATGCGAGAAATAAATTATCATTATTGTTATTATGATTATTATTGTTATTATTAGATTTTAGTTGCTTAGATTCCGACTACGAACAACCTTTATTGGTAATATAAGGCAAAGGTAACATTACACCGATTCAACTGAATATGTGTATACTCAATATAATGTATGACTAAGAAAACATTAATATAAATAAACATATTTAACAATTATTTAGAAAACAAAATCAGGATTTAACGTGCGGAAGTAAATTTTGTGCATACATAACGCAGCAATAACTGAAATAATAGAGATATCTTATCCGACGAAAGAGAAGAAATTGTACATATTCACTACAGTAAAATAAATATACATTTTATAGCTATAACACCCAGCAGCCTTGTTTGTGGACTCCTGTCTCTGAATACAAACCAGTCAAGAGGAATGGAAACGAGAAGTACACAGAGCACAAATAGTATTAGACATCGAATTTCTGATTGTCTGTAGGGAATTTATAGGGCGTGTCTTCTGATATCCGTTGGCCCCACCGTCACTCTAATTGGGGAAGGAGCAGGGGTTGTAGCTTACTGTTGTAGTACAAGTTACCTAATCTCACTTCCAGTTGAGGGAGCTGGTTATTCCTATTAGCGAATAGGTATGCTCTGTTGGTTTGGTATAGAACACTCACCTGCAAGGTGACAGTATCAGCCAACAAAATAAAACCATGACGTAATAAAGTACCCTACAAACGGTAAGGAATGCGGTGTACGGAACAAGACAGTCTCGGTTTCTTTCTGTGCCTTGTGTACAATTCACTTTTGTACCCTTAATTAGGCGTATAAAAATCGAAAACTAATAAAATATTTGCTACTGCTACAAATATAGTAGGAATCATTCAACACTTTTCAGTTTGATGTCGAATAAGTCAGTGCATGTATGAGAAAATAATAAACATTATTTCAATAAGATAAAATTGCTGGTAACTAATATTTAGACTATATGCATAACTGTAGGTTTAACCATGTTTAATAACAGTATCCAATTATGATATTATTCTGCACTTTAGACGATTGCTAAAGTTGTTTCTCAAATAAGGACACAGGACGTTGATGGACATTGGCGCTACCAAAGCCGTGAGACACTTTTTTATACTTTTTAATCATGTTCATAGCATCTGAAAATTTCCCGGGCATTCATCAATAACTACTACAGGTTCTGGCATTTAGGGCCCTATACTTTTATCTGATATGTGTATTTTCCACGGTTCTTAAAAGTGTTTATATATATTCTACACACAGATTAATGCATATTTATATTTTATGAGAAGCTGATAATACCACAAGAAATATTACGAATAACTCCTCTCATTAGTAGTGGAAAATTAAAAGCAACATTTGACAAATTAATAGACGGATACATTTGAGAATTTCTATTTATTACTATACGAACAGTTACCATTATATCCTCTAGTTTCCGAGGACGTGGGTTTAAACCCGGTGGAGATCGATGGATTTTTTCGGTGGTAAACATTCATAACATGGTTTCCTACGGAAGGAAAGTAAAACCGGTGGTGCCGTGTCGAAGATTTACGGAAGGTAAAGAAACTTCAAGCCTGATTAGAGGCCCTTTGAGCGAAAAAAAGCGTTGTTTCACGCCCAATATAAAAAGAACGCTGAAAATGATAACAGTAAAAGTGTCTGAAGCGATAAGTAGATGTAGGGGAAGGAGGGGTAATGGCGCTCACTTAAGGAAAATTTCACAGCGATCTCTCAACATATATCTAAACTTATGGATTATTGATATATTACAGTAATTAAACATTTTTCTTCACAAATGAATAAGTTTTGTTTGAAATAAACATTATATTATAGGAATTAAAAATTAAATTATAAAACAATGTAATGAGCGGGATTGCCCGATGCTTGAAGGTAATGGTGGTCAGTCTGGTCAGTTCAAAGTTTACACAGTTCACACTTATAATTTTGTGGTTTATCAACTCCAATACAATTCTTGATGGGTCCAACTTGCACAAATGGTGCATCGGATCCTGACTTCACCATTTCGACCGAACTCCTCACAGATAGTTCACCTCACAACCAGGAAATGGATTTGGAGTGATGTCGTCTAGTTCATTGTCATCGCACAAATCTCCTTCATACAGATCTTCTTCTTTTTCTTCTTCTTGTTCTGAGCTTTCAAATAACTGCCTTTTTGCTTTTTTTGATTTTCTTTGCTCTATAATTTGATACAGCTGGCGTGATTGATCTCTTTTGTCCTTTCTTAGATTTTGAGAAAGACACAGCTGAAATTAGCTTGTTGATATTATTCCTTGTATGTACTGGCTTCCTTAAACTTGGACTGAGGTGCCTTATAAGGAAACCGTAGAACTAATCTTTTCCAGCCTCCCTCTTCTCTTTGCAAAAGTTGTTTTTGATGTGCATATTCAAAAACAATCTTACTGAGTTCAGAAGATGTAATACCAAAATGTAATTTTGAAAGCGTCAAGGCATGTTCCTCTATTTTGTTTTACTTGACTCTGTAAAAATGTATTTTTTACCTAACGATGGTTCATAAACCTTCCCTGATTTATCCTATCCTTCATTGCGCTGAAAGGAATATTGAACTGCTGTGTTGCTTGTCTTATAGATGTTCCTGAATTTACTGCTCTGAATGTTGCTTTCATTGTCACCAATGGGTATGTTACCTTATTCGTACTCCTGTCTTTTTTGCTAGGCATCTGTTAATAAATTAATGAATAATATGTAAATATTGTAATAAGATAGCATCACCATAGATTACTAAATGAGTTTAATAAAAATAAAATGAAGATATTTTAATAAAGTGCCCAAAAGTTAGTTTTCATAATTAGCATTCGCGAATATTGAGTTAAAAGTTAATTATAAAATACTTGTCTATTTTAATTATTTACAATTTAATAATAGGCATTTTAAGAATTCGGTAAGTTCATATTTTAGTGCCTTATTTTTCTTTATAAATTTATAATAAACCTCAAAAAGATAAGGTAAGTATAATGCTGCACAGTTGGGGGGTGGTAATGCCGCTCACCTGAGTGCCATTGCCCTTCATGACCATTTTAGAATCTTTGCTAATTGTGAATTCTTCACAATTGTGAATTGTGAAGAATTGCTTTTTATGCTTTACTATATATTAATGGAAAGCCGTATGCATCGCCATTCTCAATGGGATGGCTGGCATGGACATAAAATAATGGTTAATCACATACCTTCAGATTTATACAAGCTTATTTCTATTATAAATTCTCGCTGAAAATAATCTTGCAGATTAGAACCAAACTTCCTCCTTCGCATTCACCGTTTAACTACTATGATATTATTAACACTGCCACAAGATGTCAGTACCTCTTGGACAGATCAAACTCTCAACCCATCCGAAATAATTGCATGAGCGCCATTACTCGCCGAGTGGTATTAACCTCCGTTCCCCTACCTACGTATACTTAAATAAAAACGCAATTAATTTAAGTTCTCTTGGAAGCCTTTCTCACATCACCTGCTATTTCTACCCAGTCACTGTTAAACCAGCCACGTTTTTCAAATTTTGATAGATCCCCTTTCACACTGGCCATGTTTAGGCTGAAGTTAGGAATTGGAATCATACCAGAAGCATTTAAAGTTGATTAAATATATACAATAAATGTTTAAAATTACTTACTGGATTGCTAATGGAACCTAAATGTACGCTGTTTCAGAGTATTTGAGGTCATCTTGAGGACATATCCGGATTCATGAATTAAATGAGAACGTTTAATGCGTTTCGGATCATTCATAATGGTGCCTAAATGATATGGACAGAATTCACAGTTTCGTGGAATTGACATTTTAAGTGCCATTCGACCCGCCTATAGCTGTCCATTTTAATTAGGGTTGTTTTGGTATAGATTGAAATCTCATTCAGCATTCTCACACTTCTTTTTACCTTTCTGTAAAAGGATTACTCCAAGATAACTTATACAAAATATATGAGATATTTTGTCTCTTCGACATACACAGAGGTAAGTGTTCTTTTTTGCTGTCCTAATGGTTTAGACATTTTGAAATTTTTTGCAACATATTGTCGTACCTCTATCTGTCCGACTCATGTCGTCCTCCGTGGTCTAGGGGTAAAATGCTATCTTCTGGTTCCTAAGGCCACAGGTTCAAACCCGGGGAGGCGATATATTTTTTCGGGCGTATAAAATATTAGCATTCCTTCCTTCGGAGTCTAAGCAAGTCCCTTGGTCCCGTGTCGTAGATTTACTGTGCCTAAGAGAATCTTATTCTTGATAAAGATACCTCTGAGCTTAATTAAACAGTCTTTCATTCCCAGTATAGAAAAGGACTCTAAGAACTGCAGCAGTTAGACCATCCTTAAATAAAATCAATTTAATTTATTGATAAGTGGAATACTTGTGCTTTATGGTTATGTGCACATATAAGCTTGGTTTTCTCCTAATGTTTTTGTAACAATTTAAATTGTAATTTAATGTAATGATAATGAACGTCATGAACGTCATGGCAACCAGCAACAAATATTTTATCTTTAAAAATTGTGGATTTTTGGATAAATAACTACTCCAAGTAAATAACGAAAATACTTTAATTCAGAACCCATGCGTGTCTCGTTTAAATGAGAAATACAACACTGCAAACTATATACGGGAAGTAAAAATCTTTTCGTGCGCAAGGGGGTCTGCTTTCAAATTTATCAAATCCGCTCTTTTGGGACTAAATCACGAAGTGAAGATATTGAAAGCGTACGCTTTTTAGATACTCTTTATATATTGTACATAACCATTTATATAATTTGCCATAGTTTTATAACCTGCATTAAGGTTTATATTCAATTATATTCCCTTTCGCATTCTTTCCTTGATTGTTTTAGCTACTTGAGAGTTTACGTATATATTCTGGTATATTCGTATTCCTTTTGCAGGACTTTTTTATTATAATTTTATTCTGCATCCATGTGGTCGGTCGTAGATGTCTCCCACGTGTTCCATATTTATAAAAATAAATGAACAATTATTGGTAGTTGTACATTTAATTAATCTTATTACTTTATCTAGCACGTATCTACCATGAACATATTTATAAAAATAAATGAACAAGTATTGGTAGTTGTACATTTAATTAATCTTATTACTTTATCTAGCACGTATCTACCATGAACATGCCAGGTAAATAAGGTATTGTATTCCACCCAAAATTCTATACGGAGGTTTCACAGAAAGTTTTGAAATTTCCTGAATTTATAAAAAGTATTTTTTAGAAAAAGTCCGTGTGTATATGTGTGTGTGTGTGTGCGTGCGCGCGCGCACGCTTCTGTAAGCAATATAACTCAAAAACGAAACTCCGTTAAAAACCAAACTTCATATTTAAATTTGGTATCTTGAAGGATACAACCGCCCCTCCCCATCCAAACTACCCCTTAACGTGGACTCAAAAAAAAAAGGGTCTAAAAATTTTTGATTAAAACATCGTATACTTAAGATATTTTCATAGCAAGAAAAAAGTATATCTTGAAGTTTTCGTGAGTAGCCTCTGAAAACCTTTTTATTCTATATGACTTTTGTATAAATTGTAAATCATACGAGAGAGAGAGACAAAAACCTACTTTACAAAAGATGTAGCTCTGGCCAAAATAAACAATTTATATTTCATGCATTTTTGTTGGGGAGGTGAGATTCAGAGATATTCCTTGTTATTAATTTCAATTTTAAACTATTCATACTTTTTAAGCACGAACTCATTCGCGTTTCTTTTGTTTTACTCCTGGCCATGCCAAGAGAAAGGAATTTCAAAGTTAATCGGATAGCGACAGCCTTAAAAGATTTCACTATCATTATTGCACTAAGGGCATTCCCTAAGTTCTATTCTACTTAAAAGGAACTAGGTAAGGTAACAAGGCCTTTATGCTGCTTAGTTCGATTAGCATGAAATAAATAGAAAATTAATTTTGGCTGTCTCTAGCACGTATGTACAATGTACTTACATAATAATTAAGAAATGCCATTGTATTCCACCCACAATTTTAAGACAATTAGCTGGGTCAATACAGACAAATAGTTATTGTTGTTATTTTTGGTTCTTTTAAAAGTGACAAAACTCATTCCTTGCCGTTAAAATATCACACTAAATTTCTCGGGTATTCTAATGTCAAAATCAAATTTTTTACCACCATACTTGTTATTAAGGCACTGTAAAATTCCTGGAGAGAAGCCATTAACGCTTAAGAGTGCTTCAAGAGAACAGTAGCCTAAAATGAATCATCGATGGACACCGGAATGCCTACGCTACGCATCACTAGCAATGACTGCAGAGCAGCAGCTAATACGTTAGGGATATCAGCGACTTCTATTCGAGCAGGATATCTACAATTCTGTAGCAAGTGTTTTACTATCAGAGCTCGTACAGATTCACAAGAAGTTAAGTAAAATTAACCTTAAAATAAGAGTTGCTGTCATGCAAAACGTTAAAATAATCACGATTTACATACTTATGACTTAAGATATGCTGTAAATATGCAAAGCACTGAGTCAAACAAATTAGGCATATCTCCAAAAGAATAGTACATGCACAAAAACTTCAACGTATTTACACAAACATACACAATATGTCAGAATTAGAATACACACGCTACGGTACAGTCCAATACATTACTCATTATGGTTGAAGAAATGAAGGTTCCTGTCTAAAATGTACTTTTTAGATAGTTGCTGGTAAAAATAGGGCTTTTACTAGATGTCAATAGTGTTAGAAGTAGAACATTCTGTCACTCAGTGTTATAAAATTATAACACTCCAATGCAGCCAATTTGGTTTCTTGCGGAATGTGACCACGACCTCATTCAAGTAGGCCGTGAATCTGACCCATAGAATGCTTGTATCAATCATAAAATGGCAGATGATATGAATGTTGTCAATATGGAACGTGCATCATGTTGTCAACACTGATGCTAAGCAACATAACAACTGAACATCGCAGCACTTTGAGCATCAAAGGCAATAGGCAATACAAGCTATTTATAAACTTTATAAACTTTAATATATCTATGAATATTCAGGACTGTATAAAGAATAGTATATGCCACGCGTGATCAAAGCTCGCTACGTTCGTTCCGCAAACATTCCTGCTCACAGAATAAATTTCTCGTTTTACATTTGTATCATAAATAACTATTAAGTATTGTATCCAAACTGCAGCAAGAAGCTATGGTACTCATCATATTAAGACGTGGAGCTTGGTTGTCAATTTAGAATGCATTTCCAGAGAATGCAAATATCAAAGTAATATAAAAAATAATCAGGAATCGAATCCTGGAAACCATTTAAACCGCACATGCTTGAACACTTTACTTTACCATCACACTGCTGCGGCAAATCTCTCAGGCGAGCAGCTACATAGGATCCGTATGGATCCTTAAATCATCACAAGAAAACACGAAATAATTTTGAGATGACTTAAGCGTGTGAGTCAAGAAAAATAATGGAGATAAGCAATGTGGTCGCCAAATTTTTAACTGCCTTGCAGGATTTTTTATATCTTGAAGAACTTATATCTGTAAAACGTAATAAAAATTTTTTGAAAATCATCGGGGCTCCGAGATGAAATAAAAGATTAATATAGGGTCCAAAACATCACCCTCTGGCCCTGTACAATGACGTAGTAAATCAAAAACAGCAAAAACTGTAGCCTGTTAGTACGACAGCTCTGTTGGAACATCTACAGCTTGGACACTGCCTCCTCTGCTTCCGTCCAACTAGACATCTTGGGCACAGTGAAATAATCAGGTGGCAAGTGGTCAGTGTACCACTTTGCTCAAGTCCCTTTAGTGCGATTTTCGAGACCGGATTCGCTCGCCTTCCACCAAGCAGTACCTCAACCGGTCCCCAAGGACCCCAGGAGGTTGAATGCGGCACGCACAAGACCTTCTAATAGGGGAAAATGCCCATGACGTTTCCGCAATTCGAAACTGAGTCCCCCCGTAGCACAAACAGCAGCGCTACCACAGCACTAGAAGGACGGCAATTCATCAACAAGTGCATTAATAACTAGAGTTTACCAAACAACTGAAAATACACGAAAGCGATATATTTCACCAAGATGGACGAGATAATTGGATTCAACAACCAATGAACACTACAGCCATCGGTCCTTTATCCAACTAGACACAATTTTAAGCAACCTGCAACAAGGATTAAAAGTCCCTGCCAGCAAAGTACTCGTAAATCAAACCCCAAAATCTGAGAAACCATACAACTGGAGACTGAAATTTTTACAGAATGTAGAAGAATTATTTTTAAGTTCACTGATATATGCATTCCGATAACTTTGCTTAGGAAAAGTTATTAACTTACCATTTATATTAAATTTTACATGCAATTATTATCTTAAATTTTCTTAAATCATATCATGTAATCAACTTCCAAGGCATATCCAAAATATATTACGCAGTTGCTTTTATTCATAACATTTAGTTTAGCTATCCTCCATAGCTTCTGAGAAAGCCTGTGATTTCTATCAGAAATTCACTCGCAGAAAAGAATTGCATTTAAGGCTAAATACACCATTTTTGCCAGTTTCCGCCATTCATTCTCCCCTTAAAATAATAAAATTAAAAATTGAACTCACAGTCACGAAGATGTTTGTGTAGTGCTATGTTTTGGTTGCGTTAACAACATACAACAAAACAGCATTTTTTTAATTAGTTAATATCGTTACACTGTTTGACCAAAGCGCCAGTAAAATATGGGTCATCTCATGTCATTTTAATAAAAAAAGTAGAGTTTGTAGCCCTCACTATTTCCAGTCTCCTTAAACTTTGAATATGTAGTTATATCAGGAAGGGAGTGCTATTCATTTTGAAACTTTAAAAATCCTTAGTTTATGAGCTTTAGCTGCTGCACAATGCCGTAAATTGTCAATGCGTGTGAATGGATCAATCTCAAACATTCATGCAGTTCAGGTTCTAATTATACCAGAGGTGCGTTTAATTCGTTTTTACAAGGATATACAGCAAGATTTTAATTTTGTATGCAATACAAACTGTTTTAGAATTGCAGAAATTAAATGATTCAAAACATTAACGATTTTGAGTTTTCTGATAAGAGTAATGTTTTTGAAAAAAATATAGAATACAAATCATCATTTTGTAAGCACACAGTGAACATTTCAAATGAAGTCTAAATGGGAAGATGCTTTGAATTGTAAAGATGAAATATGAAGTAAGAGCTTATATACTGAATGTCATAAATGGTAAAACAATTATGCGTGATGAAGAATCGTCAGTTGGTTTAAACACCTTGGTAAAATCTTGACATAAGACGTACAATGTGAAAATGAGGTCAGTTAGAAGAATTGCAGTAGCAAAACAGTAATTCCGCTTTAAACTCGAAATGGAGTTTTATTTATGGACGTTCTCTAACCATTCTATATTTGGCGTGAAATATCGCTTTTGCTCAGAGGACTCACAGGCTCAAGGTGGTTTTATGTGCCGTAAATCTACGACATGGGAGCAACGGCTTTACTTCTCTTCCAAAGAAAGCCATACTAAGGATTTTTACAACCGAAAGAATCCATTGTCCTCCACCGGGTTTGAACCTGCGACCTTGGGTGGAAAAGGCTAATAAGGTAACCAAGACATCGTGGAGGGCGACTAGCAGGCTTTAATATGAGAGCACCGCATATACCTCAGCCTCAGAAAGCAACTGGTTAACACCTATAAATGGTCAGTCGCAATGTATGGTAGTTTCTGGCAGCGAACGGAAAGGATTAGCAGGGCAGAGAAAGAAAGACGAGTAGAAGAGAAACGGCATCTGATCATTCAGATCAGATACACTTGGATGGGGCACAGATTGCGACATAGTGGTCTAATGGTTGACATTCTGGAAGGTAAAATATTTGGGATACCGCGGAATACACTCATAAGTTACTTCTCAGATGCCTGTTGTCTGCGATTCTAGGAAAGCATAAGATACATCAGTGTGAAGAAGACTCAGTGTAAGGACCAACCAGTCACTTGACTATTAAATGTGATGACAATGATAAGGATTACATTTATATTACATCTTTATTTAGGCATACATTAAAACATAATGAGATTACATGCCATGTTGCAACAAGTGCTGTGGCAAATGACATAATGCTACAGTGAACATGCTCTAGCTTGTGTATCAGTTCTATGTGATATGAATGCACTTGTAGGAGAGCGCCATTTTCTATTTTATTTTATTTTTACGTCGTATAGACTTGCGATTTGAAGAAGTGAGGGGAAGACAACAGTGGAAATATACACATTGCACAGTGAAAACTTTACTAACCTGCAGTCTTCACATTAGTTTTTTCAGAAGCAGCACTTCTGTATACGTTTTTTTTATATGACTTGCTTCCGATACTCCACTCACTCGTTTCGTAACGTTTAGTTCCTCTTTCCACCGAGCGTATTCACATCGTAGTCGACTAGTAACTCAAGTCTTACTCCCAGAGCCATTGACTCATTTGAGATTTTTACACTCTAGCGGATGGTTCAGTGTGCATGTAAAGGTGGATTTCCACACAGCCTGCCATATTGCGACTGTGCACCGACTGTGACCTACCATGACGTGTCGTTTTGGTTTCCACATAACCTGTGGTATTCAGTGTGTACACCCATTATTTTAATGTTTGACACGATGCATAGATGACTCACGGGGAGGGGCTTCTCACAAGGTCTGTAACTCCCCCTTAATCACAGAAATTCATGCAAATATTGTTGTTTTGATGATCAAATACAGCATTTCTATTTCTATTTAAATTTACAATAGATGACATCTATTTGTTCACTCAGTGTGATAATTTAACATTGTGGTGTAATTATATGACTAGTGATATTTCACTAACTCCAAAGAAAGGAAACATACACAGACAGGCCGAAACGAATACCTATACTTTAAATTTGCAGTTAAATATTTTTTTTTTTCAAAATATCTCAGTTCCTTTTTCTATTGAAACCCTAGATTCACTTCTTCAATTATCCGAATTGTTATCACTGTCAATAAGCAATATATCATAAAGAAGACATATTTACACTCTTGGTAGAAAATTTGATTTTACTGAAGAGGTGGCGTATTTTTAGCCTCTCACATGCTATTTTAATCTTTATATGACATCGCTCATCTCCTAGTATCGCAGAGGCAGCAAATGACTTCCCTGAACAATGCACGAAATATGTTTGTATCGTTACGGAAAGGAAATAGCAAGAGTTTGGCAGGTGGTCATTTCCACACAGACTACTGACGAAACCATGAAATTGTCAAATTTCCAACGGTGAATGCCTGCCTGCCTTCAGGGTCCCTCACACGCTTAAAATCGCAACGGCGCATACCAAGGTACAGAGCTTCTGTGCACCGTGCATTGCTCCAACTCGGCCCAGAATAATTTGCAGTGTGGAAGATTAGATGGTAGGTGAGTATAGGATAATACAGGCGTGGCTAGCGCGAGATTTGTAAGGAAAGAAAGAGACGGTGTTATTGCTATCAAACAAACAGTGGGAGTTTGCACTGTCATTGAGTCGTATTTTGCACCCTGCGTTATGCAATGCTCTCTGTGAATGCACTCTGAGAGGTCCTGGCCTACCGTATCACTGCAGTGTTGCAAATGTGTTCTGTTGATTCTCTTGACTGATAGACGAAGCATGCCAGTACACGGTAGGCAGCGACCGGGACATGGTAGGTTATGTGGAAATGAACAAAAGCTCTCCCTAAGTTACTTGGAAGCTGCCCTTTGGCTGCTCCTAAACTAGCAAATGACCAGACACACTCCATCTAAAGTCGGAACACAGTAGGTGAAGGGAAACTCCAAATATTGTAGTGTTAGATGAGTATTTATTTTATATTTTACAAGTTATTGTGCTACTATAATATATGTGTGTGATAAAAACAAGATAATTTTTGCAATAATTCATTGACTAACATACATATTACTATAATCCATAAAAAGCAAGATCACTGCACACCTTGTTACAAAATATTTAAGTAGTGTAGATGTTTGAATGCGTGCATTAAATTAAGATACCCAAAAAGAGATTTGATAGTGCTTATCACCCGCTTTTACTAACGTGGCACCGCAGGTGATCACACAGATGATACATGGAATGAATATGCAACACCGGTGGAATGCGATGGCGAGGGAAACTGGAGTACTCGAAGAAAACTCGCCCCTACACCACTTTGTCCACCACAAATCCCACATGGCCGCCTGGGATCGAGCCTGGATCGGCTTTGTGAGAGGCGAGTGCTCTAACCACTCGGCTATAGCGCGGCCTCAAATAGAGATGAAAGTGCCTACATCTTGTGGAAAACAGGAAAGAGGTAGGCCAATTCTGCGCATGTTCCTGGGCTTCAACGCTCGTTAGAATTACAACTTTATTATATTTATTGAGGACGATGATAATGGCGATGGTAATTGTCAATAAAGGTGAGGCAACCAGTCATTTTAATCGAGTGATGTGGATCCGCGCTACCAATTCCGATATGACTATCCCTCCAACTATACTCCTACTGCCCTTAGAAGCATAATTTTGTATGAGTAACTCCAAGAATAGCTCCACGCACGTGACCGCTGTGACTACTCTTATTGGTTTGAGAACGAAGCACTCAGTTTCAGAAGAGAAAATAGATCCATCTTTACTTAATGTTATTGATTTATTATACGGCAATTGACAAGTTTAATTGTAGCAATACAATGCGTTGTATTTTTTCAGCTGTTTGGAAATACAACCATATGCTTTCAAAATAAATTGGGGGCTATTAGTGGGAGAAAAGAAAACAAAATATCAGTGATGAATATGGTGGCAATCTTGCGACTGGTGTGAACTTGATAGTGCTAAAATGAGTGATCATGAATATAAAAAGCGCCCTAAGGGTAAACTCTTAACGAGTTGCGAGAAGCAGATTTCTATAAATATGTTTCATAAGGTAAGGAAGGACAATCTGGATTTTTGTGCATGAACTGGTGAAAATAGCAGTGGAGTGCACCGGCGTTTCAGAAGCAGTGCTGTTCACGTTCGCAAAGAATCTACAGAATTTGGTAGTGTTAAAAAAACACCTTGTAAAAGGAGAAATAGAGCTAAAACAGTTTAACACAAGTGAATGACCTCGCTAAGTGTGCAATTCGTTCTAATATTTTTTTTTTTTTTTTTTTTTTTTTTTTTTTTTTACAATGAGGCACCTACAATAAAGAAAGTGTTAAGCTTTTACACAAAGAATTGGCCCACGTGGCGGTGGAAATACCGCAGATTGACATCACCCGTGTAAATAGGGAAGAAGGAAATCTGTGACAACTGGACTGCCTCACTGATACTGTCGTCAATAGTTTAATGATAAACTTAGGTGATGACAGTTCAGGATCATCCTCGGAAACTACCTGGGAGCTACAGTATTACCTGACAGCGATGATGGCTCTGCATCTCTGAATTTATTCACTTTTATATTATGTTCTTGATGTACTACCCAACATCATCTAATAGTGAATATTTATTTATTGAAACCAAACCTACGAGAAAGCTATTCTTATTCATACAACTTCTTTTGAATATATGGCGTAACACGTGGTCGAAGGTGAGACTGGCTTCTGTCACATACGCTTCTGCATGTGGGCGCGAAGTAATACAAAAAGTGTGCTTCTAAGAATAGAGAGACAATAGTTTTCCTTGACTTTTCTCAGTCCTCGTAACTGAAAAATGCCTACCTTAAAGGTAAGCCTGGATACGTAGCCAAATTTTCCCTTCCCAATTTTCATTGCATGTTGTACCGTACGTGGTGAAACCGGGCATTAAAAGCGATTAAATAATCACTCATATTAATCCAACGCAGTTATTTCTGGAGACCCTGCTGTAGGTGAGAAAAATATGAAGAAACCAACTAAGTGCAGTACAGAAAACTTGAAAGCCTAATTACACAGATCTACACAGTGATATTACGCAGATACAGTGCCTGCGGAATCGCAGTTAAGTAGTTAGCTAAAGGACAAGATATAAAATGCCAATCATGTTGAAAAGATTCAAATGGTTATTCTACCTCAAAGTTGGTGAAATAAAAACATGCAGGAGGAACTTGGTGCTAAGTAATACATTTTATCCTGTCACAATCTAAATTCAGGTAAACCACTTTAAGGGAATGCATTTTATATTGTCAGAATGAAGATGAAACTAAAGCTCTGGAACAAATACGATTGATTATTGCAAATCAGAACAGTTATATATACATGAAGGCAATATTCTCCCAATCAAAAGAAAGGTTATCAAATATTGCTCTGTTGTGTTCAATGAACGGTGTAATAGGAGAGATAAGTTGAATACAAGGTTTATATATGCACTATTCACCAACTTTGAAGACAGCAGGGGCATATCCGGAAAATTTCTTTAGTTGGTGATGAAAAGTCACAGAAAATCTCTCAAAATGCTTTTCCTAGAGCAGATGAATTTCCCTTTAAATAGAACGTTGCACAAATGTCCCAGTGCAAATGGTGTTACAGCGCTTTTGTTTCAATGTTTAGAAAAACAAATTACTGAAAATATAACTTGCAAGAAATGGGTATGTGTGTACGGCTGCACTTTTGCATCTATTAAAAACTGCACTGCAACTTCTTTGAAGATTTTCAAACAGGTTGAAAGCTCTGATCTGACAAGATTTTTTTTTTTTTTTTAAGAACACAGCAGTCAACATGTTTCCTGGGAGATAAAGAAAAACAATGTTATAATTGACTACAATTAGGCCTTAAGTATATGTGATTTTTCTCAAAATTAATTTGTCATGCAGCATGATGCGCAGTCTTTTTATTGAAACAAATAAGTTGAAATACATGTATTTGTTGCTTCTTATAAACAACACTAAGGATTTTTTTTCCTATTTGAGTGAAACATTGTAATCCTTTGTTTCAATGTTTTTGAGATATTTACTTGAAGAAGACATGATTTCTCACTTACTAAGGGTATATTATTTCTCGGAAGAAAGCACATTCGGGTATAAAATAGGGAGATCATTGCAAACCTGTGCAATCACGTAATACATTTGCATATGGTTAAAACTGAGTAGCAATTTCTGTCACTGCCCATAATTCAAAAAGGTAGTACATAGATCTGGGATGCGATGTCTAGTAAAGCTAGCCTACAAAGCCTAGTAGCTTTTTGAATGCCGTGTAAAAATACACAAGCAATCAAAAGCTTTTATAAGAAGAATGAAAAATACCCCGAAAGGGGAAGAAAGGTTAATGGAGGAAAGATTCGTGAAACTGGTGCTATCTTGGATCCAAAATTGCCACTCCTTTCTTCCTTTGTCTCCACAAATATTGAAGGACAACTATATTTCAGCTTCTGAGAAAAGTGTCACCCATTCAGTGAAGTTGCTCAACTATGTTGTTGACGCTGCTCCATCTGAACATATGACTGGCTTTCTGGTATGCCTATATGATGAGCAATGATGGAGGCAATGTAAGCTTTGAACTGAGGAAGAAGAAGAAAAATAAGTATAGAAAGAAGGAAAGAAAGAAAGATTTTTTTCCATGCCCTGTTAGACCTACAAAATCTCCTACGCTGCTCAAAAACTTGAAGTCTTGTTTCTAAAAACTCCATCTTGTGCGAGCTGCATCAACGACCACCAAGTGACCGAGTACCTATTTTCTAAACCGTAAAGATGTGGAAACGGCAATGAGATATTACTGAACAAACCTAAGACTTAAAACCTGCATATATGCTCAGTGTTTAAAATTAATGTAATTAGGTTGCTTTGTATAAAATGGCCCCTATCGTTGCTGCTTATTCTGGATTAGAATTGGAGGTAAATAAAATTCCATTGATACTCCACAAGGAAAGTTTTACTATAACATCAAGACACTGATATATATAGTATTAAGTTTTCAAAATCGTAGACAACATGTTTTTTGTTATCAGAAACTTAAAATATTCATTGTTACAAAATGGTTGATTGTTTATTCTTCACGAAAACATATTGTGTTTGTTGTATATGAAATTAACGATTTCCCTAAGCTCAGACCTCAGCTATATTGCTAGACCCACAGGAACTTGAGTTGTGAAGAAGAGGACAGCAAAGGAATGATCTCAACCTGATTTGACACTCGACTTTTGCAGTTTCTCTCGGGGTATGGTGGCTCACACTATTGCTTTCTTTCCGCACGCCCTGCAACGCCCGGGGATCAATCCGCGTTTCTCCATGAGCTAATGCTCTGTTTTAATCGCGAGATTTAACACAGAGTGGCTCGTAATGCTTACACCTTAGGATTCGTAGCGTATGTACTCTGCATCAGCAAGAGCTTATAGTATTTCAGTGAGTAACATCTTAGCTTGTTATTTCGGAAAGCGGTGTTCAATCACCTGTGGTGAACAATTTACATTTTGATTTGTTCTTTTGTAATGTAATATCGTATGTTTATAAATAAACATAATTTTATGTGTATGCAAATTGTGACCTTTAGGATGACCTACGGACTGTTTGCTCTATATTAGCTGTAAGTGGATTTTTATCTATGTATTTCGAAAACATAAAGGAAAAGTTGCAATATATATTAATACATATATTGAATGTCTGCTAATACCTATTTGCTTACATCGTTCTTCCAACTTATAAAATTGTGCACTACCAGCAACAAAACACTCATCAAACGTCACATATAGAATGACTGAGGAAAATTGCCAAGAGCCATTTGACTCTTTCGTCATTCATTATGAAATGCTCGTAAATACATACAAGCAGTCTTCCCTGTTGCCTAAAGAGACAGTAAGATATGTTCATTTTTTTAAAATCGGGTCAACGCACCGCTCAAAAATGGGTGGTTAAAATTTATAAAAAGTTCAATTTTTAACTCACAGCTAATGGTGAAACGAATATAACCTACGGCCGCGCCGTGGCCGATTGGTTAGACCACTCGCCTCTCACCTAGATGGCCCGGGTTCGATCCCAAGCGACCTCACGTGAGATTTGTGGTGGACAAAGCGGCGCTGGGGCGGGTTTTCTCCGGGTTCTCCTGTTTCCCCCGCCATTGCATTCCACCGGTGCTCCATCTTCATTCATGTATCACCAGTGTCACCACCTGCGGTGCCATAAGTAGTTAAAGTGGGCGTTAAACACTACCAAAAATAGCCTAAAACGGGCCAAATCTAGTTTTTAAAGGTAACTGCCCCGTATTTGGCGTGTGGAGAATTTTTTCGTGCGTTAGTTGCAGAACCCAAAGGGGTAAGTTCAAGTTAAAACCGTTAAATGAGGAACTAATTGGCCGACCAGTGTTTTACCCCTCTTGTTTATTGCACAGACGCTGAGACGGGTCGATCTTATTGAAATGGGTAAAAGTCATTCGAGTTCTTCACTGGCTGGTTTCAACTTGAAATAGCCCTGTTGAATTTTGCAACTCTTTTAAAGCACGAAGGAATATATGCACACGCCAAATATGGGGCAGTTCACCCAGCTGATATAACTTTTGGACTTAAAATAGCGCCGTTTATACCCTGCACGCTAGTTTTAAAACGTGGTAAATAAAGAGAAGTAACATAAATACCTTCATCCGTATCATGCATGGGATGTATTACTAACTTAATCAGTTTCTGAGCTCTCCGAAGCTTCGAGGAGCTTGTTAGGGTACGAGGTTCATTCGCATTTGGAATATGCCTTACAGACATCTGAAGCCACTGCCAGAGATTCTCGACAAAATCGGAGGCTGCATATTCTTGGCGGTCGGAGCTATATACAGTAATTTGCATGATATAAACGGGTTTCTGCCACGCATTAAATTTTCTTGCAACAAGCCAATACTGGCATGTACTACAGGAACTACGGTACCGTGACATCTAGGTTCTGTTGAAGACACACCTATCACTCCTGAGATGCTCTTTTTTTGATTTGGTTTGTAATGGCAAGCTTTCCTTCTAATTATGAGCAACTTTAAAACTACTTTTCAAACGGATGTATTCGTGACTTCCTTTAGGAGAGGAGGACCTTCAGGTGTTACATCTGTTCTTTCGAAGCATGGAATATAGAGCTGGGAGAAAGTTACCAGATTCTGAGTGACTTACCGTGTACTGGCTGGTTCTTCAAGGTTTAGATAAGAAATAGCGCAACTCAGTGCTTACAATAAGGACTAAGATAACATTCTTTAACTTTTGCCAGGAGATGTATTGTTGAGGCGTTTTATTTATCTAATATGTAGGCATTGTTAAATATATTTTGAGATGTCACTACCCGATAGCAACTTATAAGTAGGTA
This sequence comes from Hymenopus coronatus, assembly GCA_030762935.1. NCBI lineage: Eukaryota > Metazoa > Arthropoda > Insecta > Mantodea > Hymenopodidae > Hymenopus > Hymenopus coronatus. The sequence continues at coordinate 354,411,312 of CM060900.1, forward strand.
CTATAATCCCCATGAACCCGAATTAGGCCAAAGCTATTTATTATACTTTGTTTCACTCATCCATCTGTAGTTGGAAAGGCAGAATCAGACTGGAAAGTTTAATGTTGTTATCGGAATACTAACCACGTAGCTTCAGGTTACTGTATCACATTTTAAGCCAACTAAGATACTGCTGGCACCACATTAAAAGCTCCCTCATGACCCATCTTTTTCTCCGCTAACCCCAAAGCTTATTCAAGCGCCTTTTGATGTACCCAACCCAATGGCGGCTTACATTTTCGTCAGTATTCTAAGTACTGGGTTTACAGATCCCATGTGGGTCACCAATATTAACCCTCTTTTGCTTGCGTACTAGTTGACGACGTGGTTACTCGCGCAGATGAAAAGTGACATCTACAACATAAACGTTATATTATTTTGATGCTTCAAACCGTAAATGTAATTCATTTTTTGAACATTCGCACACGTATTAATTCCACAAATTCCCACATGTCATCCCCATATATATTGAGGCATGTTTAAAAATGAAATACTTACAAAAGTAACTTTAAAATGTTTCTTAAAAATAAAGAGCGAACTAAAAGGTATACAAACACTAATTTAGCTAACAGTTGAAAAATTATAAATAGTGATCACATTATTTTGGTTGTCCAGATAGGTCCAGTTGTTGCATGCAGGACAGGCTATGTTATTTCGTGCTCCTTCACATATGTATATAACGCTTGCCACGCGATCCAGTTGCTTCTTTTTGACTCCTGAGTGCTACTATTCTTTAAACCTCACATACTAGGAATTCAATTAGGGCACTTCGCTCTCTTAAGACACGATTAGTTCCTAAATTATTTCGTTTACAAAATCAACCTCCTTTGCACACTGGCACTGGTACTTGCAAATGCGTATATCATTTATGACTATAATGTTTAAAATATTTTAAAACAGTAACATAGACCACCTTGTACTATTATGCTAGACATAGCTGACACAATCGATAAAAAGAGCTATTTCCACTTTTGTCATATTATGAAATGTAAATATTTTAAGTTTCAGATTTTCTCTTGTGGAAATGTCCATAATAATTGAAGTGCATGCTTCAGACACCAACACTGATCTATTCTTCTTCCGACATTATGATACCAACATACGAACTTACTCTTTTTTCTTCTCGTTCCGCTCCGACGTACGCCAGTCTCTTGGCCCTGGAGGGTGTTGACAACGTTTTATTTAATGATGACAAACTAGTAAACCAGTTATGTCAGTAATATTTCGGTTTATAACTTTTATCGGTTCAACCATTTCAGCCGAACTACCGACACTGTATGACCTCTCTTATTACCTCCGACTTACAGCTTTAAATTGAAGGTTCAGGTATTTGCACCAACCACGGCAAAATCTTATAGCTCATACTCCGGTTTACCAGGAATGCATTGGCTAAATGGGTATTTTCCTCTGAATGCCAAAAGCTGCTCGTCAACATTAAGGCATTCACTGGGTGAGAAACAGTTCTGGCATTGTTGGTAAAGAGTTTAAGTACCTCTCCGACAGTAGATCTCTTTGCGAACAGCTCTTACAAAGATATTATCAAACCCAAGATATCTAAAAAAAAAAAGCTGGTATCGTTTTCACTCATACATAAGTAATATGAGTGCGCATTGCCTTCTGAGTTGACCCGCAACTTCAATAACATTTTCCTTGAATATCTCAAATATCCAGAGAGATGCAAAATACTAATGTAAGTTCTGCTCTTTATAACATATCCTTCTTTAGCATCCCCTTCCGTGGAAAGCCTACCACCACCTTCATTCATGTAAATATTTGTACATGGTACAATAATGCCTATTGTATTTTCAACCAAGGATAACTTCTGGATGCCTGTTTACGGCTGTATTACACAAGCCTTATTTTTGGGTCCAGGTAAATGTGTAATATTACAAGATCTTGTTAATTTTTCTCCATTTAGTTATTTCATATTTTACGAAAAAGATTGGCTCTTGAAATACTTTTTCCCGTAGTTCCAATTCATCATCTTACGACTCTTGTTCTGTTCCTGAACTGCGGCCGCTGTCATATACGCATTCTTTGTCTTCTGAATAAGCAATATTACTGTCGGGATTCATCACTCAGCGCTTGGAACCATTGCACCATACATCCAGATCTCTGCTAAACTCTGTCCTAGAATTAATATACTTCGACATTTATTCGGTAAAATAAAAGTAAAATGATGTAAACACGTCTAAAGGCATGCATATGGAGCCTGGAAAAGAAATAAAGAAACACACACTAACTTTGATTGTTGCAGTACAGCTCACCCAGATGACTAGCATCTTTCAACTAGAATTATTCTTTCATAAACAATGTAACCTACGCAACTGAAAGCCAATAACGGCTAAAGTTAGCGGAGAATTTGAGGATAAGTATTGAAAATGACGCGAACGCAAACCAGCCCAGTTAGACAGAATAGAGCGAGGAAATCACATGATGCCAAGTGTCATCCAGACGAGTAACGATGGGTTAATTATTCATTGTTCTTCCCCTCAGACAGTGAAAGGGTTAAAGCTGGGACGATAGAATCAGGCAGAAACTTTCAATGCCATAACCGGGATTTGAAACATGACAGTTCGGTTTTCCCTGCCGTTTCTCCAATCAACTGAGCCACCATGGAAAAAATAACGTTAAATTTACCGACTGACTTGCATTATGCCAATAAATCGCAAGACGTTCTTAAAGTGTTTTTGTGATATATTACCCCAATGGTCACTTACAATAACAATAAATACGTTAAGTCTTGGGCTGCATAGGTAACCAATATTAGGTCAAGTTAATTAATGGGCATTCCACAGATGCAGTGAGATGGCTAAATTTAGGAATATTAAACAAGACTGACCAATTTAGTACCACATCCGGTATTTGAGTCACGGTCTTCGAATTACCATGCTCCTGCTCGCAAAAATTGAGCTGTTCTGTCAACGTCCAGCCATGATATTAAATTCTCCAAGTAATCCACATTTTTTACTCTAAAATTCATCATGCTCGGATGGCAACTTATACTTTTTGATAACCTGAAGTCAGGTGATTAATAGTTAACCCCTGTTAATCACTGTTTATGAATAGTTCTTGCACATATGCCATGTGTAGCTAAAGCTGAAAAGATGGACCAGACTGAGAAATGCAATGTGTAATAAATTCAAATGTTATGTTAATGTTGCCCTGCTGGAAACAACTGAGCTATCACGCCAACATACCTGCATGCCATTGCACCCTCCAGTCAACTCATCTTTCTCTACATAAATACAGTATTTTTCAGAACAGTATTTTTCAGATAACCCTGCCTCACTCCTCTGCCGAAGGCACTGCACTTTACATTTTGGGATTACGAGGTCTGCGGCTGAAAACCAACCCTTGCCAAGTCTTCCAGTTGCTGGTCTCTTAACACGTTGTGCAGTAAGTTATTGGTTTGGACACTTACTAAGACGAAACTAATTTGCCTACAGAGTCTACAGGAAACAGAGATTTCACTAATTTGCCTCTCGCATCGTAGAAGCTCGCCTTTTGTTTGCTAATTGTTATTTCCCAGTGGAAGGGGAGAGCGGTTCTGTTTGAGGTCAATATTTTTTTGTAGAAAATAGTAACAAGACTTTCTCATATCAGTTCTGAGATACCCAAATCTAAATAGACTTAATTTTCCTAAGCAGCTTCAAAGCTAACCACTATTAGTTTATAAAAAGTCGAAAATTGTTCTTTCACGCATGCCGTGTAGTGAGCTAAACTTAGATGTTTAGAATCAAGAGAGAAGATTTTTTATCACATAGCAGAAATTTTAACCAGAAATTTTCGGCTAACTATTTCGCTGCTGTAGCCAACGGAACTACAATTACAGTATACCTGCACTGCATTAAATTCCCAATTGTCTCTCGTTTTCCCCCATAAAGTATAGAGAGTTCTCAAATTCACCTTGAGATATTATACCCCAAATGCGATTTACAGTTTTGTAGTGTTTTATGTCCCAGGCTTCATAACTGACCAGAATTAGAAAATCGCTGTTAATTATCTCTGCTACTACTGATGTCATCTGTAAGAGCTGCGTTTATGGAATTGGAGTTTTAGGTCTGTCTCCACATTTCCAACTTTGTTCCTCAAGTTATGTGTGGGAGAACAATTAACTATCACCGATTGGCCTAATACTAGTTAACTATGAAGCCCAATATTTGAAGTACTTACAAAATTCTAAGTCACAATTGGGAAGTCTGAAAATGAATCTCAGAATGCCTTGTAGTGTAATGGTAAAATATGTTAGTCAGTTTGAGAATTTAAAATCATGCCCGCTTGTTATTATGGTAGCTCATTTGGTTAGAGCGGTGGTACGATAATTGCCTTGTCCGATTTAAATATATTTTTTCTATATACGAGAAGTCTTTCATAATGCTGCTTTAGCTCCATTTTCGATTTCGAGGGAGGAAATTTTAGAATGAGACTGGAATGTCAAAGCCAAATGCTTTGCTCTCAATGCCACCTCCTAATATCAGCCCTAGGTTAGGTTTCTCCTAGCTAAATACCTGCAAAAAATCTTCCACTTGTATCTAAGTAACAGGAAAGACTCGAATTGTTTTTCTGAACTCGGGTTTACAATAAGAAGTACGGTTTGAGACTGTTTATTTACAGTTTACCAAGAGATCGACCACAAATTCATAATAACACAAAAATGGTGAATATACACGACACTGCGATATACGTCAATTATTGCTATGAAAAATACTGCGAACAATTTCCAACGTAATTTATTATAAAACCACCTTTTAACGGCCAGAGTTTTTCAAGTGTGCATGGGAGCATAAAGCTGCAGTGCCCTTAACATGTGCTTTGCTTAGTATAGTTACCAGACCAGCAGGTTCACTTCAAAGTCTACGTTATTATTAAACCAGCAAGAGTAATACTGCTCAAAATTGTGCATAGAAATACTTTGTATCTGAGTTCTGTAAACTCCAAATAAATGTGGATCATATAAACGTTTATCCAATTGAATTTATTTTGGGCTGAAGAACATGCCAAATATAATTGTAAACACTCTACCAAGGAAGCTGCTCTTGAAAACAACGCTGTCTTGGCATATGACATGCAATCGAAAACTTCAACCATCCGAAAAGTTAAGGAGGAAGGACCTTTCGATGGCAACAAGAGTGGACCAGCACAGCCACAGGCACTTCATACAGAAATTTTATTCCATTTACAATCCAAAGAATGAAAGAAAACATCCTAATCAACTCAATATTAACATTAACCATTAGCGGACATGGGAAACCAAGACATACCTGTACAAGGCACGAATAATAGATGATCCCAAATGTTCCCGTTTACTAAAAAAGCACACCGCACAACACCTCATATACACACACCCAACACTAAAACGAACCATCTAAAACAAGCTATAGAACTCAAGAAAGAAAAATGTCCAGTGACAGAGGAGCTGATATTCTTAATAAACTTGTCAAAATAATAGAGCTTGATACATGTTAATTATTGAAATATAAGTAAAAATTTCATGTATGGAATATGCTTTATTAAGGAGCTTGTACTTTAGATATGAAGTGATATAATGCAAAAGTAGTAGAGCATTCGCACGAAAACCGAAAACAAACGTGCTTCGAGCTTCAGCCATAGCACTGAAATTGACCAAGTCTGATCCCACTCTCTAACTGTTCTGTTTGCTGTTTCTCCATATTGAAGACAAATCTACTTCTGATAGATTTACGGGTGGTGTTAAACTGAAACCAACAGTTAAAACCTGACGTTGTTTAATTGACTTCAATGGTCAAAGCACCGTTAACATTAGTGTATTTTTGCGCACAAAACCTGTGTAACGAAGTGCAAATTATGCGAAAGCAGATAATAATTACAAGTCTGTCAAACCACACTTTATGTTTTTATGTACGATCCAAGTTTCTACATGCAAATTACACAAGAGTATGTGGATCTTTTTAAGATTTCCCGGCGTGCAAACAACTTTGCTCTTCATGCCATATAATTTGAATTCTGATACAGCTTTGAATTTGGCGAGACCGAAAACTCCGTGCAGGTTTGAAACCTGCGCTATTTACTTCTACCAATATTAAGTTATTATATATCGCAGGTGGTATTTGTTAAAATGGGCTCTCTGTTATCTTTGCTAAGAATATACATAAAGACATACCGAAATTGCACATCGGGTGTATGAAGAATTATTTACAAGCAATAAAATCAAAACGCAAGCAATTTCCCTAAATAACAATTTTAAGGCAAATAAAAAAGAAAATTGATTCACCGAAGTAAATTTAAGAGCGAAAATTAGTAGTTCATATTAAATGTAAAATATATGTAATATATAATGATAAACGCATGCAATATGGTAAATTTGTTTTACTGATATAATTTCTAGCAGAAACATTAGGTGATTTAAATTAAAAAAAAAAACGCTTTAAAGACTTACCACGTTTGAAATTAATACAAATAGTAACTATAGTATGGTTTTAGCATAGAAGATGAGTAGTCGCTTCCCACAAAACTTTCTTTAAAATGGAAAAATATTAGAGAAATTTATTTATGTAGAAAAAAACTGTTCTACATCTGCGAATTAAGGTCTGCCTAGTATTCCTGGAATAAAATATATATTGCATTTTTGGTAAATTAAAAACACAAGTGCTTGTTGTACTGACTATGGTGTATTTCAAATTTTGTGTTTGTTATATGAGTTAAACGATCGTTTCAAATTCATTGTATATTTTGCGTAAATAGGCCAATGGCTTGTTGTTGTTACTATTATTATTATTATTATTATTAGTAGTAGTAGTAGTAGCAGTAGTAGCAGCAGTAATAGTAGTAGTGGTGGTGGTAGTAGTAGTAATAGTAGTAGTAGTAGAAGTAACAGTAGTAGTAATAGCAGCAGTAATAGTAGCGATGGTGGTGGTAGTGCTAGTGGTAGGTAGTAGTAGTAGTAGTAGTAGTAGTAGTAGTAGTAGTAGTAGTAGCACTAGTGGTAGTAGTAGTAGTAGCACTAGTGGTAGTAGTAGTAGTAGTAGTATTAATAGTAGAAGTAGCAGTAGTAGTAATAGCAGTAATAGTAGTGGTGGTGGCGGTAGTGGTAGCGGTAGGTAGCAGTAGTAGAAGTAGTAGTATTAGTAGCAGTAGCACTAGTAGTAGTAGTAGTAGTAGTACTGGTAAAAGTAGTGGTACTGGTAGTAGTAGTACTGGTAAAAGTAGTGGTACTGGTAGTAGTGATACTGGTAGTAGTGGTAGTAGTAATAGTAGTAGTAGTTGTTGTACTGGTAGTAGTAGTGGTAGTAATAGTAGTAGTAGTAGTTGTTGTACTGGTAGTAGTGGTGGTAGTAGTACTGGTAGTAGTAATAGTAGTAGTAGCAGTAGTAAAAGTTGTACTGGTAGTAAAAGTAGTAGTAGATGTAGTAGTAGTAATAGTAGTAGTAGCAGGAGCAAAAGTTGTTGTTCTGGTAGTAGTACTGGTAGTAAAAGTAGTAGTAGATGTAGTAGTAGTAATAGGGATATTGGTAGTACTGGTACTGGTAGTAGTAGCTATAGTAGTAGTAGAAGTAGCAATAGTAGTAATAGCAGCAGTAATAGTAGTGGTGGTGGTGGTGGTAGTGGTAGTGGTAGGGAGTAGTAGTAGTAATAGCAGCAGTAATAGTAGTGGTGGTGGTGGTAGTGGTAGTGGTAGGGAGTAGTAGTAGTAGTAGCACTAGTGGTAGTAGTAGTAGTGATGGTATGATGGTAGTAGTAGTAATAGTAGTAGTAGAAGTAGCAGTAGTAGTAATAGCAGCAGTAATAGTAGTGGTGTTGGGGTAGTGGTAGTGGTAGGTAGTAGTAGTAGTAGTAGTAGTAGTAGTAGTAGTAGTAGTAGCACTAGTAGTAGTAGTACTGGCAAAAGTAGTGGTACTGGTAGTAGTAGTACTGGTAAAAGTAGTGGTACTGGTAGTAGTACTGGTAAAAGTAGTGGTACTGGTAGTAGTAGTGGTAGTAGTAGTTGTTGTACTGGTAGTAGTGGTGGTAGTAGTACTGGTAGTAGTAGTAATAATAGTAGTAGCAGTAGTAGTTGTTGTACTGGTAGTAGTAATGGTAGTAGTAGTAGCAGCAGTAGTAGTAATAGTGGTATTGGTAGTAGTGGTACTGGTAGTAGTAGTTGTAGTAACAGTAGTAGTAATAGCAGCAGTAATAGTAGTGGTGGTGGTAATGGTAGTGGTAGGTAGAAGTAGTAGTAGTAGTAGTAGTAGTAGTAGTAGTAGTAGTAGTAGTAGTAGTAGTAGTAGCACTAGTAAAAGTAGTACTGGTAAAAGTAGTGGTACTGGTAGTAGTAGTGGTAGTAGTAATAGTAGTAGTAGTAGTTGTTGTACTGGTAGTAGAAGTAGTAGCAGTAGTAGTAGTAATAGTGGTATTGGAAATAGTGGTACTGGTAGTAGTAGAAGTAGCAGTAGTAGTAATAGCAGCAGTAATAGTAGTGGTGGTGGTGGTAGTGGTAGGTAGTAGTAGCACTAGTAGTAGTAGTGATGGTAGTAGTATCAATAGTAGTAGTAGTGGAAGTAGCAGTAGTAGTAATAGCAGCAGTAATAGTAGTGATAGTGGTAGGTAGCAGTAGTAGTAGTAGTAGTAGTAGCACTAGTAGTAGTAGCAGCAGTAGTGGTACTGTTAAAAGTAGTGGTACTGGTAGTAGTAGTGGTACTGATAATAGTGGTAGTAGTAATAGTAGTAGTGGTGGTAGTAGTAGGTGTTGTACTGGTAGTAGTACTGGTAGTAGTAGTAGCAGTAGTAGTTGTAATAGTGGTATTGGTGGTAGTGGTACTGGTAGTAGTAGTTGTAGTAGTAGCAGTATTAGTAGTAATGCTGGTAGTAGTAGTAGTAATAGTGGTACTGGTAGTAGTAGTGGTACTGGTAGTAGTAGTAGTAGTGGTACTATTAGTAGTTATAGTGGTACTGGTAGTAGTAGTGGTATTGGTAGTAGTAGTGGTACTGATAGTAGTAATAGTGGTACTGGTAGTAGTAATATTGGTACTGGTAGTAGTAGTAATAGTGGTACTGGTAGTAGTAGTTATAGTGGTACTGGTAGTGGTCGTGGTACTGGTAGTAGTAATAGTGGTACTGGTAGTAGTAGTAGCAGCAGTAGTAGTAGTCGTAGCAGTAGTAGTAGTTGTTGTACTGGTAGTAGTGGTGGTAGTAGCAGTAGTAGTAGTAATGGTGGTATTGGCATTAGTAGTACTGGTAGTAGTATTTGTAGTAGTAGCAGTAGTAGTAGTAGTAGTAATACTTGTACTGGTAGTAGTAGTGGTATTGGTAGTAGTAGTACTGGTAGTAGTAGTAGTAGCAGGAGTAGTAGCAGTAGTGATACTGGTAGTAGTAGCAGTAGTAGTGGTAGTAGTAGTAGTAGTAGTGGTACTGGTAGTAGTGGTAGTAGTACTGGTAGTAGTAGTAGTGGTACTGGTAGTAGAAGTGGTACTGGTTGTAGTAGTAGTGGTATTGGTAGTAGTAGTAATACTGGTAATAATAGTGGTACTGTAGTAGTAGTGGTACTGATAGTGGTAGTAGTGGTAATGGTAGTAGTAGTAGTAGTGATACTGGTAGTACTAGTGGTACTGGTAGTAGTAGTAGTGGTACTGGTAGTAGTAGTGGTATTGCTAGTAGTAGTGGTACTGGTAGTAGTAGTGGTATTGCTAGTAGTAGTGGTACTGGTAGTAGTAGTGGTATTGCTAGTAGTAGTGGTACTGGTAGTAGTAGTGGTACTGGTAGTAGTAGTAGTAGTGGTACTCGTAGTAGTAGTAGTAGTGGTACTAGTAGTAGTGGTACTGGTAGTAGTAGTAGTAGTAGTGGTACTGGTAGTAGTAGTGGTATTGGTAGTAGTAGTAGTAGTGGTACTGGTAGTAGTAGTAGTAGTAGTAGTAGTAGTAGTAGTGGTACTGGTAGTAGTAGTGGTACTGGTAGTAGTAGTGGTACTGGTAGTAATAGTAGTGGTACTCGTATTAGTAGTAGTAGTGGTACTGGTAGTAGTAGTAGTGGTACTGATAGTAGTAGTAGTGGTACTGGTAGTAGTAGTGGTATTGGTAGTAGTGGTATTGGTAGTAGTAGTAGTAGTAGTGGTACTGGTAGTAGTAGTGGTATTGGTAGTAGTGGTATTGGTAGTAGTAGTAGTAGTAGTAGTAGTGGTACTGGTAGTAGTAGTGGTATTGGTAGTAGTGGTATTGGTAGTAGTAGTAGTGGTACTGGTAGTAGTAGTGGTATTGGTAGTAGTAGTAGTAGTAGTAGTAGTAGTAGTAGTGGTACTGGTAGTAGTAGTAATAAATAATAATAATAATAATAATAATAATAATAATAATAATAATAATAATAATAATAAATAATCTGATTGGTAATGAGACTAAATTGCCAGGATATCTGTCGTTCCGGTGCGTCGGAATTTCGTGCCACACACGATCTTTCTCATTCCGATATGGAGCTGTCACTTTTAAACACACCTAAAAGCATTGACATGGACCGGATTGTGACCTATTGCTTTGGAATGAGGAGGCCTGCGCCTAACGCTTTGAACTATCCAGACAACTACACTAGAAGACGATTCATTCTTTGTAGCACACGGACATAATTTATTTTGGTTTCGGTTATTTTTAAACATGCTGGAGGTCACTTAAATGGCGCGTCCATTTATTCACTGGACTGCACTCCTTTTATTTCAGAAGATATTGAAATATTTTAAGCTTTTCTCCTTCTCTTTTCGAATTTCCAACGGAATGTGTCACGCCTGTGTCTCCTACTATCTGATTGGATTTGTTATCACCATATTTTCAAAGAAACCATGTAAGTTAAACGAAGTGTGGTAATATCAGGTTATATATTCGGATATTCCTCTAATTTGATTCGTTCTACACAATTATTGAAACTGAATATATACCTAGTTTATAGGCACACTTTATTTTCGCTTTGGAAATCTTTCCATTTGTTAGGTTCAGTAGTGTGAAGTTTGAGCGTATAATAACAAAATCATGTTGTTTGTTTACCTTGCTACACTTATTACATTTTGCGCTGTAGAGAATTACTAATGTGTTCATAAGTTTGGAATAGTGTATTCGGCAAGTACACAATGGAGTCATAAACGATGCGTAAAACTAACGCTGCTTTATCAAGTATTAGAAAATGGTGAAATCCTCAAAGAGCAGTAAGGGGTCAACCACATAGCCTACATGGATTTTGACACTCTTCCATTTGGCAACTTGTCCCAAAAAAGTATACTTTGTCGAAGGTTGTTCACGCCAGTGATTGGTTTTATTTGAAATAACTCCGTTGAGTTCTTCAGCTCTTTCAACGGTCGAAGGAATATCTGCAGATATCAATACGGGGCAGTCGGGCCACCTGGTATGTATTTCGTTGAAAGTTCTGTTGCGCGAATGAATGTTTTAAACAAAATTATACTTTTCTCAAAACTTCTCAGAATAAAAAATGCTCCCACTGCACTGGAATTTGTCTAAAGCAGATATGCACCGGTGCATTACACGGCACAAAAATACAACTTGGCTAGGTTGACGACAGTGCAAACTCCAACACCTCGATTGGTATAAAAGATCTTCTCTTTCCTTATGCACGTCTAGCTCTAACAAACCTCCTTCCTCACCTTCCCACTCTTCTTCCTCACTGTGAATTGTCCCAAGACTAGCCAAATTGCACCAATGCACAATGCATTGCTCGGTAGCAATTTTAGGGATTTGAAAGGCGTTCATCTCAAAGGCTTTAAAACTTGTACATACTTAGTACAATGTCATATTATAGCAATTCGTGTGCATTTTAAAATAAGTTATAAACTTAAAGCGCTTTCAAAGTCTACAAAACTTGGCAGACAAAATTAAGTGCATTGCCCATATAAATTTATTTAATTGTGTAGAATTACACAAATTATCCGAATCAATACGAATTATCATTCATATAGGTGAGGTGAATAGTAGAAGAGCTTTTCAATGGAAAATTTAAAAACATAATGAGGTAGAGCAATTTTAAGAACGCCTTTATAATTTTATTAGATATCCTATCATTTCAAAACATATGAGACCAATTGACAGTTGTCCTTATTTTAATGAGTATAATTAACCTAATAAATCTTATGTAAAATTAACAAAAATTGCAATATTTTTAAAACACATTATGGTTGCTCACTAAGCTGTGAACTGGTAGTTGTTTTCGGCGCCAGCACGGAGCGCAACTGTGATATATGAAGGTCCAAATCTATAAAGATGTAAGGGCAGCACATTGAAAACGAATAGAAGTGTAGACAGTAGTAATATCATTAAAAACGGTAAATCTGTTCTATAAATTGAATTACATAAATGTAAGTGTAATTATCAACATTTTGGTAATTATATGCAGCTAAAATATAGATAACTACCATAAAGTTGTTATCCAACACTTTTTAGTATTTTCATTATGAGTTGTTTAAACTTTTTGGAGAAATTGAGTAAGGAAATGTTTCACTTTCTGATGTCCTCACGACTGTTGTAGGCAATTATTCAACTTCTCTATCCAGCAGATATTAGCTTTCCACTATTCTTTGGATACATTATATTGTTTCAAAGAAAATGGAGAACCTGAGATATTCGTTTGGTAGAGCGGTTCGGAAAAGATAACTAGAGACGTATCCGTTGAAAGGCGTATTTCTTAAAGAAATTATTTAAATCGTGATAACAGCATTATTGCTAATATTAAATAATTATTCCTTTAATACCTCTACTAAAATGAAATGAAAAATGTAGTCCTTGGTGTTTTTAAAAATTATGGGCTTATTTGCGAAACAAGCCTGAAATGGGATGTCTGTTTTGAAGGGAAACTAAATAATAAACACAAAGGGCTTGTTGACATTAATCGTGCAAATTTCAGAGGGAGGGCTATAAATAAATCGCCTTTGGTTTCGATCCCAACTCCGAAACACGAAGCCGAGTCACAAATTAATGGGCGAACAAATGCCGCGCGACACATAATTCAGAGATAACCATGACGAGTGCAAACGTCGAGTACTTCCCACTCAACTCGGAAGCGAATATGGTACAGAACTAAAACACTTCTGATTTTGAATGAGTGAATTTTATAGCAGCAAACTTTCGTGGTATTCTAGAATGCAAATAATACAGTTGTGATTTATAATTTTCAAGAGCCGTTAAGTATATTGGCATATTATATTACATTCAAGTTTTATTTACATCGTATTATTTAGTGGTGTAATAAAAGAAAATATATACAGTTTATTTTGCTGCACTGAATATGTTCCATATTACAAACTGCATTGTACTTATTTGATTGTCAATCATTATAATTTTTCATTACTAGATGGCGCAACTGCCCCTATTTAACGCCTGCAGATATTTCAACTTGCATTAAAAGAGGTGTACACCTCCGCGGCTATTTCAAGTTAAACCGGCCAATGAAGAACTGGCGAGGGCTACCTTCGTTTTGTCCCTCCTGCTTACCAGTGAATACCGTGAGCAGGTCGCGCTCATTGAGAAATAAACCAAGTTCGTTCGTGGTTATCCACTGGCGGGTTTTAGTTTTAAATAGCATCCGTTGAGTTCTGCAACTCTTTTAATGTAAGAAGGGATTCCTGCAGAAGTCATATACGGGGCATCTGGGCCACTTGGTATAGCCGAGTGTCATTATCCATTAAGGTGAAAAGGAATGCCGCGCCAGACGACTCTTATTTTATTGGCATCAGTCAGTTTTCCAAAGCTTAGCATATCAATGTTTCATTATGATCAGTCACCTTTTCAGTCAGTAAAAGGAATAGCTCTCACAATGACGTCTTACTGGCTTAGTTTTGTTTATTTTTACTGCTCTAGAGCAACTAATGTCTTTGACGGCTGCTGTCGGTTTACTTTGTTTACAATGCTTAGCATTGTCAACTTTATTAGAAGAAATCACATGATCACTTCATTCATTTCACCTGTATTCCTTTTTTACTCTTGCTTGTTGGTTGTGAAGAAGAAGAAGAAGAAGAAGAGCTGGATTTTGGCACATAGGTGCATAGTGATTTATTGCGGATCTAGAAATTTACAGGGGAAGGGTTAAAGTAGAGGCCCAGAGAGCGACCGGATCTCGGGCACAGACGGGATCTCTAACGTCTCCAGACGTTGACAAGACCCCCTACAAGTTGAGAAAATGAACACGGACAGATATTTTTCACTACCATACACTTCAGCAACCGTCCACACCTTTGATGCGTTGCTCATGAAACATTAAATTAAATTACAGTAAATAGAAGGCATTACATAATTAGCTACAATATTTGCCTACCAACCAGAACAACTTGGGAAAATCCCAAGGTCAGATTAGCCGACTTAACGGGAATCGAACTAGGTATCTCCCGAACACGAATGCGGCGTATTACCGCGGAGTCACCTCGTTTGGTCAGTTTGTTATTAGTTGAGGCACTAAGTGTGTAGACACAGCAATTTATTTCACAAAATGTAATTCCTCGGACGATAGTCATATTTTCTCCTCCAATTTAAATATAACGCAATTCTAGTGGATTATACTGTGCTCGTGGTGTGTGCAGTCAGTTTTGCAGAAGATTTAGTTTGCGGTGGTAGGGCTGGGATGTAGCAACGTAGGATGTGCGACGCGCAGGTAACTGGAGGTTTTGGAACGCGACACGTCTGGCACACTCCAGATTCTTCCAGTAATTTCCCCAAGCTTCTACAAAGTTCTGTGACTCTCAGTTTAGCTATAAAAGAAACGAAGACTTACAATCCGGAGTGAATCGTGAGGGAGGCGTGAGTCAGACTTCAACTGGAGTGTTGGCGCCCCGTCAGATGTGAGCAGTGGAGTGAGAAAGCCGTCAAATGTCTTCGCGACGAAGAGTCGAGTGAATTATTTGCTGCAGTGAATTAAAGATTTTATATTTTGCAACCAATTTTTAGTCAATAAAGATATTTGTTATAACTTGTATATAAGAACTGCGTTTTTATAGCCTGGCCCGGATCGCGTGAATGCGTGTTTCTCGCTGTTTACATCCATCCTTCCAACCATCCATCCATTCATCCAACCATCCATTCATCCATCCTTCCGTCCGTCCATCCATCTATCCGTCCATCCATGCACCCATCCATCCATCCATCCACACATCCACACACCCATCCATCTATCCATCCAACTATCCATCTATCCCATCCATTCATTCCATCCAATCATTCATCCATCTGTCCGTCCGTCCATCCGTCCATTCGTCCATCCGTCCGTCCATCCATCCATCCATCCATCCATCCATCCATCCATCCATCCATCCATCCATCCATCCACCCATTCACCCATCCATCCACCCATCCACCCATTCATCCATCCATTCCATCCATCCCATTCCATCCATCCATCCCATCCATCCCATTCCATCCATCCCATCTATCCCATTCATCCATCAATCCGTCCGTCCGTCCATCCACTATTTGGGTTCGGACTGACAACTGAAATTTTCAAAATATCTGTCTACATTGTTCGGTTTTACGTGTGTCGTACATATCATATATTTTAAAGCGTAATTTTAGGTAGGAATTTATCTGGATTAGTAATAAGACATGGGCAGGAACAATAATATTTTACGCTAAACACAGATGTTATGAATAACCTTTCACTTCAGAATGTCATTCACATTCGACAAAGCGTAGTCTTGAGCGGGTCATGAAGGCTAATGAATTAGCGGAAGATCCATAAGTCACTGCAGCGCAAGTGAATAAAACATTCATGCGATCAAGAATGGGTCACAAAACGACCGCTTGGTAGTTTATTATACACATGTGAAATTTACTATCAGATTTCGCTCCTTCACCGATAACTTAGTGAACGAACGGCGGGAGGGAACCACCATGGAGGGTCCCTAGCAGTTTCCAAGGAGTTCTTCATTTGGATTCACGAGAGCGCTAGAAGCCCACACCTCAGATCTGACCAAACGCCCCTGAGTCTCCAGATGACTACCAACGACATCCTGCCACTGAAAACTGAACTTTCAAAGCGCAGTCACCTCCATGAGTGGTCGCCGCCACCGTATTCTTCGCCGACACTTACAACCCTTAAAGAGACCAGTTGGAAGGAATGGAGTTCAAATGAAGGGACAGGACTTTTGGAGAAATAAAGAAGCCTCCCCAGCATCTGCTTATTGATCCGAGAAAACCCCGAAGATACCCATAAATTAGAGATATTGACCGCGGGGAACCGATCCTCAATCTTCCAAATGCCAGTCCTAGACGAAATGTCTGAGCCACCTGCCTCGGTTTTGAAAATTAACTACATTATTAAAATGTACCTGTCATATTCGCAATACTGCATTACTTTATAGTCTAAAAGGTTAAAGTTTTTTAACATAATACAGCTGATCTGGAAATGGATCACAAAAACGCAACCTTGTAAATCAAAACAATTATGTTTTTGGCGATGAACCAGTCAATCCTTAACCTATTGTGGTATGTAAACAAATAACGAAATGGCTGCCTGCAAATAAACAAAATCTCCGTGATAAAAATAACCAAAAGAAAATAAATGTAGGAAGTGAATATATTATGATACAAACAAACTGAAGTGACAGATATAACATATATGTGATCTACCGCATAAAAAAAAAACATGCATTAAAATTAATCAAATTAAATTGAAACGAACATCAATATGTATAAATGATTTGAAAGTCCAATGCAAAATAGCTTTTGGCCGCTCTATGTTCGTTCTGCAAGTTGTTATTGGTACTACTGTCAAGAATGCGTATAGTGTAGTTCAAGTGTACCTTCACTTCGTTCAATGTGCTTTAAAATGTGTCTTTAAGTAATAAAACGCGCAGTTTAACCCACCGGTTAACGACCTTTCTCATAAACTAAGTATGGTTTTTGTTTGTTTCTTTCGTTCAACGCTCAGATAAATCATTTGGTGAAGATATCAAATGCGAGTGAATTTGTAACTCTTTTGCGGTTTTTAATGTATGCTTCTGCATACAAGTTAGGATAGTGGAGATATTTGAAAAGTGAAATCTGCTGTGATGTTTACTAAGACCTCTTCAATCTGCATTTTTCTCTTAAAACACTCCCACGTAACACTAATGAGCAAACCCCATAAATTAAGTAAATAAGTGATAGTAGAAAAGAGGCATATTCGTAAGGCATAGACGTCATATATAGCAAAGCAGCCATAGAACACCAGAAACAACAAACATCTGTTCTTCCTTTTTCTTTGTAAAAATATATTTTTATTACAATCCGTGTAATCTGCGTATTTACCACATGTTATTTTAATATTAATAGTATGAAAACAATATATGTTATTCCATATCAAAGATATGGTATTTTAACTTCATGTAGAATGAGAAAATATACCTACTGATTTAAGAATTCCTTATGTTGTTTCTTCAATGAAGGCGTATTTCTTTGATACTTTAACAATATAAAATCACATTATATTGAAGTTCCTTTGCAATTCATAATGACACTCATCGCTCGTTCACTGATTTTCTACTTTTCTTCCGCTGTATATCTCATCTGTACGGCTCAGACAAGTGAATGCCCAATTTTAAGTTGGTAAAAGCAAAATTTTGGATGGTGTCAAAATATTGTATAGTTTAGTTTGTGGAGGAATAAAAACACAATCATTGGGCAGCAAGCCAATTTACCGTCTACATAAACCTAGATTAGTGGAGATAGATGTCGGTGGAATCACAGAATAACGTGTGTGTATAAACGTGTTAACAGGACTGTAGCTCGACTCCGTGTTATTCATTAAGTGAAGAAACGTTGCTGGAGCATATAGGAAATATTTATTTTAGATGAATAGGTTATGACTTTACTAGCCAGTATTAAATACTCGAATATTATTTTACTTTGTGCTGTCATCTCAGTATACGTATTATTGGACACATAGAGCTGGCCAAGCTCAGTTTAATGAATATTATCATACAGCTTTCCCACTTTCATACAACAATAAAGGAGATGCAAATATGGCAACTTCCAAATATTTATTACTTTCTCCAGCAGATGTGTACTATGTACTTAGTAGATAGAAGAGGTATTATATTCATCCCAAAAATTTGATACCGAGATTTTACTAGAAATATATGTTTTGAGAGTCCCTGAGTTCAAAAAGAGTATTTTTAGAAAAGGGTCTGTGTATGTCTGTCTGTGAGTGTATGTGTGTGTGTGTGTGTGTGTGAGTGTGTGTGTAAGTGTTCACGATCGCGACTCTGGGCAGCATAACTCAAAAACGAAAAGTCCATTCAATATTAAATTTGGTATTTAAGTTACGAGTATCTATCTCCTAAGGATGCGACACGAAGGTTTTGCCGAAAATTCTCCCATCCCAAGCTACCCTTTACATGAAGATAATTTAGATTTTCTCAAGAGCAGCTCTAACGATTTTGATTATAATAACGTATATTAAAAGGCTCTGAAGTCCTCTTCATTCTGAATGATTTTTGCATTACTGGCAAACCACAAGAGATAGACAAAAATTTACTACACAAAAATATACATCTCGTATAAATAAAACTGGTGTCCAACATATCTTTGTTGTGGAGCTAACCATTTCCGAGATATTCCATGGTTTTGGTTTAAGGTTTAAAATACTTACACTTTCTCAAATAGAAGGTTGCCTGTGTTTCTTTTTGTTTCGCTCCTGGCCATGTAAATAAACCAATTTTAAAGACAATCGCAGAGTTTTTAATACATTTGACTATCAATTTAGCCTAGAGTGTTCCCTTAATTCCCATCTGTTTATAAGGTATTAACAAATAAGGGTACCCAAATGTTGTCGCGCATTTTAAATCTATATAGTGCGTTAAATAGCCAATATCGAAATATGCAAACCGTGCAAACTACAGCTGTTATGGGCAAGAAATGTAGGAGCTACGAGCATACAAAGATAGAGTATGTGTACACATAAAGATAATAATTCTCGTGCAGCTTAGTCCACACGAGGCAAAATACTGTAGATGGTCGAGCCAATGCATTCAGGAACGTGTCAATAATGGAAATAAAATACATTGCAAACCACGCAGTTCAAGTGTGGTAGACATGAAATCCAATGACTAATCCGTGATCCGCCTGCGGTGCCATTAGTAGTTAAAGCGGGCGTTAAACACTACCAAAAAAAAAAAAAAAAAAATAATCCGTGGTCTAGACATAAACATCGCTCACAGTGAGCACATCGAATGAAGGCAAGCTGCTCACAGACATCTTTGAAACATTTTGCTTCTAAACCTCCCTCGGAAGATGTCTGAAATGATCCTAGATGTTCATCTGTGTCACCAGATTGGAAGAAAGCGAATCGGAGTAAGTGTTTGAATCTATTTGCCGTAAATTGGAAGTACAGAAACTATTGAATGCGAAGAAATTGTTCTCTTTGCCACACTTTAACTGTGGTGAACTATACCATACTTTAGAATGCACGAAAAAAGAAAACATCCGCTGGTTGTACCAATCCAGTACATTTGACAGGGACCAGCTTCTCGTTAAATTCAACATCCTCTGGAACTGTCTCATCATGTATTATCTGCTCTTTTTTTTTAAAATTATTCTCTTCAATAAAACGCCTTACCTTATCGAGCTCACCAGTTTTCTTTTCTATATCAGTGGCATCAGCAACAAATCTGCTGTCAACTTTGTGTTCATGGCGGAAACAATCTAATTTTTTCTCTTGAACCCCTGCAGCCACGTTTTGGAAGATTTGAATGTTAAAGTAAGTTTCGGATCAATTTGTGCTTTAAAAGACATCGCCCAAATTTGTAGCGTTTGGTCGTGTATAATTCCATGTTTTTTCGCATTTCAATGAGCCGATCACGTACCTCGCTATTGATCCTTACTTGTGGCACATCCCTGTTTCTGCTAGGTCGTTTGAGGGTCTTTTTGAAGCTTTACAAAACTGTCTTATGTTTTATTTGTCTTTTTTGTACCATTATAAGTGAATTTGGCTCTAAGGAACATGCCTAGGTCTAGTCCAGGAGGGCGCGATTTTGGAGGATTATTTCCTTTTGGCTGCTTCGTCCAGATTTTGTAAGTATCAGCCAAGTAACCTTCAGGAAGGTTTGTTCTTGTAACACTCTTCTTTGGTGGTGATGGATAATACGAGGAATCGCCTATTGCTGCATCGCTTTCTTGTGAAGTCTGTTTATTGTCACTTTCTAGCTGTATCGCTGGATCATCCCTAAAGTCACCTTCAATATCATCTTCATCGGTGACTTCTTCATCTACCAAAAAGTTGTATACTCATCAACAACGTCTACATCATGTAGCTATTTTATAATCCGTTCGAAGACTATACGATCTACCTTAGTTGGCTTTTCCTCCGAAATACCGAAGACATCCACTTACAATTCACGACCACAGCTGGTTTCATTTTGTAACAGCCTATGCATACAATACATCACATTTACCTCTAATACATAATTAGTGGACTGGTTCCGGGTCGTCTCCTTCCGTTGCGCTCCTTACGCCCCTCCCCTCCTAACCCTTCCAATGGTGCATAGCACGTCAAATTGCTCCAAATGTCTTGTATATTCTGAAACATATATAAACTGGTTTCCTTCAAAGGTCAGTGACAACTATGGGTACCCTCCCTTGTAAGTAATCCATTCGGCTAAGTTTTATTTCGATCAGTGAGAAGGGTGGGGGACTTTTGTAATACCCTTATTTGCAAACAGGAGAGAAAGTCATATGAATGGAAAACATCAGATTTTTTTCCTTGTTTCATGTGTTGATTCAATTACTTTAGTTACTTGCAAATTGTTACATGATACAATAATCATAACAGAATACATATTGTAGTAGAGCCAGATCAACGGCTGCCCTGTAAGTGTATTTCAATTCAAATATTTATTTCAGAATATAGTATATTGCAGAGAAAACAGACAGAGTCGTGTTTCAATTCAAGGACGGTTCAGCGACTATGTTGTAAGTGTACCTCTTTGAAATTGTATAAACCAGTCTACTTCCCAGGAAATATACATTGACGCTTTTAGTACTGCGGCGGTTCTACGACTACAGTGAAAATAAAACTCCTTACAAACTGGTGTATTAGACAATATCCACAAAATATTCGGAATCATCGTTTCAGTGCAGCCCAGTTTAGCGTATACGTCCATGAACTGCATCCTTACGGGATAAACTTGATAGATTACATTCAGAGGCCTCTCTTCAGCACAGCGCCAGTTTAGTGGCTGTATTATAAATGTACCTCCCTACCAATTGCTGTATAAGGAAATATACTTTACATAAAATTTACAGCACCTTTGGTTTAGCAGAGGACCACTTCAGCGACTGAAACTAGATAGAATTTATAGAGCATCACTGTTTTTTTACAATGCCAGTTTATTGATTACTAAACCTAGGTGGATTGACAGCCCAATGTCTACCGCCCGACAGCTGCACCACCCCGCTCTGTTCATTACAGACGTCGTGGGTGGGGTGCAGTACTGGAGGGTGGGACGTGGTTAGTATCCGAGTAGCTCTCGAATATAGGCAACTTAGTCCCACTACTTTTCCCTTAGATAATTCTTCATTTGGTCTCCCAGGGACCTCATGAGGCTACGTGCACCTTGGACTAGGTCTTCCAGTGGGAAAAAATCTGATGCCAGTACCGGGAATTGAAGCCGGGCCACCAGCTTGTTAAGCGGCCGTGTTGCCTTTGCGCTAAGCAGACGACCCGTTTGTTGATTCCAGCGTAAATATATCTATCTTCTATTGTTGTATGAGGCGATAAACATTACAAGATGTATTTTCTCGCCTAATCTAAGATACTGAGCCGTCACTATCAATTTTTGGTAAAATATCTTTATACCATATTAACTTTTTAGAAATCAATTATTACTTTTCATATTCTTTTTTCCTGTTGAAAATGTTCTTGTGCATAATCTCGTGTATTATTTTGTTCGCATTTGAAATGCTTGGTTTGATTTAACAAGCCAAATTATAATATGGCTAGAATGCTGGAAATATGGTGCATTTTTCAAATTGCATTTTATTGCACGCTAATGGTAGCTGTATAAATAGCATCTGAATAATTTACAAGTGCAAGTCCAACAAACATGCACTTTCTGACAACCACATTTTAATAGTATGCAACCACAAGAGAACGAATTCACAGATGTCTGCTTATATAGATAAAATATTTCTATCCAAATTACATACGCTTTATATGGATGGAATAATCATAGTAATGAAGTGAATATGGTTTATCATCACAAAGAACCTATGACCTCTGTCTTCGGGTTACCATTGCTGGCCACTGCTGCTGGTGTCTAATCTCTCGTGAGTGGTTGACAAAGCGGTGCAGGACCAGGTTTTCTTATTGTGCTCCTGTTTCCCCTTCCCATCGCATTCCACCGGTGCTCCATCTTCATTCCGTGTATCATCAGTGTTATCGCCTGCGGTGTCATTTGTAGTAAAAGCGAGCGTTAAAGACGACAAAAAAGAAATTCACCATTATTGCACTCATCATACATTATTATTAAATCTTGTTCCAATAGATTCGTGGATTGCTCTACACAAGTTTTCCAAGCCATTATATTCTACTCATCTATTATCGTTGGCCATTCTTCGGGATTTCACTTTTATGAATCTTTTTGTATATCTGGCTTCCTAGAGCTTTCTTAACCGTCGAATTTCTTAATATTTGAGACTTAATTTCTCTGAGTTTGCCCTTCACTTTGGTTTTCTGTAACTTTGGAGGAGGAGGAGGAGGAGGAGGAGGAGGAGGAGGAGGAGGAGGAGAATGAATTTTCCTAGGTTACAGGGTTGAGAGTCCTGGATTATAAGCAATAATATATTCTTTAAGCATTCTGCAAAAGTGTTACATTATTGTTATTAGGGCGACTTGCCGTGCTTTAAGAAGTAAATATTTCACTATTATTTGCAGATGGATACAAGTGTGATCTTTAAGTTATATTCTTGTTTTCCTCTTTGAAGAGAGGAAACATTGAAGTAATCAATTACATAAATTATTTCAAGATGACTTCTTAGAAACTAAGCAATACAGGGACATGGATTGTACAATAATTTTAACTTACATTACTTTCATAACAGAATGTACCCTTTAGCTTTTACCATTATGGTATATACCTTAATGTAAAGAAATACAACAGGAGCGTAACTCCAAGGTACACTATCGGAACATTTCCAAGCATTTCATTCAGTTCTTCGGCTATTAAAGAGGAATAGCTTGCTAATAATGAAACCCTGCTTATTACTAATGACAGCCTAGTCCTTAAACCGTATCTGGTTTGTACCTCTTTATGTATTTTATATTTCTTCATCTCCTGAGCATAACCTTTTGAGCAGGTAGGAAAACGTTCTTCGGAACCAGTTGTTATGTTGAGCCGGGTTGCTACCTTTCCTGAAATATGAACAAAACCTGTTTATAAGATAATGGATTTACTGAAAAAATGGTGTCTTAAATTTCAACATTATCACCATCATCATTAATTTATTATTATTATTATTATTATTATTATTATTATTATTATTATTATTATTATTATTATTATTATTATTATTATTATTATTATTATTATTATGTTATTGTTGTTGGTGATGGTGATGGTGGTGGTGGTGGTGGTGTTGTACTTATGGTTGTTATTACTTCCCATTATAGTTGTCATGAAATTACGGACCTGGTAGAAGGCAAGTTCTATAGATAACTGTAATAAATGAAATAAAAAAAAAACAAATGTGTCTAAGATCCCAACTTCATCAACTCAACATATTTCTAATTTTAAACATACACGGAAATCAAATCTGATAAGTTTTAATATTAACCATTACAAGGTTTCTCTAGATTTTCGTCCGTATATTATATTGTCATAAGCCCGTATTTACGCGTCACCATAAACGGTATAAATAAATATATTTATTTCTAGAAATCATAACTAAAATCAATATTAATATTATAGAACGGACAGATGTATAAATGTAACGAACAGTCCTTTGAAATGTTAAATCAAGGAAAACCCAAGCTATCGAGGTATGCTAAAAGTAACGGCAAATATTCATGCTTGGCTGACTTTGCTAGATAACGCACTTAAGTCATCTGATGGCAATCACTCCAGAAGTGAGGAGTAGATAGGGGTTTTGCCTTGAAGCCATGAGAGTGTCAAGCAATGTCCGGGCCAATATTGAACACACATAATATTTTTTGGCAAATGAGAACCTCGTACTGTAACAAGAAAGTCGAGAAATTTCGGAAAAGATGTCGAGAGTGGGAGGAGACTTTCCTGATGTGAGATTCTGCACTCCGACAGGGAAAACAGTTCAGCTCCTACTATTGATAGGTGAAGTCCATGCCGGGTTTAGGTCCCAGTGGGACTTAAAAAAAAGGATCACACGCTTCAGCTTGTACATGTAGGGAAAGTATGTGCTGGTGAAGGCCCTCGTGTGACCTCTGAGGAGGCCTAACCCCCAAATAATTGAAACCATGTCGCCCACGGTGATACGGAGCGGTGAACGGAGTTTCATTATGAAAGAACGTCCGATAAGAAACTGATAAGTGTGTCTCTGTTCGGTTCGGGCCGTAGGTCGGAGCTAAAAAAAAAAAAAAATGGTGAGTTTTACTCAGTGTCGAGGAACTCAATCCACAGGAAAGGCGTCGATGAGGATACACCACCCCTGAGAAAGCAACAAACAAGACGTCCATGCTCTCACCCATCTGCAATGGGAGTAGAAATCAACATTAAGGTACGTGATGATCAAATTCCGTTTCAATTTCTATCACCCCTCGGAGATTTCACTCCCGATCCCGACCAAACAGGCACAGTACTTTATGATGTTAGACATTCACGCAAGCGAGCCCGTTATTTTTAAACACCACTCATTGTTAAAGTTTTTCTTTGTATTTGAACAAATCGTCATGATTATTACACAACCCTAGCTACAAGTTCATTTGCAATTGTGATTAAGATGCATGTGATTGAAATCCGATACTTTGAATAGAAGTTTTACTAAAATAGTGGCTTTTAATTACTGAAAATCATTATAATACTTACCATATCGACAGTTAACATTACTTCAGGGACATTATAATGTTAAACTTGCGTAGAAACTGGGCCCGATATTTTTTAATAAAAATGAAAACCGATGCTTTTTGTGTAAGTTGTGAATTAAAAATTGAAGAACCCTGTAGTAAAAGACGTTTTGTTTAACTGTTGACCATTGCTTTTTAAGATGAATTAATTTACTGTTCCACACCTTCTATGTATATTATGTTATGACGAAATGCTGAATAGACCTAATGGCAGACAGACAGGCAGATCATTTATTGCTGTCAACTTCGGAATGCATAATATCGAAGAGAAAAATCAAAAGTAATTTACACTTTCAAATTGTAAATAAGAGAGGTATAAATAGACTGAAAGTTTCAATGACATAACTGAAATATTAACCACGGAACAACCGGTTGGAGGCCGTAAGATCCGTGGTTCAAACCCCTACTATGGCGTTTAATTTTTCGATTATGAGTCCTTTTTTCATATAAAGTTTACGACATATACTGAAAACGATAATATACGTAGTTTACTATATAGTGGTTAGCTATGACGATTTATTTAGCATACAAGGTAACCTAAACGCTTATTTTTTACACCTCAGAGAATTTTTGCATGAATAAAATGTCTCTGGATTTGATCAAAATATCAAGTGGCTCATAACCGCCGTGCTTCACGTGTGCAGACCACCTTACGTGCAGTAAACGAGTTACAGAACTCAACAGGGCAATTCTATGAAAACACCGATTAGTGCCGGTGATAGCAAATAAGTGAGCGACCTTCGTTCTACTCTTTCATATCAACGGAAACGGTGAAGGAATTGCGCTCATTGAAAGCCAGTTCTCAGTATAGTACCACAGTCTGTAATGATATATGTACTAGAACAGTGTAAACAGATCGAAACGTTTGCTAAGAAGTTTTTCGCTTCAACTACAGGGGTTTTATGTTTTAGAGGCTGAAGTCAGCTTTTAGCTCTACCCTAATACTCTAAATATAATCGTTTTCCTTCTTTGTCTGTTTATTTCCTAATTTCTTCAGTGACATATTAACTGGAATTATCTTTATCTTGGGCATTTTACACTGCTTTGTTGGAGCTGATTATTGATTCCATTGACTAAACTGGACTTATTGCTTCTTATTTAATATTTTCGCTAAACAAAATTTCACTTTAGCTATCAATAATTTCAATTAAATCACTTTTTAGTCTTAACAAGTACTTTTTATTACAATTGTAAATTGATACGATGTAACAGTGATGTAATTTTATGAAACACATTATCTATTTTCAAGTTTTATGACACAATCCTTAAAATTGGTTTTCCATATTTTAATTTGCTCTTCTTACTTATGACATATTTCCATTTATTAAATTTTATTAACAAATAAATATATTTCAGGCATTGTTTTCAGTTCCAAATGTTTAAAAAAACTTTTATTAACGCCATTCTTTCTCTCCACAAGGTACAATACCCATTCCTTTTCCTAATACAACAGTAACTGCTGTTTTCAAACGGTCCATTAGTGCTAATTGAATTTCGGTGCATGTTTTGACATACAGGGAAAATGGCTGTCTAAGGGTTATAATTCAGAAGTGGTATATGCCGGAATTATTTGTTCTTTTAAATTTGCAGGTTCACAATAATTTAAGGAATGTACTTCATGTCATACATTATTGTCCTTGTGAAGCTCGGAGGGATTCAATAGAGAACAGTTCGCTGAAAGACAGTGCTCCTTCCCTCGCTCGGCAGTGTCCACAGAAAAACCTCGCGCCAGCAATTCAAAATAATTTCACTCCGAATTAACTTCATTACGAAACTAACTTCGCATTACCTACACATCTACTCTGTAACTCGTATAGTGGGTTATATGCATATATGTGCGATAAGATATAATTTACGGGGGTTTTATATATTTGAGTGTGCTCTTTCGGATGGTGTATAAATCGGTTTCAAGTTTTCTTGGCATTGGATTATTGTCCCTTGTAAAAGAAAGCTTTAATTCAACTACTTTACTTATATTTAACCTAAGATTGTAAGCATTGCAGTAGTGTTATAGAATGTGAGATGTAAGCTCTAAATGTTTCTTCAAAGAACCTAATGATTTACTTCCGTGTAAAATAGATATAAAATAAAGCTGGGTATAACCCGTAAATACTTTAGCACCCCCCCCCAAAATTATAGGGTTTACCTGAGCACTATGCTACCATTACCCCGCACTTTATATGAGCCTGGGCACTATAGGTGTATAAGCCAACGTATATAATTGTACAGTCCATACATTGCTGTAAAGTTGTTTTCTTTTACACATATTAAAACCATTTAGTGGGCATAAAATAGGGTTTTAAATCACATCTGTCTATACGCCTAGAAGTTGTAATTACGTCACGCTATTTTTTCTTTACTACAATTTATTTGCATAATGGAACATACAGCTGAAGGAGAACTCACAGTTTAACTGAAATCCGTTCGGCCTGTTAACCAAATTATGTTACCGCATCCACAAGCAAAACGTCTTATTTTACATTTAATCGTTGAAAAATGCGCATTTGAAACACTTTACTAAGGCCTCATTATCCATTGATGTACCAGATAAGTATTTTGTAAATAAAAATCAATCAGATTTGTGCTGAGGGCACAATAAACCTATTCCTGATATTAAATTACACATTATTTGCTTGGATTCAAGAAAGGAAAGAACTTTACCAATAAAACACTGTTTAGGAACCTGGATTTTTATGTTTGATTATACCTCTAAATAGGTAGAATGGCTAGGAAGGTACAAAATTAAGCCTACATATTTATAACTTGAAATATATCTTACATTTCCCTAGCATTAATTTTACACAATTAGATCTGGTGTATAAATCTGCAAATAATACCCACACTACATATAAAGCAAAGAACACAACTAAAAATATTTACACAGGTGAATTGGGTTTTAAGTGGCTAGGTATAATGAATAAGGCACACAATAAATATGTCTTCTCCACAAATAATATCTACCACTACATATAAAGCAAAGCACAAAAACATATTTACACAGATGAGTTGAGTTTTAACTGGATAAATGTAATGAACAAGAGCACAAAATAAATATGTATATATTTACAAATAGCACTTACCACTATATATATATATATATATATATATATATATATACATAATACAAAGCACATTAATAGCAGCATAAAATTACATTCATTAAATAAAAAAATATGATTCAAAACTTATTCAAGCATTACTTATTGTCCTTGAAACAGAATAAATTTGTTATATACGTGTTGTTTTGACCAGTATCGATCACTGAAGGATTTTGCATAATGCTTAGCTCTGGTTGCAAAGAAAGTTTCCACAACAGCATTTACTAGTTGGCAGCGATGGGGCTCATTTACGGCGAAGAAACAATTCATGCTTGACTGCTACATTAGGTATCCGTTTTCTATCTTTAGCAGCAGGTCTGTAAATATACAAATTATGGCATATTTAGGTAGGAGCTTATACAAATGATTTCCAAACATTTAAATACATAATACATACGTTTCTTATAGGCATATTTTGCAAGGCTAGTTATTCCACAACACTATTAAGTAAAAACCTAGCCTTAGATATGAACTGTTAGTAATTTCATGTTGACTTGTTAGATTTTTATTATTCTAATTATAATTAGTAACTTGCTGATTATTGTAAGAAAAATTTTAACACATTAACCCACTTTTTGTAGATCAGATGGATAGGCATTGAAAATTGTGGGAAGTGCATGCTCCTTTAAAACAACCCTTTTCATGGAACGATCAAACAGGTCTTCTGCAAAGTGTACAGAGCAAATTCTGGTACATTTTGTAGGAAGCTAGTTTTCCCTCCTCACTGCTTTGATCCATTGAACCCTTTTGGCCTCATTTTCTGCAAACCTGAAACGAAATGGCAATTACATTTTTGTTACCTAAAGTTTGAAACCATGGTATATAATCTAAAATGTATGGTTAAAGCCATACAAGAGTAATCTGTCTCCCAAAAGATATACAGACTAATCAAATATTACTTGTTTTGCTAATGGTAGCTAAAGAATCATTCCATTACGCTAGCAGATATTTATCGCATTTATTAAATTGTTTTATTTGTATAGCCCCCTTTAACTACAATGGTCATATCGTCTTGGACTTCAGAAATACCTCTCTTCTGCTTTACTTGTCGCGCCGCTGATTGCGGATTTAGACGGGATGATCCCTTGTTTATGTTTTGTCATCTTCCGCATTTACGGCATTCGGCCGCAAATACTCCACTCCTCTGAAAAAGTATCCCTCAGCTACGCCTTACAGCGTAGGACCCTCAAAGTTGGTCTACGCTTAAGTGCACGCCAAAAAGCGCGAGAAGTAAAGGAGTGTAGTGCTTTGTTTTACTCCAGGTTATATAACTTTGGGATTTTTATCACCTTTGTATTAAACGCACACATATTCACTCCCACATTCATACTTCCAGACTCTGTGGAGTATAGGGAATAATTCTAGTTAAAGAAAAATTCCTTGCCCAGGCCGGGAATCGAACCGAACCACCGGATGAGAGGTCAGCTCGCCACACAGGTACTCTAATCGCATTTTGTTTTACGATACAATTAAGATACACATTTCCGTAGTACAAAGAAGTTATAGGTTATAAAGCATGTTCTTACCTGTGGAAACTAATATCATTATTCTTTGTTTGTCGATTTGTGCATCCATACGCATAACTTGAAGACATTTTGGAACATTAGTGATTGATACTGAAACTACTTTATTAGCATGAAATGCCACGAAACACAATGCTATGAAACCATTACAAACGAAGTACAAGCAATGTCCCCCCTTTGTACTCAACTTTCGGCTTCTCGAATGCGCTCTGTGGGCATCTCCGTGCATTCTCTCCTCCCTGAGTGGAGGAGCGTGACTTTGAGCAGGTAGGACCCTCGATCCTCCGGCTTGAAAACTACTGTGAGAGCTGTTTGCTGTAAGTCAATTTTGTGTGGTTGTTTTTGCGAAATGAAGTAATCATTGAAGAGAGAGTGTTTTTGGTTTAAGAAATATTCTTTGATGATGATACGATTCCCGAACATCCAAAACGTAAATTGGGATGTTTTGCGCATTTGGCACGTCCAAATCGTGAAACCAAGAGAGATTTAAGCACTAAATTCCGTTAAACCGGGTATGTTAATGATGATCTAAGAAAAACCTTTAACAAAACTGAAAGTGAACGAAATTTGATATATAATGTTAAGTAGCCCACTAAATGAACGCGGAAATTAGCACAGGAAACAAGCGTTTCTGTGCAGTCAGCACATGGAGCCGGTAGTAAGGATATTAAATTGCGTGCCTATAAATATACATTCTTCCAGAATAAAAGATAATGAACTAGAGCAAGAAATTACAAATTACATTGCGCGGAAAACTCTACACGACGTGTCCGATACAAGCACAAAAGAGTGGAACCCTGTACGAATGAGAACAGCATTTCCGACAACTTCTGTGAAAGGAGTAAGTTGGTAATCTCAATTTCAGTTCAGCTCATCTTCATTTCCATTAATAAATAATGAGCAAGATTCGTTGCCAACTCAACTGTGATGAGTGACCGTGCTAACACATTCACCTCACTGCAGGGACAACCGTTATTTTATACACACATAAGATATTGTTTACCCCTGGAAAGAAGATTTTAATTTAGAATATGCTCTATCAAGCCTTACCTGACCATAGAGAGGCTGCTCTCTTTGTGGACGGAACTTGTTATTCAATGTTTCTGTGCCCAGAACACGGTTCGTAACTCATAGACCCGCAAGATTTGTGGGCATTTTCTCTAGGGAAGGTTTTTTTTAATATAATGTTTACTGTGTGGCAATCGCTGTTTTAGCAGATTACATAAAAAAAAACAAAAAAAAAACAGTGCACCTCTATAAGAACGCCACGGTTTAAAGTAGATCAATAAATTAAATACTGTCAAATTAGCAATCCCAGGATGTGAAAGCTCAACTAATATAAAAAAAAGTAACCCATGTAATTTTCAGGTTCAGCAGTAACTGAATATTATTGTTGTAAAGTACAACAGAATGTAAGTTACAGTTTACAGAATTCAGCACGCAAGGAAACAGAGGAAGGAAGAAAGGCAGAGAGTATCTGGGAAACCTTCATTGTTCATGTGTGCATTCGATATTGCATGCCACAGATTAGTGGTCGTTGGATTGGTGTTAGATTTTAGTGTCTATTAGATTTTTTATGGAACCAATATGCTATTGCTCATCAAAGGATAACATTTAGCTAATATAAACAAAAGTGCCAAAGAATTTTCATAAACCTTGTTGATTCTTTTTCTTAAACACGCTTTACACCAAATAAATTAATTATGTATGCATACACGTCCTTCACTTTATTTTTCATTTTGGAAGTTAATATGCGACAGTATTTAAAATTAATCTACAACCTTAGAATTATATTGTAATATTCGAAATTCAAATTCAGGAATGTTATATCCATTTACATAAGCTGGTGTATTTCTATCTTATCTATAAATTGTATGTACTAAAACACAGGAAAAACATACATCCCAAACTTGCAACTATCCTTTCGTCGGCCACTTGTAATCAATATAAATTTCGGTTGAGGTGCCTCCCTTTATAACCAAATGTATACCTGATTATTATTATTAATATTATTGTTGTTATTATTGTTATTTTCAGCATCATCATTATTATCAGTATAATAATACTATACACTCTTAATATATACCCTTCAAAACAGTACTTACTTCCTTTGACACATCACTGCTGCGTTTCATAACATGTGGGCGTAACTCATTTTGTGAGTCAAATGATGTATATTTTTACTTACCGCCATTTATAACAAAATAGTATGTTGAACACAGGGTGTCATGCTTTACATCTCTAAGCACAGGGTAGCTGAAGTTCATGCATTGCAACGTTGCTATGTGTACAGAAAATATTTAGAACAGAATTTCCATTTGTGTTGGTTGAAAGGTTTTTAGCTTGGCGTAGTCGCGGTACCGAATTGTCCTTTCTCATATCATTTTCTTTTCTCGGGGCTGAACGCTTATTAAAATTTCCAACCAGATGGATATGAATGGAGGTTAAATAGGTCCTATAATAGCTTCGTGTATGTCGCTCCCTCGCCTGGGGTTCCAAATAGCTTCCATCAACTCTCCATCTAAGTGATTCAAAAGCTGGAAATGACTCCTGCAGATTCACGTTTTCTACCACTTTTTTTCCTATTCCTTTTTCAAAACCTCAAGGGCTTCTTTTTCCTTTCATATTAAAAAATATATTGCTGTATGGAATTCCTACGTTTAGAA
Source organism: Hymenopus coronatus (assembly GCA_030762935.1). Classification (NCBI taxonomy): domain Eukaryota; kingdom Metazoa; phylum Arthropoda; class Insecta; order Mantodea; family Hymenopodidae; genus Hymenopus; species Hymenopus coronatus. Next base: position 354,443,634 of record CM060900.1, read on the forward strand.
ACTGCTGAAAATTTGCGCAAAGTTAATTAAGTACCTAAATATTGAACTCTCCTAATCTTATTTGGTGAACAAAGTTTATATATACTCCCTGAGTGTTTACTGGATAACAGCTTGTTCCCTCTCATTACAGACGTTACCGTGATAGTTCAAATCATTATTGTTGCTAGCAAATGCTTTAACAAAGGAAAACCCTCAAAATACTTCTTGCTGAATTATATTTATCTATTTTAAAGACGCATAAAGCTCTTGCTCACTTAATATTTTAGTGTAAGGACCTTGCATATTTTTGCAGTGGTCTGGAGAACGCATACGAAGATTAACGATTAATAAACGTATTTCAAATAGAAACCATTAATGGACACTTTATACTTTTGTAGAGATCCCTCTAAATCAAGATATGCCTACATATAACTATATTACTAACTCTTCTTTTCATGCCTGTTGTATTTTCGCTGCTTTTGGAAAAACTTCCTTCTCAGAAGATTGAATTTTACATTGCTCCTATCAAGCATTATTGGCTTTACACGCACTTCATTTAAAGCATGATTTTCAGGGGCACTGGTAATGAATTTTTGATCACAATTGGTCAAAAAATCAAAAATATACTTTTTTTTTCGTAGTGAGCGTTTGCAGGAAGCTTAGAGAATTCATAAACATTAAACATTTATGTACCTTCACTCTGTTTTGGACTATGCAGCCATTTAAAGGCCATGTAATACACCTGTTCCTAGCACTCTAATTTATAAAACAGTGCTTTTCTCAAAACCATATTTTCACGGTTTCTAAATGTTCCATGTGCCTCAAGGTTTACTAAAATACCATTAAAATTTCTCAGAATGTACAGAAGTATCCTCTTATCACTCCACGGAATAAAATAAATATTAATACCAGCAGCAATTTTTTTGTTTATTTTTTTTGTCTTGTCTTATTTTAAGTTTTTGTTTTGTAGCTTAGCATCCTTTTACTTGGTGTTGGACAATGAATGAAATTGGTGAAATGATCTCGGCGGTCATTGAGCTTAAAGTACTCGATATTGGTTTTCTCATAAGGAAAGGTTAAGGGAAATCCTGGGGAAAAAATCCGGCTAATTCACCATAAGTAAGATTCAAACTCGCGACCTCTAGAATGTGAGGCAGCCACGCTATCCTCACACTGCAGAGGCGGACAATATTACCTTTAAAATTATTTCTTTATGAAAATGTGTGGTTAGCTTTAACAATTGAATTCTCTTGTAGGTTTCTGCAAATTTTAAATTTCACTCGTGCTATGTATTTATTGCATACTTTCCTAAAAAATTGTGTTTCGAACTCCAATTGTAAAATTGCAACAAATTTTCTCAAATTATTAGACGCGTGGGGCATTTTATTTATGCTGCACATTTAAATAATGACGTTCATAAAGTAATTTATAGCTCTCAAAGTATGTATTCATTTTGAGTGAAATTTTATATACATATTAACTTAACAGGAATGCAATCACAGGAAAAAATTTAGGACATTCATACTAAATATTGGAAATTTAAAAATTCACTCTCAGTGATCCTTTAACTAGTTGGGTTACTACGATGATTTCGCTAACAAGCCATTCTTTCTCGGTGTGTCGCTCTCGGTGGCCCAGGGCTAAATGCTAGGTTCTAGTTCCCTAGGTTGCGGGTTCAAACTCAACGGAGTATGGTGGATTTGCTTTGGTCCCAAATCGTAGATTTAAAATGCGTAATTAATGGCCTAATGGACGCCTCAGAGCAAAACTTCAGATCATTCACGCACTAAGAACCATAACAATTACATAGCGTCCAAAAATAAAACTGTATATTTTTCTCGGTTTAATTCTTTATGTGACGTAAAATTCTATGAGTTTTGGGAGGGTATCTGTTTATTTTATCACCATTTTGTATAATTTAAGTAATGGTGAATTAAAGTGTTACCTAAGAGGAGCCAAAAGTTTAACATGAATACTTAGGTCGTGTTATCAATCCCTAAGCTTACTTATGAGCTGTTACGATTACTTACTTAATTCATGAGCAAAAGTAAGGTGCCCAAAAAGTTGGGAATATTTTCGTTGCTGTGTTGGTGCATGAAGGAACAGTATTGCCTTGCTTGAATGAATGCTTATTCTTTCTAGCTATATCTATATGGGTTAGAAGCAAACAGACCTTCACAACTAGAGCTAAGCCTAGAATGCAACTGCCAGTTTGCTTATTTATTTGCAAAGGACTGCTTAATTTTTTTCAAAATGTAAATAGATCTCTAAAAATATTCGCCCTATGAAATGAGATCGTACCATTTAACTCTAAAATAGTACACAAACAATTGTAATAACTTGAGGCAATGCGCTAAAGTGAAAGATGTTTTCTGGTTGATATTGTAATATAAAAGTAATATTTATTTAATCTACATTGCTTTGGAAGTCGCAAACTGATTATTAACATGCTAAGAAAAGAACATTCTAGAAGAATCTTATTCACTAATGTCATATATGCTAGTCAATTTCTACGACACCATAAACATTTTTTAACATTGGTCCATTTTTTAACATCCTTGGGTCCATTGGTGAAAACTTTACACCTGTGATTGAAAACTAACCGAGCATATTGAGAATTACAGCGCATAAGCATTTAAGTGGTATAAATATGATTTATAAGGAGAATTGAAACCGTACATTATTGGTAGAAAATAAGGCATTTGCGTTTATGGTAGCAGTTACTTCAGGGTCTGTTGACTACAGTTTTAGCGAATAAGAGATGTTTAGAAAGCCTTCAATATTAGACTCTTAGAGGCAATCAGAAGTAATACACACCAAATATTCTATAGCAGTAACAAAAACTCTTGGTTGATATACTTCAACGCAGTGCAAGAAAGGACACTGAGTATCAGTTAAAGTGACAATTTCACATGCATTCTGTGTGAAGCTGTAGATGGTTCCAGTGTCCTTACGTGAATGCAGAATAGATTCCATCTAAAATGTATTTATGCTAAAATGTTCAGTTTATAAAAAGTTCAAGTCCTGGACTTGAATATCCTAATATGCATACATATAACCTGGATTACAAAATATATTTATTTTGTGCAAAACTTCACAATAGAAGCAAATTTAACTATTTCATGTTTGATGAGTTATACTGCTTGAAACATATTGTTATAACCTTTAGTTCTTCTTATTCTTTATTGAAAATCCTAAAACTTCAGAATTTTATATTTTTCTTTCTGACAATAGGTAGGTTTAACATTTAGTAGTTAATAATGTTCTTATAAACAAGATTTTGAAGCTTATTGAACGGTCAAAGAGATCTTGTCATATAGATGCAATGCACTTTGCAGACTACTAAATAGAAATGTTATTGTAGGTAGTTCATTTTCCTTACACATGTGTAGTGTATAACACATCATCATCCCTCCAAATATTGTGGAGGCCTGGATGACGTGACAGAAAATTCTCCTTCTATCATTTCACAGTATTTCTCAAACCTTGGTATGTAGTCTTAAACAGCTTTGAAGATCTGATCTGAACTCATTATTGTAAAATGGTGTTTCCAATTTAGTTGGTATTGTTTGATATATCCCAACACCGGCAAATCTTCAGCTCGTACAAAACGTCGGTACTACTTTTGCTATTCCATCTGGTGTATCCTGCTGTTCTTCCCATGAATCTCGTTTCACTGGTTGTTATTCTGGTTTTATGTATTCTTTTCGGTGTCCTTGCCGCTCTACCGCAGTTTGACACTGGTATAAGAAAAATGTTATTTTTAAATGTACCCTGGCATGATTTTCTACACTCAAACACATTAAAATGCCCCTGGACATACATATCCTGACTCAACCCTTGTGTTCCACCTGTTTGCTATGCTCTTAAAAGCTTATTGGACAGACCACATGAAACATAGCTTGTGAGAAACGAAGTTCTGGGTTACGACTGGGATTCCTAAACTTTCTGGTTGGATAATACTCCACCCCTCTCACCGGATGTTATAAAATCAATTTAATCCTCTCCCTGTAGTATATACTGAAGTTCTAATGCCAAGGTAATGCGCGCAAGTGGTACGCTAGAGTAATACACTTCCAGCAAGCCAACCAGCTAACCAATATAATATCGTTTAAACTTATTTCTTTAATTTATTATTTACAACTAAATAGTCTAAGATCAAACACTTCGTTGGTCATACTACATAAAATTATAGCTAGCGATAATTTCCTTTTGTCAAAGGAAACGATATCTGTGATTTATCCACCGACTCGAAAATTAGGAAGAGTTTAGTTAATATTACGATTTATTTTTCTGTAGCAGCTGCAGTTGTATGTAATGTTTATAAAACTTCCGATTGCATAAGCTACAAAATACTTATTAAAAAGTTAAAATGTAATATGTCAGCCATGCCCTTAACTCAAATCGGTAACAATGCGGAGTATAGGGGCTAACTCAAGAAAATATAAATCAATGTGGAAAACAAATAAGAATGGAGTCCCATAAGGATTAGCACCTGGTCCTTGTTATATTTTCTCCATACTATATTCACGGTATATCTATATTGTATGCAGATGAATTAGAAACTTGTATAATTTACACACTCACAGGATGATACCCTAAATAAGCTAGAAATATGGTTCAACTTTAATAGAAGGAACGTGACAAAGCAGGGACAAGTATAACGCACTTTGAAACCACACAAAACAAAATAACGCATCAGAACATAGCAGGTTAGCATAGGTAGACGTGTAGATGAGCACCTGAAATGGAATATCCTTATGGAGCACACAAGTTGACGGTCCTTAGGCCCGAATCATTATCAACTAAATTCAGGGAGGTCCATTGTGATAAGAGGTATGTGTGCCTCCCTGCCAATAGATTCAAATCGCGTAAGCAATTATGTCATCCTTGTTGCAAGATGTAACAAACATTCCTTAATGCAGTTTCAGTTGGCGCTAAGTAATTCTAGTGTAATTGTAAATATAAGCAATGATAATGACGGGGACTTTGACTTTAGAAACCACGATAAAGATGAAGTAGACGATGAAGATGATTTAAGAGAAGAGCCCTTGCCAAGCTACTGAGAGGTTTGGTGCTGCTGCCAGGGCGGGACGAAGTGGCAACAGAGTGACGGAGCGGTCACGAGTAAGGCAACTGTCAGTGATCACTATGGATCTCTCCGACTTTAAGGCCGCATGCTTTAACGTGCTGAGAATATCAGATATGGCACACATATATGGAAGAAATATTCAGTTTATTATAGCTAATGTTATTCAATTATAGTATTTGGAGTAATCTGTGGAGAAATCTACCGGAGGGTGACATAATCTTCAGGCTCAAAAAGAAAGAGAAAAAGGGGTACTTCGGCTTATGGTAAACGCCGGATTCCAGAAATGTGAATGGCATTGTGTAAAAACTAAAAATACGGATGTTACTATCCATTTGCATTTTGTAACTGGTCAAATATATCAGTGAAATTTAAGACGGGTAAAGCCATGGTGGAATCATAGTAAAGGTGTAGGACAAGCGCTGCTTATATTCGTTCGGTCTACGCAAGAAGTCAGCTTGACTGGAAGGCGGGGAATATGGTTACTAGTTTAATGCTGATTTTGGAGGGAAGAATAATAAGAGTTGTAAAGTCTGAATGTTTCACTTATCCAATACAAAAGAACAAATTTAATGTAAACAATTCGAATAATGGATAAACATGTTTATCTTATTTAAAGAAATCATTTTATATTTTAGGCTGGAGCAGGACCAGACTCTCCTACACTAAGATGCTCGTACTTCGAAGTGTTGAAAGTAAAATTATTCATTCCTAACGCCATTATAAACATAAGCTTAACAATTACAGTATATGATTTAGAATAATAGTACAAATAATCTGAATAAGGTGCAATTAATTCTATTTTGATTACAATACTTGATAGCAAAAAATAAATAAATAGTAACGCTATATTGAAAGTACATGTTAGCCATCTGCTTATTATCTTCAAACTTCCCGTTAGGATACTCACGATTGAAAAAAATACCAAAAACTGCTAAAAGTCATAAAAGTGGATTTAAGTATTATTAAATAAAGCATTCATTTTACTCTAGTTCCCTGCAGTTTTTATAGTTATGTGGACATTTAAATCATGGGAAGTGTCTATTAAAAGCCTCTAAAGCTAGACTTGCTATAAAATAATGGTAAAAAAAGGATACATAAAGTGAACAAACCTTTCAAGACAAGCCGCAAAAATTTTGAAACATCTAACTCATGTGCACAGGAGCGAAGACGATGGAGAACATGGAAATGTATGAGTTGTTTTTAAACAGCTTTAAGGTCAGAAACAATGTTAATGTTAATCGATGTCTTTCCTTTTTTTTCAAATGTTGAAGTAATCTTATTTTCAACTTGTTCACCACTTTACCGTTTTCAGTATAAATGTGTAAATGAAGTATGGTATATTTCTTAATAGCAAAACGAGATTATTTTTGTTAACATGCTTAACTGTATAATCATAAGTAATTAAATAATACTATGAATGTTGCATAAATGTTATAAGTTTAAATTGAAGGTATATTTAACATTTAATCGTACTTCAATTAAACATTCATCTCTATAGTTTATTCATATAGTTACCTTAAAGTGTGAAATCATACAATATTAACTTTTTAAAAATACAATTGCTTTGTGTGGAACATCTTTTAAAACAGAATAATAATAATAATTAATGATGATGATAATAATAGTAGAACAATAACAACAACAACAATAATAATGTTATCCTGGGAAACAATTGAACAATTGAACAGATGTACGGCATTTGGCCACATTAAAACCCTAAATGCTCTATTACAATTTCATCTATATGAAATGTATTTTAGAAATTTCACAGATGGTAATCTTCAACCAAGTCTTTTCATTTTTTTTTTTTTTTTGTTATTTCTGTTTTTGATCTTTGTTATTATGGTTTAATTCAATTCTTTATTCTAATAGAAGTTTTCCTCCTAATCAACGTTCCTTTACTTCCAATGAAATGGTAATAGTTATTTCCTATTGTTTTTGAGTGCTTCATCGAGTCATTCTACGCTTATTTTGATTATATTATGTTTATCATACACAAATTCCAATGCACCATTTAAAATATGCTTTTTGTAATAACAGCAATCAATTGGAGATTAGTGCAAGATAGAAGTGGTCTTCCAATTGAAGCAAAGCTTAGCTAGTGTTTTGTTGTTGTGTTGTTCTTGGTTGTTTTTTTTTTTTTTTTTTTTTTGTCAGCAACATATTTAAGTCGCTCCTGAGGTATTCACATTTGTGCAGATATTCCATAGATGCAGGTACATTTTCTGTCTAAACTTCAGAAAAATTAGGTTTTAGGATTTTGAAATATTTCTGCCGTTGCACAAATCTTCACTTGTGAGGCAGCTGTTTTTCGTGGGAGGGGGTGTTCTATCAAAAGCATAAGTATTTCACACTTTTCAGAGACAGAATCAGAAATATTACTTCTCTGACAAACTCAAACATAAAGATATGTTTTAAATTTAGACGAAAAATAAGGTCAAAGCAATATCCCTAATTATAATGTAAAATAAATAGTAATATTGTGCTACTGCTAAATCTGTTAATTATAAAACACAAAGTTACGTAATTCTGGAAGTAAGTTCTTTTTTTGCTAACAATGGTTAGCCAATCTGTTCACCTTTCGGAAATGTATTTTATGACATTTATGACATTTTATTTTTTACTTAATTTTCTAACTATCACACCCATACAGCGCACATTGCTTCATTTTAAAATTGGGGCTTACACAGAATGAAAGAACAGTTCAAAAGTGTTTGCGCGCAAGGTGACGCGAAACTCTGCCTTACATACGCAGTCCTTCACCAGTATATTTTCACCATAAGTAAAACGATGGTATTTTGTTCTAGTTCCCCACTGGCCGGTTTTAACCTGAAATGGCCCCGCAGAAATCTGCATATATAATTTTATCCGAAATTTTTATCCTCTATGAGTACTTAGTTTCGACAACGTGTGAGCTCAAATGTAGGCAGAAATTTGTATTACATAAATGGATGGAAAAGCGTGACATAAACATCTGCCCCACATAACATGATTTATGATGTTCATCAATGAGAGCTGCATTCAAGATCTGTAGATATTTACTCTATAATGTAATCATAATTTGTGATGCGATTAAATTTTAAAATATTTTATATAATATTTATAAATAATATTATATTTTATATAATATTTTATAAATATTTTAAGATATTTTTGCCCTAAAATCTGACACTATGAGGGGTGGGGCCAACCACAACTCTCATTGAAAATAATAGTACAAGAGTGACAAGACCAATACTACTATAGCTATAAGGCCCATAGTGTTTGAAAAAAACAACTACTAAACCTCCTATTATAATAAGCGTAAACGTAAAAAATACCTGTCTTAAAGTTGATAAACTTTTATAAATCATACTTAATATTACCAACCAGTCCTAATGTATATATTAAAATTACGTAATGGAAGGAGCAACAGGTCAGATCCACATACAGGTACATCCCTTTAAGTACACGTTGCAAAAACTAGCAAACACATATGTCAAGGAACATACTCACCGTAAATTTTCTTATAATTTTCCTTACTGCATAAAAAGATTTTCCTGGAGAGGCATATGCAGCACCTTCGGATCATCCGAAAATGCCAGAGGCTTAAAAAGGAGAACTCAGGAGCTGGTAAACTTATGAGATTGATAAGCACCCACACAACTTTCTCTGATTTGTTTGATTTTCAAATTTTATGAACTAAACTTGTTACAAAAGAATTCCTTTAAGCTCTCTTTCTTTCTTTATTTTTTCACTTATCAATTCGTATGCAGTAAGAGATCTAATCTAGCTTTATAGTACAACACATAAGTCGAATTAATTCTAAGCTTATTAGTGCCATAAAACTACTTTTAATAATTAACAACAAACGTTCTACAGCTCATTGAGGAGCACTAATCCAGCAACTAACTTATTAGTAACAAAACAGCATAAAGTAAATTATGCTTTCTCGGAAAACGAAGTTGTGAAACCAATTAAAAGCAAACAAGAAAGGAGCGGAGACGCATGAGGTCGTTTTTTTTTGTAGTTTTTTTTTTTTTTTGTTTTTTTTTTTGGATGTGCAGAGTATTGCTAAAAACCACAACGATACCTTCAACTTGGTATATGTGCTAAATTCATAAATAAGTAACATCAAATTTAAGTTTCCGTCCCACATAGTAGTTGGGCAGAGGACCGGGTTCTATTCCGGTACCAGCGTGAGGACTTTCTGAGTGCGTATTTTTACCCCATTACTATCCCGCGGAAGGGAAATGGCAACACCACCGCAATATCATCCTTGGTTGAATTTCCGTCTTGTTGTAGTCACTCCCACAATTTCGTCCCGGCCTTTGGCCAACCTTCGTCATCATCATCATCATCATCATCATCAATATCTTATTTACGAACGCTAAAACGTCTTTACTTGAGGTAAGAGACAGCTAAGTCAAGTATGCAGGGGTAAGTCAATGGTGATGTGATATACACATGGAGCAAAACTGTTATCATTTTATTCAATTAAAAACTCTGAAATATTCTATGAAAAAAAGAAATGTAGTTGACATTTCTCGGATACATGTCTTTGTAATTATTTGATGACAGCTGTTACAAATATACAAACTGCGGAGAATGTGAGCGAAAGCTTATTGAAACAATCAGTTTAAATTGTTGTCACATCAAATGGAGTAAATATTTGTAGATGAAGCATAGTTTATGGCAGGTTTTCTAAAATATGTATAAAAAGGATTAACTAGGTAAATGTGGTAATGTATCACGAGAGAGCGACTGAGCATTAGAAATAACTTAATCTGGTTTGAATACACTTTTTTGTCGCTTGCAACGTATCAATTGTAGAGGATACGTCCTTTGGTAAAGAATAATGATGCAGAATTATCAGTTCCTGGATATTCATAAAGAATGTACATTTAGAGATGTTTTTGATAACGATGTAGCAAACTTGGAGGTAACAGGCTGGCAAACAGTTATCAAGTGAATTCGAGATATGCGTAATGAAGTGAAACTCGTTTAACTGCTTCCAAAATTTACTGTGTGTCTACCTCGCCGTTACCCTTCTATTTCTTCTTTACCTCCAATAAGTGTAGATCCTTTGATACCGCTCAAAAGTATCAGAAATGTATGTTGCTGCTCAGCTAAAGTTACTTGCTGTGACCAAACCATTACAATATCACATACAAAAAAGCATTGGTTAATTGACACACACACACACACACACATATATATATATATATATATATATATACGAGGGATGTAAATAAAGTAGTGGCAACATTGATAGAACACAATATTTATTGAACTCACAAGTACAATTGCATTACATTCCTGCAATGTAGTCACCCGCAAAGTTCCTGACCTTTTGCCAAATGTAGGGCAGCCGTTGGGGACCGTTGGCAAGGTGATCTCTGTTGATGACTGCGACGGAGCGCCCTACTGCGCGGACTACAGATGCCACGTCAGGAAATCGGCAGCCTCGGAGGGGTTCCTTCATGCGTTGTCATGCAACACTATGGGGTGATCGTCTCGCAATAAACTTGAACGTTTGCGCCGCATAGAAGGACGAAGATGTCGCTCCAGAAATCGGCAATAGTAGTCACTATTGACGGTTTGTCCCTCAGGCACAACATGCAGTCGTATGCCACAATCAGCATCAGCTTCACCCGACTGCGTTCCTGTCGAACTTTCTGTGGACATGGTGAACCTGGGTCACGCCATTCATTCGACTGACGCTTCAATTCCGGTACATAGGCTCGTGCCCACGTCTCATCAATGGCGACAATACGCTGCAGAAATGCGTTTTCTTCGTTGCAGTATCTGTCCAGGTGGATGCCAACCGGTGCATACCTGTGCCATTTCTGTACCTCAGTGAGTTGATGTGGAACCCAACGGGATGCAATTTTTCTCAGGTGAAGACATTTCGTCAGGATATGCCACACAGTTTGATGACTGAGACCAACCTCTACGGATAACTCCCGGACAGTCAATCGATGGTCCATGGCAACGAGACCACTCATGATTTCAATCTGATCTTGCGGAATGGACGGCCGACATGTGCGGTGCAAATCCGCATCTCAGTCCGACCTGCACGAAACGCCTTGACCCATCGTGCAACCGTCCTGGACGGCAATGCATTCCCGCCACAGGCTTTACGTAATCCTCGATAACATGCTGATGCATTTTTGCCAGGGCAACCTCGATTTTAATCCACGAACGCTGATCGCCTTTGGTAAACATACTTTAGAGCGGTGCACTTGACATTGTTCACTTCAATGCTACGCAGCAACAACAAACACACTCTCAACTGGCAGCCTGACCAACGTACACCACACATCGACACTAGTCACCTGATCGCTCCCATATCCTATTGGCTCATACCTGCTCTCCTGTGAATGTGGGGATCATCTTGCCACTAATTTCTTTACAGCCCTCGTATATTACCACAAATGTTATAATATTGCGTCATTATATGTATGTCCCAGGAGATAAATAACACTGGTCAACAGTGAGTTTGATACCGACAAAGTACATATAAAGCCTAATTCTATATTGTAATATGACATAAAATGTGGAATCAGAAAGTGACCATCACGTAAGGATTAAAAGTTATGAGCTGCAAGTTATATAACATAGTTGACTTTACTGTATAATTTTTAAGTGCTTTGTATTTAAAAGGAGTGTAATAGAAGTTAATGCAGTGACCCTTTTTGTTCCTAATTTTAATGTGAACTACTTTTTAAATGTAATATGTAACATTAGTGTATTTTACATTGCTTATTTAAATCCTCCAGTCACATAATTTGCTTATTCTTCCTTCTATATTATCTCAAGTTTTGAATTTTTCTTTTCTTTTCAGGAATTGATCTGGCTGAGTTCCTTCGACAGAAAATTGTTTTGTAGGCATTGAAAATACAACATGAAGAAATCAAAACGTGGATGTACAAACCATCTCCGTTTATTTTGTTATATATGTGGTGAATTCATGGCAAGGAAACAAAGTCGACCCATTTCTAATTTACTGAAGATGTATCATTTATGCTTCAAATACCAACTGAAGAATCAGCATAAAGATTGGGCACCTCATATAACTTGCACTAGGTGCAATTCTAAACTAACACAATGGCTGAAAGGAAAAAAAGAGCACTTACCATTTGGCATACCAATGATCTGGTGAGTGTCTCAAAATCTTGTTGATGGTTGCTACTTCTGTTTGGCTAATGTAACTGGCTTTTCATTAAAGAATAATAAGAATATTAAGTACCCTAACCCACCCTCAGCAACTAGACCTGTTCCCCGCGGTGAAGACTTGTCAATTCCAACTCCTCCACTAGCGTGGGAAGAAGTTTTTAATTCTGATCATGAATGTAAAATCTCTGAGGAAGCACAATATCAATTAGGTAAAGAGGAGCATTTCGAGAACAAAGACCACATCTAATTACATAAGCAGACTTAAATGACCTAGTTCGTGTTTTATACGTATCCAAAGAGCATGCAGAAGTTTTGTCTTCACGTCTTAAGGACTAGAACTTACTTCAAGAAGACACAAAAATTACTCACTTTAAGCAACTTAATAAAGATCTGATGACGCATTACCGTATGGGGGGGAAACATTTGTGCTTATAATGATGTAGTAGGATTAATGAAATAGTTAAACATACCATACGATACTGCTGAGTGGCGCTTGTTTATTGACACTTCCAAGACAAGTCTAAAGGCTGTACTATTACATAATGGTAATACGTTTTCATCTGTACCTGTAGGGTACTCTGTGACTATGAAAGAAAACTACAAAATTTTCTCAGAGACACTTGAAGCTATTAAGGAAGAAAATTGGAAAATATGTGGTGATCTTAAGGTGATTGGTCTATTAACTGGTCTCCAAAGTGGTTTCGCAAGGTATTGATGTTTCCTTTGTCTTTGGGACAACCGTGCAACAGATAACCAGTATACAGTTAAACAGTGGCCACTACGAGAGGAATTGGCTCCAGGGAGAGAAAATGTGAAATATGTAAATTTGGTGGATCCACAAAATGTTTTCCTGCCCCCACTGCATATTAACCTCGGCCTAATGAAGAATTTGGTCAAGGGAATGGACAAAAATGCTAATGGTTTCACGTATCTACGTGAAGTGTTCCCTGAATTAAAAGTGACACCAAATTGAAAGAAGGGATCTTTATTGGGCCACAGATTAGGAAGTTAATCCATGATAAGAACTTAGAAGAAAAATGAAGTCAGAACTTGCAGCCTGGAGTTCTTTTAAAGGTGTCGTTGAAGGTTTCCTAGAAAATACAAGAGCAGAAAACAGTGACATTGTAGTGGAAACTCTTTTAGAGGACTATAAATATCTTGGATGCTGAATGTCACTAAAAATGCAGTTCCTTCATTCTCATTTTAATTTCTTTCCCACCAATTTGGGAGCGGTTGGTGACGATCATGGAGAAAAGTTCCACCAGGACATTTTGCGAATGGAAAGCCGCTATAAAGGCAGATGGAACCCTTCAATGTTAAGTGACTACCGTTCGTTTTTGAAGCGTGAAGGATACATATCCCACAGAAGGAAGTTGTCATCAAAAAGACTGAACCCTCCATCAAGAACATCATCATCCAGCAAAGGAATGTTGCAATTTTTCTTTTAAAAATGTAGATTAGGCTCAGGAGACTAGAGTAAGATAGTTTTATAAGATTAAGTATGTTATATATTGTATAAATTTAGTGTAGACCACCCTAGTCTCTGTTTTTAGACATAGGCACTTAAAACCTCCTTAACAAAAAATTGGAAGGTGATGGTGAAAATCTAACTGCAATTTCAGAATTAGCAAGTCAAAATTAGTTAGGTCCACCATGTTTTATCTCTGTACCTGAAAACAGTTGTCTTTTTGACTAATGTAATGTATCAAGAGGTTACTTTTCTGCCATCTCCTTAGCATGAGCTTTATTAAACGTAACCAAATACAAACAACTATTTGTTTTCAAGCACCTGTGGAAAGTGTGTCATCAGTAGACATTTATTTTAGGCTGGCGAGTTTAAATGCATAGTAAGTAACTAATATAATTAACAAAGAAAATAGAAAACAAAATATAATTTATCTGAATTTTAGTTCTTTAGGGGCAGGTATAGCTGTGATTTTGTATCCTTGTAACTGTAAGTTTCTGTTATTGCTAATATAATTAGCAGACTTGTTTCTTGGAATGCAGCTATTTCCATTAGAGTCAAACAGTAATAAAAGAAAATAACAGCGATGTTTCGTATTAGCTCTGCAGTTTTGGAGAAGTTTATTAGTTGATAAGTTATATGCTTCTCACATTTTCAATCTTATAGGTGCTGTACTTTCTTAATGCTCTCAGTATTAGATACTCCTTTTCACTTAAAGAAGGACAACAGTATTCCAGCATAGTATACGAAAGTTGAGAAATTATGTAACAGTTGTTTATTAATGTATTTATTTCTAGATCTGAGCTAGAATATGGACTTTTGAGTTACTTCATAAGCACATGTAGCCCTAAAACGTAAAGGTATTAGGAGTTTATTTAATCTAGGTTAACTGGAACATTCACCATGAGACTAAAACCCGACAGCCCAGAGTGGTAGAAGTAGAAGACTCTTTTTGTTAAGAAACCATTTTCTTTCATATTATTCTGTCTGTATTATTTAACATTATAGTTTGTGGTTCAGTTTTGTGAAGCATATGACGGCTTGACCTAACTCTTGATTGGAAATTTCAATACAGCTTCAGTTCCTAACCTATCTCAATTATACATAGGATAATAAACCTAACACAAAACCAAATGCTTGATAAGGGCTAGTGTTATGAAAATACCAAAACACCAGTGCCACTTAAAGAAATATGTTTTAACTGTAACAATAAACAATTTGCCATCCTCGTTTAAGCATTAATGTTTTTCTAATGACACTTACTACTACGTCTATACCAGGTGGCCCAACTGCCTCTTATTTGATATTTGCAGATATCTTTTTGTGCGCTAAAAGAGTTTCAGAAATCTGTTTCGTGTTAAAACTCGCCAGTGGAGAACTGGCGAGAGTGACTTTCGTTTTCTCCGTCTTGCTTATCAAGGAGACGGTGAGCGGATCAAGTCGCACTCATTGCGAGGGGTTGAACGGTATTCGATGGTCTCTTCAATTCTCAACTTTTGGGTTTTAACTTGATATAGGCCGTTGAGTTCTCCAACTCCTTTACCGTGGCAAAGGATCAAATGTGGGGCAGCTGAGCCACCTGGTATGTATTAGGTGCATGTAATTCTCTGAGCTGGTTGGGCTCTAATGTCCGATCACTTGAAATGCAGTTCCAAGACTCTCTTTTACACATGGCAAGCATAACTCATATTTTAGCAGATTAGCCTGGTTGTGTTCGAATTTTCCGCTACATAAAGTACTTTAAGATTTGGGTTGAACAAATCGTAACTTAAAGCGTGCTGGCATGGACTGACTCATGTCGCAGAATAGAAGGAATGAGAGGGAGAGAGACAAAGGGCTGAATTATGGAGTGTAAAAATAAGTGATATGTGGCTGATCCCTTTATTGCTTCGGAGGCAGTAAATTACCGCAAGTGAGCAGATGCTGCGGAAACTTTGTGGGAGAGCAAAGAATAGGAAGAAGGTGAGACAGCGAGAAGAAGCATATCATGTGACGATGGAAGGAGACTAAACAGGGAAGAGAAATATGGGTGAAGAGGTACATAATGAGAGTCAGTCACGAGAGATGTTGGCCAGATACTACTGCATCTTTATACTTCTCCCTCCTTTTCCATTAAATTATTCCTTTCAAGTTGGGCCCCACCTGCCTCCTCCGGTTCTCTTTTCTTCTTCTATTTTTCTCACATTCACCATTTTTATTCTTCTCACTTCTGTGTCCTTTGATACGGTAGATCATGGACGTAAAATCCAATCGATAATATTGACAAATTTTTACTGTAGAAAGGAAACGTTTATAATGCAATATTAATAAACGTTGTTCCATTCTTTTTCATTTACATAATAAGCACAAAAACGAATGGTTCATTATGCCTTGCAAGCTTTTATATTATTCAGTTAATTACATGATAACAAAGGGGAATTTCTACGTAAACACAAATGATTTGAATTTAATTTAATATTCCAGCAGCAACTTATTTAGTCAGGGCTAATAATTTCTTGGAAACGATATCAACATTTATTTCGTATGTTCTTTTGCAGTTCCGTGCAATATCCTAAAATTGATTAGCTAAAAGGAAACCCTATGTCTGTGTTTACAAGGTTAGTTGGAAAACTATTTAGAATACAGTAGTTAATAAAACTTAAAGCTGAATGCAATATCAGGTAGCCTAACTGCGCTGCATTTGGCGTGCAGATATGCCTTTGTGAGCTAAAAGAGTTGCAGAACTCAACAGAGCTATTTCTGACGAGAAGTAAGCAAGAGGGTCAAAACAAAACACGCTCAGCCAATTCCCCACTTAGGGGTTAACCCAATGAGTTCTGCAGGCTTTTTAATGCATGAAAGAATACCTGCGCACATCCAATATGGGGCCGTCGGATCACCTGGTATACGAGAGTCCTCCTAATATGCAACAAATATTTTCCGAAAACTACATTTTGGTATTATTGAACTGACAGTTCATTTAAACTACGCTTCCCTGTGTACTTTATCACTGAGTTAAGATACACGAATTATGTATTTGAATTCATCATCTTAAGCATTTATTAAGACATGTATACTCGCAAGATAGCCAAGAAACGTGAAAGTTGAATAATTCGATTTCACTGATATTTTAATGTCAGACCTATTACTGTCTCAACAACAGACCAAATCATGGCTGAATGTTGTTTTTACACCTTACTCTCCCTCTTCAGAAGCGAAATAAACTTGCAAATGTTTTCTCTAAAGTTTATTTGCGTTTATTTTGAGCTACATTTTCTTATATATTGTAAGTAAACGTATACAAATGCGTTTAACTATTCTGTCATTAGGGTAAGTCAAAATCTAAAACTTCTAAAAACGTAAACTTGTTCCCCAACTCCCTCCAAAGTCAAATTACTTTTTCTGAATTAAATACCTACTGCAAATGTTCAAAACATCGATTGTGGCGACTATAAAGTTATATTATCCCTGTTTTTCTCATTAAGGACACCTGGCTGTGTTGTCAGAAACAAATGTACTGAGGAAAGTTCTAAAAAACATTTCATAATATCCTTAAAAATCTGTTGGGTTCCATTTGATCCAAATGTTCTGCAAACAAACTATTTTCTTATAAATGTCTATTAATTTATCTAGAGAATGCTAATCAGGATAAACTTTACCAGAAATGTGGTCTTATTACTTAGTTCCTTACAAGTAGAATGGATATAAGGGAATACACTAGACTAAAGTGGCAGTCAAATCTTTATAAACCCGTCGCTATATGATTGAAATGTTCAAGAGTAAAACAAAAGAAGTGTGAAACAGATGAGGAACTGCTCTTTTGCAAGAAGTTTAATCATTTTAAAATTCAAAATATAACAGGGAATATCTCTGAAATTGCTAGCTCTACAAAAAGCTGTATATGACATAAAGTTTCTGTTTTAACGATATCTACATTTGTTTTGAAGTAAATTTTTGTCCATCTCTTATCAGTTATACAAAAGTCATTCGGAACAAAGAATACTTCAGGGGCTATACACAAGAAATTCGGGATATACATTTTATTTATAATGGAAATATCTTTAATATTCGGTATTTTACTCAAAATCGTTAGAGCCATGTTTTAGAAAATCGAAAATTTCGAAAAATATTACATCTGTAAATGGCAGTTTGGGGTGTGGGGATTTTGCTTAAAATCTTGGCGTCACATCCTTAGACTATACTAAACTTAAATGCTAAGTTAGGTATTTAAGCGAATTTTCCTTTTTCAGCTACACTGTCCGCAGACATACACACGCTCTAAAAATACTTCTTTTAGATTCAGGGGGTCTCAAAACACAAATTTCAGGTGAAATCTGGGCACCAAAATGTTGGGTGGAATACAACATATTCTCTGCCTGCTATGTACATTACACATACTTGATAGAGAAGCTAAGAATATTTGTAATAGCAAGATCACAAGTTATACTAGACGTAGTTTTAGGTATTCTGAATGATATTGGCTATTAATTAATATTTTAAAATACAAATTGTGCATTTAAACAAACAATATGGAAACATGGCTAAAGCTAATTAGCAATGCCAAGAATAATAATTTTAACATTTTAATAGACCCATCTTCTGCAAAACAACATTATAGACGTTGGCGTTAAAGGTTATAGATGAAGAGTAGCGTATATGATTAACGCGCGGTGTTAGTATGAGTTCCAAGATGCTCAATTCAGGTTCGAATTTTACCAAAACGTTGCCAATTTTTACCCCGCTTTCTTTCTTCCTGATTTGGCACAATGCTAGATGGGATATCGGGAAATTTTAAGTTGTTTATTTGTTTCTTTTATTGTTGTTCTCTTTATTTATGTTTATTCTAAATTAATCAGTCCAATACAGGGAACACAAATGAAAATGAACATTCTGAGGCATATTCGTTCAGTTTCTTCTCAATTTGGAGGTATTATAACAATATTTTAAAACTAACATTGGTATTTCAGATAATACTACAGAACCAGACCCATTTTCGGGGTATTTCTAAAATGAAAAATACACAGAATACTTAGGCTGACAATCATAAGCTGTGCCAAATAGGTATTCACCAATACTTTCAGTTGAAAAGAAAATTGGGTTTAATCCCCGTAACTTAACAAACTTCTCAACTCTTAACAAACTAAGTATTTCCAACATGAAACCTGGTGATGAAACATTCGCTAACTACGAAGAAAAATCGATAACATGTTAGGATTTCTAGTATTTGAAATTGTTTTTTATTAACTTTATACGTTTTGAAAATCTCCTTTATTGTTTAAAGGCTTAGTGAAGTTTCTTTTTCATAATAATTAGAACGAAAATTAAGGATCGAAGACTGAAGAACACGTAAAGTTACTTTTCATTTGTTCTTAATTCGTATACCTTTTTGTTTACACCTAACATTATTATAGTGACAAACACTGAACTAACTTTGCACCTCGATGGATAATACATAGAGAGGAAAAAAAGTGCATGCGACTCTCGGACTCGAACCTCTGATATGCTGGAGGTGATCTGGGAAAATTGCACTAACCAACTGAGCTACAATCATCGAGCCCGCTTACTGCGCTAAAACCTGTAGGTATAACGTCACACATGACTCCCTCTCCGCTTCTGATCTCTTTATAGCTGTTGTGGACCCTTTTTGTAGCTTAAGCTGTTTATTTAGCCTTCAGTCATTATAATTTACGTTGTAGAACGTATGACAGCGATCCTGTTGATATAATATGTACTGTAACAGGGATTAATAAGCGCATGCTTCTAAAATGGACGTAACTTTTGCTGCTAAGGTCTACTCTCCGACGAAGAGCAGGCAAGATTTGCATGGCTACCAAATGGCTGACAAGCACGGTAATTTCGACCTTATTACTTTCAGAGTGTGAAGTGTTGCCTATCTCCAAAAATAATAAGCAACAGGTGAACCACCGGGTATACAAACTGAAAAATGATTGGAAGCTTTATCACATTTTAAATATGCTTGTTAAAAAAGTATATTAATATCTACAGTGTCATAAAACTAGCTTATTTCTAAAGACAAGCACATATTAATCCATTATAATATTCCGATCTATAGCTATAACCACTAAATTTCGTTTGGCTCCACTAAATTTCGTTTGGCTCCAACTGTCTGTTCCTACCTGTATGCATATTCAGGAGAATGCATATTTTCAGAAAATTGCACTCAAACTGCTACGGTTACACCTGTCAGGACTGATTAAGATATTGGGGTGAGCGTCCCTACCTGCTGGACCTATCGTGGACTGTTTGTGATTTTGGTGCCCATTGCCATGTGGCCGGTTGAATATAAGAAACCAAACTCACCGTATCAAGTTTTTGATTAAAAATATATGCTAACATACAATGTAAACAATGCTTCATTTCAGACACGTGTGTTCTCACATTTGGATGTAAAATAATGTCATTTCAGTTTATGGCCCCACACGGTATTTTAAACGAATACCAAAGCGGAATTGGTCAATTCAGATTTAGTAGAACTTCCATAATACCTTAACAAAATATTGTGTTCAGTCAAGTAAAATAGCAGAGAATTCATTAAAGACGTTTGTTTCTGCTCTGAAGTCAAAGACTCCCTCTTCTCCATAGCGGTACAATTTGCTAGGAACAATACTGCATTTCATTGACAGCAGATAAAACATATTTGCATCAGAAATTGACAGTAATAGCAGGTAAACTGACAGTAATTTGGGATACTATTTTGAGGTTAACTATTATCTACGGAATATTACTTCTCGAACCTATTCTTAAAATGGTAGATTGAGTTCAGCAGGCAATTAAATTCAGAATTACCAACGCAAAAATCATATGACGGTTGTATAGTCCTCAGCAACAATTTTAATGGCACACACCTACGTTTGCCACAGATAAGAAAGAAAATATATACAATATAAAATTGTATCATAGCCAAAAAGTGGAATGAAATAATTGATAATTTCATGGTTGACAAAACTGTAGATTTGATCACATAAAGGCAAACTAAATTAACCTCTGATAGACCCTTGATTCAGAGAGAAAGCACAAGCTTTAATAAACACGTAACTTAATGTTGTGAACCCTTCCAGAGACAACTTGTACAGAAAGCTTAAAATACCTAAGATATCTGTTGCATAGTTTTCGGCTTGTCTAACAGTTTCCTTACCACCTTTAACTGCTACATGACCAATTTCTTTGCGGAAGTGCAAGTGATACAAGTGTCGTGCAATGTTTGAACTTGAGGCGGCAAACCATCAAAACGTATGAATTTAGAGTGTTATCTAAAATGCCCGAGCGCCGTCAAATTCCTTTGAGGTGGCATGTTCTAAGCGACATTTATTGACCGCAGTGGATGACCTTGCTTGATTAATTGACGTTCCAAGCGACGTAATACACCCAGAGTTGAGCAAATCCATGTTTAAAAAATATAACAAAAGTGGGAATTTGTTGATTGTATAAGAATGGTGGTTTGGTTTAACTCAGACCTAGTCAACGCCATTTTTAGTATTTAATATTTTTATGATAATCATTTATTAATTTTCAAATAGTTCCAATTTGGAAGTAGCATCTATATTCTTGTTATTTCCCTGTGAATATGGTATGGGTAATGAGGATCCTTTTTATCAATTTTTATATGCTTATGTATATTTATTTGCTATAACGACTTGATAATTTGCACTGTCATTATTTCAGGGTACATAACTAATGATTATTTTTCATACTCTAATTAATGTATGTGTGCGTCTATATGAAATGCATATTTGGTAAGGTTAGTAGTGAAATGTATAAGTAATACTGATATAATGGCAAGCTAATAATGAGTGTGTATGTGTGTCTACATACGAGTAGATTCCGTATATAGGACCAATAAGGTAGTTTAGACACCCAAACTGTGCGTGTGGCCCGTAGGCTTGATTACCTCTTTCTCCAAAATCCGTAAAGAACCTCTATCTGTGAATTTGTTATCGTGAGAACCAGACAGTAAGCAGATGGCAAAGTCGAATGTAGCAAGACAAAGCTGATACAAATAATGCCACTTATTCACCTCTACATGTAGCTTGCATTCTCTCTGGAACTAAATTTCGGAGGAGGTCACGCTCTACAAACATGAACGAACCAGAGCGAGTTTTGCATGACACTAAACAGTACTACAGATTGAAAGTAGCTTCCTTGGCTTTTTGGCATACGAATATTTAAAACACTCAGTGTGGGCTCTATGCATCACATTCTATCCCTATGCTTTGAGTTTCGTTGGCAGAAAAAGTGCACTAGGTTTTGAGAATTATAAATATAGAGGTAACATATGGAGGTTTCAAAATAACACAGTCATCTGTCCCAGTCACAACACAGTCATCTTCTAAGATTCATATCGTCGACTGTTGCAGTGTAACACATCACTTGCAATATGTACACATTGTGTTTCTATTTATAAAACCAGAAAGTAAATCTACTGATGATTTTATTTCCACCATTACTACTACCGACATTATTTTATATATCACAATTTGCAATTTATTCAATTCTTGGCTTATGGAAAAACTTTTTATTTGATGCTCGTCCACCTTTAGCTTTTGCTCGTTTCTCGCGTAGTGTTTGGAGGTTATTTTCTGGTATTCAATTCCCCTTATGGTTGATGCTGTGAAACCTTCGCATTTTAAACTCTCTTTTGCTTTTAAGCATTATTTAGTTACAGTAGGCGATTATCACACCTGTCAAAACTAAAATAACTTAACTACCCATCTTTAATCTCAGACTTTTTTCACCAAAGAATAAAGTAAGTCAGTAATAAAGGACATAATGCTCTAAAACAGAGCATATACACAGATTTTAGAGATGGCATTTAAAAGTATTGAGAATCTCTCAAACCTTTATCCTTATATATTTTCTAAATTTAAGAGATTGCAGAGATTTAATTACTACATAAAAAAAGTGTGGTGTTAACCATTTCAGCTTTCGTTGTCCCTATATATATATATATATATATATATATATATATATATATATATATATATATATAAATGAATCGCTGAAATGTATGCACGCGCATCACTTCCAAACTACTGCATAAAATTGAACAATTATTTTTTTGTTGTGTTCGTTTTTGTCACGACAAGGTTTGTGGAAAAGAAAATGATTAAAATACTACGGGAAATTATTTAAAAGCTCATAAAATGAATAAAAACCCTACCGAGCGAATGCATTTTGGTTAATAGCCATCAGATGGCAGTGGTATCACGGTAATTTGTTGCTAAATGGTCGTAGTACTGCTATATTTTCCCCTCCCTATTCAATGTTAAGGTAACGCACCAGTTTATTGACACAATGACGCAACGCAGCAGTGAAATTCAAATACATTGTCATTTCCTTACTCCTGTTGTTTAAAATAAAGCAGCAAAGAAAGTTTCCTGGTGACTAACAGCTAGAGTAAGTACTTATTTATTCGCCACTAGATGGCCATAGTGGTTTTTTCCCTCCCCATCCAATGTTAAGGTAACGAAACAGTTTATCGAGATGACACAACGCAACAGTGAAATTCAAATACATTTTTAAGTATTAACTGTCCTTTCCGTACTCCTATCGTTTAAAATAGATGAGCTTTCCTGGCGACGAATACGTTAAATACGTACTTATTAATTTGCCACCAGGTGGCTGTAGTATTTACCACTTTATTTTTCTTCCTCAATGTTAAGGGAATGCACCCGGTTATGGAGACAATGACGTAAGATAACTGTGACAATCAAATATATCTCTTATGTATTAACTATGGTTCTTTTGGTCACATCGTTTAAATAAAGAAATAAGTATATTTTTGTTGTAATTCTTTAAAATGAGCAGGTTATAAACTATGCACATAACCATTAACCCTTCTTGGAATCTGAAAATGGCGGAAAAATGACGGGACCCATTTTAGGTGTAACGTCCTATTGCAGATATTGGTTATTTGACGTTATCTGGTACATGAGCTAGCTAAAGAACATGAAGATACCCGCGTCACCATCACATTGCAATTGTGGTGCTCTTAATACATTTGATCAAGTAATATTTTGGGTTAAATGGAGAAATTGCACAAATCTGTCTAGTAAAGGTTTATCAATTGCCCTACCAGATCTACTTGCTCTTTAGTTATATCATTGTTAGCCTTAAAAATGGCTGTTCTGGCATATTTGAAAATAGAGAAAGAATTGGAAAACATTGGGAGTAAAGGAAAGAAAGAGATTCGGAAGAAGCATGAATGTTATTGTGACTGTCTCCTTAATGTGATTCATTACCTATGCCAGCGTTTACCCGCCACACTATGAAAGGGCTGCCATTACTGTTATGCCAATGACATCCTTGCTTACCCAGCTGTTAACTTTATGTCACCCTTTCCACAATACCTTATGGGCGCGCTGAGTTCGTGCTTTTCGCAATACCAACTATATATGCTACATTGCGCGGATTATATCGCTTCATTGCACTTTTCAGATGCTTTAAAGACATTATTACACATTTGCAATGGCAAATTTCTGTTGACATTCTACTGGCCTCATTTCGTTCCCATCACATTTTTGTCACTTCACAACGTAAAAGGAAGAATTAATATGGAAAGTGTTTCCAAATATTTGTGCAAATTACAAAAACTATGCTTGGTTGAGCAAACGAGCCATTTTAGCAGCCACTAATAAGAATGTAGATTATTTGAATATAAAAATTCAGGTTAACATTTTTGGACAAATGCATTCATCTAAGTCGATCGATTTCATTACCAATCCAAATGAAATCGTCAGTTAACTTACTGAATTCTTAAATTCATTGAGTTTGCAAGGATTACCGCCACACAAGTTACGGCTCAAGGTTGACTCGGTGATAATTATGCTACGCAATCTCAAACAGCCAAAATTATGCAGCGGAACAAAACCCACTGTTAAACAAATTATGAAAAATCATGAAAATCCCAAGGTCAATCGTTGGAAGTGTGTGGAATATACCTTCAACTGTCGTGTTTTTCGCATGAATAGTTGTACTTTGCGTGCTCGAGTCGGCAAAACATCGGCGCTATTTGTTTTCTCTCCGGAAGCAAAATTGTACATTACAAGGCATTACAATAAAGTATTGTCAAATTATGTAATTGTAATTTTACTCGATTGCAGATTCGTACTGTAAACGGAAGATTTTGACTTGAGTTTTTTTATACCACCCGTGCGCAGCCGGGGTGGGCAACTAGTATATATATATATTCCTTCTGTTTCCTTTTCGCCAGAAAAAGAAAACTTGTTGGTTTAAATTTGAAAATTTAAAATACAATGATATAACTTCAGGAAAAATAAAGTATATACGAGTTATTCTAGATGATAGGCTTACCACAAAGTCACATTTTCAAAGTCATATGTGTAACTCAAGATGGCCACGTATGTCATAAAAATGCTTATAGCTGAAGACTGGAGTCTAAAACCCAGTCGCCGGGCGACAGCGGTAACGGTCGAACGTGTATTTAATGCCGCTTCCTGTGTAGGATTGTCTAGTCCTGTATTGTCTGACTTCTCTAGTTTCTTTCTTAATGAGATTGGAGTGGTGCATTTATTTTTGTTTTGTGTACTCTTGATATTTTCTGATGATGAGTAAGATCTCCCGGATAAACCCGCTCAGAGTTGCGTTTAACCGAACGAAACCTTGGCCCACGCCGATGGATACATATCGTTGGTGTGATGAGGTACTATTAGATGCGATCCAGCTTGGTATTTATTAAGTTGACCAATTCTATTACCTTTGATCAGCTCGTTCATGGTCAACTGGACACTCATCCCTTCCTCGCAGAAGAGGACACTGTTTTACCATTAGTGATGGAAGTACGGAGTTAATTCATGTACGAATTTTCAATTTTCCACGTGAATTGCCTCATGAATCCATTCAACACAGTTTGCAAACACACATTAAAATAGACAAAGTTGAATATGAGTACTGATCTCGGAGATATAAATTTCGTACTCGAAATGGAGTGTTCTGTCCAGATCGAATTGCTGAAACCAATCCCTTCGAATATTTTGATCAGCGGACATGAAGCCTACCTGTATTTCGGACAGCCTGTAACACCTGTTGTGAAACCACGCACTTTCGCTATCGTTTTCCATGCCAGAAATTTACACCGATATCACATGTGGCGTTAATGAGTGAGTTGTTCACACCAGTGATACAGTTTCTGTGGACCTCTCAGGTAATCAGATGGAGTCTCCTCCACTATTAGACCAAACTGCCCCATTCGATTCCTCTGCTCCCTTTTCGGCTTGGCGTCTGAATCTCTATCCTCATCTTTGTCTTTGCAACAACGGCATGACCAGGATTTACTTACTACAGATAGTGATCACCCAGAGGTCTCTGACGTCACTAGCTCGGAGTTACACTTCCTCTTGCTCCTTCTGTACGGTCTGAATCTCCGAAAAAATCACCTGAAACTGTAAGTTCCACTTTGCTGCTGTCGCAAAGGGATGACTGGCCTCTACTGTCCACTGCGCAACGCAGTTCTTCATCGCTTCCTGATCCTTCCCGTAAGTTGGAAACTGCCATTGAACCTGACGCGAAAAACCTTACAATTAAATTCAACTCCAGTAAACAAGCTGACTTGGATTCACAGAGAACACTCACCTGACTTTGGAGCGTAATATCTCCAGCAGAGATCATCGTATACGGCACCCATCTGGCACAGTTGCCAGTGGACTACTGCGGCATTCTATCTCTCTATCTCTACTGACGATGTTCTAATGGACATAGATAGTGCGCCTACGGTCAAGACCCGCAGCTACGTTGAAGATAGTATCTGAAAGTCCACATAGTCTGTTCTTTCATGGTGTGTTCTGGTTGCTCTCAGAAGCATTCATCCTTTGTTTATGCTTCATACCTATAAAGTGCTCACCTTAAATATTTATAATATGCAATCTCGGGAGAAGTTTCGCCTTCTTATACAGAAACTCCTCACTTTGGATGTGGACATTGCTCATCTGCAGATCAGCTCACCGGCGTGACTGGATATGTTGTTTACAATACGGAACTCAATACTAATTTTCACAGTCGTGGTACGGCATTTCTCATTAAAGACCTTTTCAATCTAAAAATGTGCGCATGACATCTAACTTCGAAGGCAAAAGTGTTGTCATTGGAAATATTACTTTACTCAATGTATGTGCTCCATCGGGCAGCGACAAGAGCGCCAGAATTTTTTTGCGGAGGATGTCACTTCTCTCTTCACGAACACTCCTTACCTTTTAGTCGGAGGTGACTTCAATTCAGTTTTATCTGGAAAGAGCATACTGGAAATTATTTACCGTGCCCGGCCTTAGAGCAGTTTATTACTGGACTGAAGTTGCAGGATACTTGGGAGATACTACACCAGCATCGGGCCCTGTACACCTATCAGCGCCACTCTACTTGATCATATTTATATTGATCGACATATTCTATTGAGTAGTGTTGACATTTGTCCTTCTGAACTCTCTGACCACTGTGGTTTTCTAGCCTCGATTTAGATGCCTGCAGTTTCGCCGGCTTACAGCTGGTGCACATTGGAAACTGAATTCTTGGCTCTTATGAGATTTGGAGATCTGTACTCGTTTTGAAGAACGATAGCGGTGCTGGAAGTATCAACAAAGATTTATCCATCTAAACTGGACTGTTGGGCTATGATCAAAACTAAAATTCAGACCTTCTTCAGGTGCATTTCCTATGATATGTGTCGAAGGCAGTAACAGAATAAGCAATATTTGTGCGAGTTACTGCGGGAGTTATACTACCGTCAGACAGCTTGTAGGGCACAGAACACCGATAATCACCACATAAAAGAGCGTTACACTCCTCCGCCAGCGCTGCTGACAACTGTTAGATGGTCATTTGTGCATATGGACGTGCTACTTTGCGTCTCTCCAAAGCATCCCAAGTGTGTTCAAGTGTGTGACAATGGGATTTAAATCGGGGGGAACGGGCAAGCCAGTCCATCCTCCACCTGTGCTATTCGATGATGTCGCTCATTGTCATCTATTAACATGAATGCAGGGACGACTGCATCCCTGAAAAGACGAACAGCGAAAGAGGTACTATATCACAATAAGGTTGACCGGTGAACGTACCGTGTTCAAAGATTTTGAGGTAGGTATACCCACACAACATTAAGTTTCCAACACCATAAAACCCGGACTATGAAAACAATAATGTTCAAGGATGTTCCTGGGTGCGATATGTGTTCCCACCTTCCGCCATATGAGCATACGTTGAGAAACACTACTCAGATTGACTTTGTTCCTTCCGAGAAGAGCAAGCAACCGCATTCCTCGTTAGTCCAATTCTGATGCTCCTGTAAAGAACACAAAAGGTGCCGCCGATGTGCAAGCGTGAATGGAAAGCAACGTACTGGCCGTCGGGCAAAGATACCGCCTCTATGCAGCTACTGTGCCACTGTGTAACGTGAGATTGCATGCCTAGCAGTCTTGTTAGATGTAGTTGCAACTGTACTCGCTGGCAGGTGTAACTTGCCTTTTGTAAAATGTAGCGGTCATCCGCTGGTGTAGTTGACCGTGGGCGACCATCTCCACTCCTTGGGACAGCATTGAGTGTGGTTTGGAGGGCTTTCAATGCACGTGAGACAATGCTGTGAATAATACCAAACTCCTGGGCAGCACTCATCACACTTCGTCCTTCTTCCAGTTTTCGGATGATTCTGCCCTCGGTGAAGTCATTCAAATGTTGTCTATGGTGCATGTTGTAAAGAAGAACCCCACTAGAATAAATCGTAACAACTGGCTATCCTGTTTCTTCAACTGCCCGGTATTGCGGAACCCATTTGGTGCAATACTCTCACTACACTCACACCAGGTGATTTCCCGCTTTTTTTTTTCTTTTTTTTTGTGTAAGTGTGCGAGACCTCTGATAACACTCTAGTGCACCTTCATTCATTTCCACCAAGTAATTCATATGTTATATTAATATATACATCTCGTCCCTAGATTTTGCACACCAGAGACCTTTCGGACAGCTATATAAATGTCTTGCCTTTATCTCGTTGCCAAGCTGAGGTGATTCAGCTTCGTTTATTAACGTTTTAGTGGACAAAGCTCCTCTGAAATAAAGAGTACTTCTCTAAAACTGCATTAATATGTATTTGCAAATGAATTTGCATCCAAACAGCGCTGACAGCTTAAAAACTCGTTTAGGTTTAACAGCAATTTGACCAATACCTCTAATTCTCTGGGTATGTCAGCATATGTTATGCGACAAATATATTTTAGGGGGCCGGTTTAATCAATCTCAAGGTAGTCCTTAAGGATTTAAGTCCTTAGCTAGCAGAATTTTGGCAAAGCTGTAATAAAATGCTTCTAGTTTAATACTGCATTAAACAGTATTTTCCATTGGCAGGAAGTTAGAATATTCTCTGCCAAATTACCAAGAGAGGTGGCGCGCGTGGTAACGTATGCGAATCGTATTCAGAAAATCCTGGGTCCATTTCCGGCAAGCACCAGCTCCGACCTATGGGTTGTTTTTTTTATTTATTTATTTATTTTTTTATTTATTTTTGTGGTCTTACCAGTCGGCAGAACAATCATGATGTAGATCCCTGTCTGCTACGAATTTTCATACCTTATTTCCTGTACCCATCACTTTCTTTATAGACATTTATTTCAAGGTTGTATGACTAGGAGAAGGTGATTGGCGGGTTCTGGAAGGTATGCGTTATGTGAAGGTTTCTTTCGTTGTGTCGACGCGGACCGCTCTGTCAGGACCCATCTTCAGGTGTATTTCGAGGGGCGCCCCTTCGAGGACCTAGGGACTCAGGGGTTGTGGGTTGGCCCGGGTCTTGTCACTGGGCCAGGGCGGAGTAAGGTGCGCGCGGACTGGAATCCTTAGGGATCCCAACTATGTTTGCGCCCATCACTATCCGGATCTGCTGGCCCTCCAGGTTTCTCCCCGAATCCCTTCCTCCTGGGGGTAACGGCAGAAACAATAAGGGTCGTGTGCCCTACTGCAATGCTCTGCTCGGTTACGGGGAACTCTCCGTTCATCTATATGTAAGGGCAGCAATGACCTAGCTGTTGAGCGCCGTTAAACTCCACTCATCATCATGATCATCACCTGTACCTTAACATTTACCTCTGTCACAGTATCTTTACCTTGTTCACAATATGCACGCGTGAGAGAAATTTAAAATCCTCAGGTATGCGTAAAATACCTATCCAATTAATGCATCATTCTATGGCATGGTGGACAACGGAAGGAGTGAAAATTCGAGGGCCATCAAAGTAACGAACGATTTGGCATAAGTAAATAATAACGAAATATTACAACAAAGCTTTATTTGCAAAGTTACAGTACCTTATTTTGTTTCTCAAAATAATCTGCATTCTGACAAGACATTTATTGTCACTTGGAACCAGTTTTCTAATGCCGATGTTATACTTTTCTACCACTAAAAAACGTATTCGTTTTTCTGGTTTTGTTTTGTTTTTGTTCTGTTTAGTTTTTCTCTTTAATGCCTAAAATGCTCGGCCAATCGAATTTTATAGGCATACAATGAAAATGTATGGTGCTAATGATATCAACGTGTCTTCAGTGAGGAAATGGCACATAATTTACGATTAATCAATGAAGAAGCATTGTGCACTACAATGGAGCGGAAGTTCATCAATCGATATGAAGGATTTGAAAGAAAATGTTGATAAAAGAATTCCGAAAAACCGGTGTTTCACTTTGGAAGCCTTACGTAACTTTGTGGGTGGAAAAGATTTTTCAACTGATGAGGATCTCAAAGTAGCAATGATTTCTTGACTCAGATTTTTAGTGGTGGAAGAGTGTATTGAAAATCCGATACCACGTGACAATCAGTGACCTTGATAGCAATGTCGAGGTGCTGTAACTTTGTAAATAAAGTTTTGGGCTGATATCTTTAGCTATATCTTATATTTAGTTATGCCAAATAGTTTTTTTTTTTTTTTTTTTTTTTCCTGGATGGCCCTCGTATAATAGTTGCATACGGGACGTGCCTTTTGAGTGAAGTCAACGTCAGTCTCAATTCGCTTACTTCCATGTTTTACAATATTGCTGAAGTATCTGGTAAACGTTGCCCATCAAAGATGCTCAAGCAAAATTAAGTTAATTTCGACTTAAAATTCCGAATCATGTACAATTGTTTATTATCAGGTCACTAGTCTTCTCCTGAAGTAGGTATATAGGGACTCGCACGTTGGCTTAGTCCAGGCGGATCTAAAGTCTTAAACTAACAGGATACTTCTGGAAGTGAAAACCAAACAAAATAATGTATGTTATGGTTCCTATCCCTAATATATAAAATTATTTACAGCAATGCATTACAATTGTATTGGTATGTCCAAAATGCAATAATAACAGCCTCAAGTTAGAACACAAGTTGGAGTATATTCTTGGATACGTTTTAAATTGGGTATGAGTTAAGAATTTTGTTCCACACAGACTTTTATTAAAGATAGGTTTGGCGGCGAAAGAAATTGACTAGAAATATGGAAACATGATAAATATATTTGATAAGTAGGTTACAGTAATTTATGTTATTCACTACTATTTAGTTGATAAAAATATCATATACTAAAAGAATTACAGTCATTCCACAACATTTTATTTAGCACCAGTAGAGAACAACATTTATTCAGGAAGGTTGTCGTCGTGCCACGGTATAGACATATTTTGGTCTCACCAAATAGTTGTTTCACAGCCAAACAATTTCAGTAGAAATACTAAAAGGTTTCTACAGGTAGTACAGCTACCCCTATTTTACATATGCAGTTATCCTTTCGTGCGTTACACGAGTTGCAGAACTCAACGGGGTTATTTCAGGTTTGGCGGAGCGAACTTCAGTTTACCCCTCTTATTTACGAGCGGAAACAATGAACGTGTCTCGCTCATTGTGAGGGTAAAATGAAGGTTGCTTAAACAGCTCTGTACTGGCCGGTTTTAACTTGCAACTCTTTAAACGCTCGAAAGGATATCTGCATATGTAAAATACGAGGCAGTTGGATCCCTGGTACAACTCTCATCCAGTTGCAAACTTGCTTAACTCAAAATAACAACACAAATCGAAATTACGAACCCATTCCGTTTGCATTTATTGCACAACATCGAGCACATCTGTGCATTAAAGATGGTCTTTAACAGAACATATTATATGGTTTTGATATTGACTCAGACACGTGCTTCTCCTGTAGCAAGAAGAATAAGGTAACAGCTTTCACGTGACCCACTACCAGTTTTTGTCTCCGTTAAAGCGGCGTTTTGCCCTATCCTCCTCCAATGGACATTATACTCCCTTTAATAATCCATTCTGTAATTGCTGTAAGAAAAGTGTATCTAAGCATACGTCGCACATCACCGGCTACCCTGCTAACTTACAAGATGGATGGAGGTGTTAGGAATTTAATACCACGAAAATTCGTGGAACTAAATAATCAAAATCAATTTTGCATACCGACCTGGAAAAATCACGAAAAACACCATTGCAAGCAGAGGCTGTCCGACGGGAATCGAACCCAATACCTCGCATATGAGAGCTTCAGACACACCACCTGAAACATTTTGCTGAGTATTCTTATATTTGGAATGCGGTAGCAAAGTTATTCCTGAGGACCTTACTACGTATATCGCATTTCCTCAACATTTCTGTGCAACCGCTTTGAAGTTCTTTTCCAACGCCATATTTTGAAACGACTGTGAAACAGCAACAGAAACGCAAATGCACTCTACCTACCATTTTAAAGCTGTGTTTTACGGCGATGATGTTCGAGCAACTAATGAAAAGGATTGGAACATATATCAGAGATCATAAACGTCACTCTATCTCAACCGACAATATGGACTACTGTGATATCAGCTGGAATAGACTCGCCAGATACGTCGTTTTGTCGGTCTCGCCGTTTGATTTCGCCATAAAACTTCGCCGTTAAAAGGCACATATTCAGCCATAGAGATTGTATTAAGTGTGTGGTGTGGGAAAGGGGGGTAGAGTGGTGTGGAGGTCTAGTATAATGTGCGCAGGGGCCCCATATTGAAAGTTCAACGTAATGCTCCCGCTGTTTGACTGCCGACCCATTTACTCAGTGAAAAATGAGATGTGCAATCACTAAGTTAGATCCCTCTCAGGGCGTTGGTTGTTATGCTGTAGAGTAGGTTGCCCACACAAACGTATTTAGTAGATACGGCGAGGAGGAGGAGGCAAGTATAATAGCCATAATACTGCGGGGTGTATTCAAATTGAGTTCATGTTAAATGTTCGTTCCCACTCCCCATCCCTTTTTTCGCCAGAGACGGGAGTGAGCACCACGTGGAATATAAAATGGAATTGAAAATGGGGGAAATAGCTAAGTCTGAATTGCTCCCTTTGGCTTTCGATTCCGCAGATCCAATGTAGAATAGCCGACTAGATAGCAACAGCGAAAAGTAGTGGCTATTGTATGAATATTCTCTTTTCATTACAGTACATTGAACATATAAATTTTCTAGATGAAATTAAAATACATATAGGCAGCAAAACAGGAAGTAATCCTTAATTGTAAATTCTATCAAATACGTAATGAGAGAAATATTCTGATGCTCAGTGTTTTAGACGTTTATTAGAGAAATTAAGGTAGCAGTAATAAAAGTAATAGTAACCAAGCCAGGTGTCTCAGGCAGTTTCGTCTGTACCTGGAATACCGAGTTGCGGGTTCACCCCCCCCCCGTACTGTGCACCATCGCCATGGGATTTTCCGTGGTTATCCTGGGGCCGTTAGGCGAATGCTGGGGTGCTGTATATCTATCACGGTTCCTTTCCTTTCCTTCCTTCATTTCATTTCTCTTTTTCATCTTTCAGATCGGCGGCAGCTATGATTCGGAGCTTTGTAGACATGTGGCAAGGTAGCTTGCCTCGAGTAAAACTCTCTTCCCACTGGTTGCGCCCGGTTGAGACTAGGTGCCATTGTAGAGGCATACTTCCGACGACCTCCCGGCGAATGTGTAGCCTCCATGGCATCTAGAAACACCGTTAGGGACTACCGTGTGTCTTTGCGCTTTGCTCCTTCCGCTCCTGTGCTACCTTCCTCTCATCCCTTCCCCCGGTAGAGTGGCACGCCCCAATAGATCACAACTTGGTCGCAGTTGACAGTTATTGTTGTTGTAGTAGTAATAATGGTAGCAGTAGTAGTACTAGTAGTAGCAGCAGCAGCAGTAGTACTACTACTAGTAGTAGTAGCAGTAGCAGTAGTAGTAGTACTAAAAGTAATAGTAGTAGTAGCAGTAGCAGTAGTAGTAGTACTAAAAGTAATAGTAGTAATAGCAGCAGCAGCAGTAGTACTACTACTAGTAGTAGTAGCAGTAGCAGTAGTAGTAGTACTAAAAGTACTAGTAGTAATAGCAGCAGCAGCAGTAGTACTACTACTAGTAGTAGTAGCAGTAGTAGTAGTACTAAAAGTAATAGTAGTAATAGCAGCAGCAGCAGCAGCAGTAGTACTACTACTAGTAGTAGCAGTAGCAGTAGTAGTAGTACTAAAAGTAATAGCAGTAATAGCAGCAGCAGCAGTAGTACTACTACTAGTAGTAGTAGCAGTAGCAGTAGTAGTAGTACTAAAAGTAATAGTAGTAATAGCAGCAGCAGCAGTAGTACTACTACTAGTAGTAGTAGTAGCAGTAGCAGTAGTAGTAGTACTAAAAGTAATAGTAGTAATAGCAGCAGCAGCAGCAGCAGCAGCAGTAGTACTACTACTAGTAGTAGTAGTAGCAGTAGCAGTAGCAGTAGTAGTAGTAGTACTAAAAGTAATAGTAGTAATAGCAGCAGCAGTAGTACTACTACTAGTAGTAGTAGCAGTAGCAGTAGTAGTAGCAGTAGTACTAAAAGTAATAGTAGTAATAGTAGCAGCAGCAGTAGTAATAATAGCAGCAGCAGCAGCAGTGGTACTACTACTACTAGTAGTAGTAGTAGTAGTAGTAGTAGCAGCAGTAGTAGTACTAAAAGTAATAGTAGTAATAGTAGCAGCAGCAGTAGTACTAGTAGTAGTAGTAGTAGTAGCAGTAGTAGTAGTAGCAGTAGTAGTACTAGTAGTAGTAGTAGCAGTAGTAGTAGTACTAAAAGTAATAGTAGTAATAGTAGCAGCAGCAGTAGTACTAGTAGTAGTAGTAGTAGTAGCAGTAGTAGTAGTACTAAAAGTAATAGTAGTAATAGTAGCAGCAGCAGTAGTACTAGTAGTAGTAGTAGTAGTAGTAGCAGCAGTAGTACTAGTAGTAGTAGTAGTAGTACTAAAAGTAATAGTAGTAATAGTAGCAGCAGCAGTAGTAGTAGTAGTAGTAGCAGCAGTAGTAGTATTTTTTTTGTAGTGTTTAACGCCCGCTTTAACTACTTATGGCACCGCAGGCGGTGACACTGGTGATACATGAATGATGATGGAGCACCGGTGGAATGCGATGGCGGGGGAAACCGGAGTACCCGGAGAAAACCCACCCCAGCGCCGCTTTGTCCACCACAAATCTCACGTGCGGTCGCTTGGGATCGAACCCCGGCCGTCTAGGTCAGAGGCGAGTAGTCTAACCACTCGGCCACGGCGCGGCCACACAGCAGTAGTAATAGTAGTAGTAGTAGTAGTAGTAGTAGTAGTAGCAGTAGCAGTAGCAGCAGTAGTATTAGTAGTAAAAGAAGTAGTAGTATTAGCAGCAGTAGTAAGTAGTAGTAGTAGTAGTAGTAGTAGTAGTAGTAGTAGTAGTAGTAGTAGTAGTAGTAGTAGTAGTAGTAGTAGTAGTAGTATTAGCAACTTCCATTACCAATATTTTTAAATGGCGAAACCATTCATCGAAACATTCTTTCTCATTCTGCAGTACGTACTTCATTGTAATCGATTTGTTTAGATGGTTTGGATAATAGAAATTCATTCCTGGCTTCTCACGAACGTCTGAACCTATCTTACAAGAGCTTAATGTAAAAGAGAGAGAGAGAGAGAGAAACATCTGCAAATTTTACAGCAGATGTCGGGCATGCTTTTTTATAAGAGTATTGCCTATGGTTGATTGTGAAGAAAGCGGTGTGGGCTGATTACTATAGTGTAATATGTAATAACAAGATAATACAATCCAGAACTTTTCCTGAAAAGAGTATAAGTTGACACCAGGCTTAACACTTCTTTTAGATTATAAGATATACATAAGATACTGTTACACATATGTTTAGAATAATCACAAATTAATGAGTACTCATGTTTGGAACAGATATTTTGCAGAAGAATGAAACCTTTGTAATACGTTGAACTGCTAAGCTTTAGCGCTCTGTACTCCAATAAGTAAACTTATTTTAATTTTGGTATAATGCATATTGGAAAAAGCCTTTCTACGCTTCTTTTCAGTTTTTTTATTCCTTTTCCTCTCTTTTTCCAGTTTCCCTACATGTTCTTGTTGACCTATTTGATTTACCATGTGCTTCCGAATACTACACACATTAACAAACACACAAACACTCATACCTAGGGCGGGACTCAAACCCAGGATCCCGTGCGCCACTAAGTATCAAAGTTAGGCACGTTATCGTGCGTGGTCAAGGGGACCGGCCTCTTCAGCTTCAAGATAAAGCCAAGTATCACAATACGTAAGATAATATATATATATATATATATATATATATATATATATATATATACATATAAGTGACTAACAAACCTATCGAGAGCAGGTAATCGCCGTGAATTGTTTTGCTTTCCCTGGTACACAGAAAGTATTGTATTCCACACAAATATTCAATACCGAGATTTCACCGAATATACATGTTTTAAGAATCTTTGAATCCAAAGAACCAGTTTTAGAAAAATACTCCTACCTTTCTCTCTATGTATGTGTATGTGTGTGTGTGTGTGTGTGTGTGTGTGTGTGTGAATCTCTGGACAGCACAACCAAAAAACAAAAGGTAGGTTAAGTACTAAACTTGGTATTTAAGTTGAAAGCCTTCTAAGAAGATTTTTGGGAAAATCCCTTCATTCCAGCTATTCTTTACATGGAACATCTTTTGGAAGTGGTTTTCTCAAGAATGGCTCTAACGATTTTCATTAAAATACCAAATTTTAATATATTTTACTTGCAACGAAATTTACTTATTGAGTTTTCTGGACATAGCCTCTGAAGCCCTCTTCATTCTGGACTACTTTTGTACTACTGGTAAACCGTAAGAGGTAGATAAACACGGACTCCACAAAAATATAGATCTCGTTAAAACACATAATTTATGCAATATACAGTTTTCCTTTTCTTTGTAGAGTTAACAGTTTCCGAGATATCTTTTATTATTGGTTTCAGTTTAAACTACTTAAATTTTCTCTACCAGTGATCTTTCCTTCCATTTCTCTCTTTGCCCCTCTCTCTCTCTCTCTCTCTCTCTCTCTCTATCTATCTATCTATCTATCTATCTTGACAGAATTTGAATTATTTTACATAGCAAAGAGCAGACAGAGAATTCCATGTTAAGGAAACGCATAGATTTTTAATACTGGTATTACAATGAATTATACTACTTATATTATTTTAGAGATCTTCTCGATTATTCTCTAGGTGCTGAGTCAAATTCTGAAACACACTCGAACATTTACGAAGTAATCCGTTGAAGAAGAGTGTGCCAGGTTTATGGAGAGGGACGTCATAGAAGGCTTTGTGGGAGGATGATTAATGACGTGAATGGGGGAAGCTAGTCGTTTGTAAAGTGAAAGTGTTTGATGCCCTTAAACGCAAAAGACATGACTCGCCGGAAATGGCGCTATCAATCTGGCCGGAGCTAATTGTAGGGGTTTGTCAAGCGTCAGTGCTCTTGCCTGTACACATTTTCTGCTTGTGAAGTTCGAAGAAAGGAAAACAGGTTGAAAAGGGAATTGCACAATAGATTTATGAGAATCTATCTAAAAATGGGTTACCATAAGACTTAAAGAAAGGTTTCAACAAAATTCCGAAGAAATTTAAAGCTTATCAAGTTCAAAATATATCTGGCAAGAAAGAAGTTCTTGACTTTGTTTTGATGCTGAAATTGTGTGTTGTATCGATACAGAAAATAATTATATGTTCTGAATATTATAAAGCCGCAAATTCAAATATAAGTTGCTGTAAATAAATTACATTTTTACATTCTCTAACACTATTTTACAATGTACATTGGTAGAGAAGAAATTTCATTCCATCGAAAAGTTGGGTAATAATGCTTTCAACGGAAATACACGTTTTGAGGGCCCCTAAATATATATTTTTTAGAAAAAGTTCCGCGTGTGGGTTTGGACAGCACAGCTCTAAATCAAAATCGGTTAAATCCCTAAGTGCGGTCTTTAAGTTTAGCATCATCCATGGATGAGACACGAATATTTTTATGAAAAAACAGCCGACCCGAAATTACCCTTTTCGTGGAACATATTTCGAAATTTTCGATTTTCAAAAAAATTCTTATAACGGTTTTCATTAAAATGCCGTATATTACATATGTTTACAGGGCAAAAAAAATGTGTATCCTGAATATCCCTTGAAGTCCTCTTCATTCTAAATGATATTTGTATAACTGGTAAGCAGTAAGAGATGGACCAATCTTACTAGACCAAACTTTAGATCTCTTTAAGCGCAACAGTTGTAATATAAGTATAATAATTTTATTGTTTAATTTATTCTTCTGCTAGTCTTCTGATTCCAAGATCGCGGCTCGACCAATGGTTTATAAGTGTGCTTAAAAGCGACAGCCACATGTCAGTAGATTATTGGCATGTAACAGAACTCCTGCGGCACGAAATTCCGGCACGTCGTTAACAAACAAATATTCTATTCTACAGTTTTTTTTCATTGTTTATTTTTATCTAGAACTAACCATTTCCGAAATATTCTCTATTACCTGCTGGCTTCAATTTTAAAATACTTAAAATATTCTTAAACGGGAAGTCTCCGTTTGTTCCATATTTTATTTATTTTGCTCTAGGTCATGGAAAGAGAAACAAATTTCAATGACAATCGCATAGCTACAGTTTTAGCATACTGTATCCCCTCTTTGCCGTTTGCTTATATTACTAAGTAATAATATCATTTCTACTAATGTCCATCTTTATTAATATTATATAGATAAAAGAATAATCTTTTCCAAGAATAGATTGTTTGCAGAACAGATAGAGAAGGTCATGTGAATTGAAAAAAATCAGATTTTTTCAGCATATTACCGCTCTTATTTATATTTTCATCTTGCGAAAGCCGGCGCTGTTTTCCTGTCCCCTTTCAGCGTCTTTTTTTTTGGGGGGGGGGAAGGTTCGACTTGAAGACCACGATGTGCCGCGCCTCCAGTATTCGACCGAGTGCGATGGCTCAGGCGGTTTCGTATGTGATCTGTATTCAGGAGCTCCGGGTTCATTTCCCGTTGCTGGCCTAACTGATCCAAATTTTTACGACAGGGTTTCCACGGATCGTCAGGCGAATGCTGGGGAGGCTTCTTTCATTCCCGGAATTTCCTGTCCCTCTACTTCGTTTCTATTGTGATTTCCTACATCCTTCGTCGCATT
This sequence comes from Hymenopus coronatus, assembly GCA_030762935.1. Lineage (NCBI taxonomy): Eukaryota > Metazoa > Arthropoda > Insecta > Mantodea > Hymenopodidae > Hymenopus > Hymenopus coronatus. The sequence continues at coordinate 354,482,797 of CM060900.1, forward strand.
GGCTTCTTTCAGGGTTGAAAGTGTAGGCGATGGTACTTGGCGTCGCGTGGCAGGTAAAAGGATACTCTGAGTAAATATCTCCGTGCAAGCCTTTGGCTGGCTACGGGGTTGTTGCTTCTGGCGGAGGCGTTGGAACCTATGTGGGGCGGGAGGGCCCCGTTCTACCTGTCCGACTATCGGGGTGCTTCAGTCTGGAAAATAAGAGGACTTGTGGTTGATGTGCTTGGTTCCTGATTCCGGCCACCCGGCGAATCCTCTCACCTCATTCCTCCCTGCTGTGGGCGACTCCTCAATAACCTCAGGTTTGTTGCCGAGTCGCGACCAACAAATATTCTATGTCCTCCAATACTCGGCGAAAGGCATAAAAATAACTTATTTCACTGATTGGCTGACTTGAACTTGTCAACGCTTTCAACGTTTTAAAAAAAGGTTTTTTCGTAGTTTACAGATTTCTGGTACTGATACATTTGTTTAATGCCACTCCAATTATGGTTACAGCTATGTTACAATACTTTCTGATCCCGCATACCGCTTCTAATCATATTGTACATCAAAATCTCTTCTTGATAACATCATTCACTATAAATATGTTCTTCTATGAGACAGGTTACATCCAAATATAACACAATTTATTATGATAAGTTACAGGGTGCAAAACTGAGCATCCAACTTGGATTACAGATCATCTGTTCGGAAGTGTGCGTAGGAACTCTACGACGGAGTACTTAGCGAAACATATTATGTGTGCCATTCACATTCTGCAAACACACTATTCTTGCAAACGATTTTTCTTCTATCTACATAGTGCTAACCAAGATAAAAATTGTTAGAAGTGGTCTAATATTGTTTCTTATAACTAAAAGATAAATAAGGGATTGTACTGAGCTATGCCGCCAGTCAAATCTTTCAAATGCTGTCTCAGTGATTTTCATTGAAAGTTGGTTCTCTTTCCTTTACCTGAAGAAAAACAAAGGAAGTATGGTCCAGACGAGAGCTACCGGTTTCAGAAAAGTTTTAGGTATTTTAAAATTGAAACCAGTAACAGGTAATGTCTCTGAAATAGTTAGCTCTACAAAAAAGGTGTATGGCATAAATTTGTGTTGTAATAGTTGTCTATCTCTTATTGTTTACCAATAGTCATTGCGAATGAAGAGGATTTTAGGGGCTATTCCCAGGAGATTCAGGATGTGCGTTTTATTTGTAACGTAAATATTTGAATATACAACATTTTAATAAAGATCGTTGTTTCATGTAAAGGGTAGCATGGGTTTGGGACACTTCTCAGAAAATCTTCGCGGCTCATCCTTGGAAGATACTAGATTAAATATCAAACTGTGGTATTTAACAGACTTTAGTTTTTGAGTTATCCTGTTCATAGAAACACACACACATATACGTACAGGCATACACACATACGCACAGGCACACACACATACGCACAGGCACACACACAAGCACTGATTTGTTTTTCTAAAATTCCTTCTTTATTGGATTCAGGGGTCCCCAGAGCATGTATTTCCGGAGAAATCTTGGTTTCGAAATTGCGGGCGGATTACAGCACCTTCTCTGCCTACTAAGTACATTCTACATACGTGCTAGAGAAAGTAAAGTGGTTAGAAAACAAAAGGTTGTGCATTTAAATAATAATGTTCAGATTAAGGGGGGAGGGAATTGTCAACTATTTTAATGCTTAGTCTGTTTCTTCCGAACCCGAAGTCGCTTTTAAAAACCATGCGCCTGATATATAGGTGTTTGTACTGTCTTGTCGCCCTCCAGGTGCAATAGTTATCATGCTAACTTCATATACCCAAGATCGCGTGTTCAAACCTGGCGGAGGACGATGTAAATATCCTTAGCATGGCTTCCTTTGGAAGAGAAGTAAAGCCGTTGTTCCCGTGACGTAGATTTACGGTACGTAAAAGAACCTCAAGCCTGTCAGAGAGGCCTCTGAGCAAAATTAAGCGGTCTTTCACACCTAATTTAGAATGGGACGCTGAGAACCACAGCAGTTAAAGAGCGTCCATAAATAGCATGTCATTTAAATTTTTTATACTGTCTTGCCATAAAGGTTGATATACTTGAGAACTCTTCCCGTGATTATTTCCCAATTTGTACGATATTCCTACATAATAGTAATTTGCAAACTGGCAATGAGCAGTTAGGCGGGTAGCGGGCTATACTAAGCGACCTACGTGTGTGACGTCAAACTCCACTCTGCTCTAGTTCACAGTATCACTTACTGTAGCTTGTATTAGTCACGCAATACAAACTCTAATTCAGTTTCTCTTTTGGAAAGGTCTTCCTACGTTTTTATTTTATTGCGTTGCTTAAAATGTAATTTCTGTATGTGGGAAAGTTATAAAAATTAAAAAGTAAACAAATTGTTTTCTTTTATAGGATTTTAACTTACGGTATTATTATTTCACATCTAATTTAATTGTAGTGGTCGTTGTACAGTAGAGTGAAGGCGCTTCAAAGGGTAATCTTTGATGACCTTATTGATTATTGTCGAAGGTCCGACGGTTATAGAAAGTGTTCTATTTGTAGTGACTGCTCGTGGGCCGCTCTAGCAAACCAAGCCCACATGAGCTAGTTGCAAAGATGTCTTTCACTGACGTCTAATTCATGCTGCCATCTGTTAAGGATATATGTAACTGCGTAGTCCTTTCTACCACTATATTGAAAAACCATTAGTGGTTTGATTACAAACAGTAGCATATTGCTATTTCATTTGGTTTGCATACTCATGGTTTATATTTTGCTGATTGAATCAGCTATTAATCTTCACATATTTCAAAGTAAATTGTTTATTTAGTCATTTGATTCCGAAGATAGTCAGTTTCTTCTGTTTATGACGTTTGTGTTTATGAAAGCTTAATAAAAGAAAAGAATATTTTTAGCAGCATTAGAAAGCAGAAAGCTCAGGATGGTCATTATGAGGTTAGAAATGACGGTGATCACATGTCTGGAAATGAGGTTCAGGTTAGTGAGAGTATACAGGACAGCACATTAATGTGAGTATATGAGGGCAATAATGGTAGAGTGGGACAAAACTATATGCTTTTCTCATCCAAGCACGCGCTACCATCTGAAAGCCACACAGCACAATTAGGCCTTGCTGCAGTATCGAAAATATCAGAGCTCCATGTCCCTTTTTATAGCAAATGGTTGCTGGAACCTTTGATAACCCATAGAGAGTCAACATTTACTTGTATGGTAACTGCGTGTGGGGTTTGTGGTGGACAAAGCGGTGCAGCGGCGGGTTTTCTCCGGATTCTCCGGTTTACCCCGCTATCGCATTCCATTGGTGCTCCATCTCCATTCCATGTTTCATCAGTGTCATCGCCTGCGGTGCCATTTGTAGTATAAGCGGACGTTAAACACTACTAAAAAAAGAAAAAAAAATACCTGTACCCCTTGTTTTGTGCCCTCCAGCCATTTTAGCATCTTACAATACACCTGTTTCCTAGCATACTATTTTATAAAACGGTCTTTTTCTCAGAACTACATTTTCAAACATTTAATATGTTCCACACGTCTCAAATGTTAAAATTTAACTAAAATTTCCCAAACTGCGCAGAAGTATTTATTGTAATGTTTTAGGCCAAATATTATCCTAACAACCTATACTAATTTTAAAAAAAAAAGTTTGTTGTTAAAATAATTAATTTTAGAGATAAAAATTCTAATTACTCTAAATTGTAAATTGTCTGTGTGCGGTTCAAAGCTCTAATTCAAAATACCAATTTGTTTTGTTTTTTTCAAATTTTGAGGCGCATGGAACACTTTGAATATGCAATATGTTTACATATTAAAATGTATAAAATAATTTATACCTAGGAAAATGTCTATACAATTTCAATTACATTTAGTGTTGATATTAATAACAGCAATGTAATAACCACAACAATTTTAGAAAAATCTATACAAAAATAAACAAATTTGAAATTTCAATCCCAGTGACCCTTAAAACAAATTAATAATACCTTAGTAGATTTTTTAAAACTCAGCAATAGTGTGCCCTTGATAGATGTATGCCAAAGTGACCCACTAGCACCAAAATAAAAGAAAATATGGCAAACTGTTAACACAGAAAAAACAATACCATTTTTCTGTTTTGAAGTGACAGTATCTAAATGTACAAAATGTACAAAAAGTAAAGTAATTACTCAAGTCTAAGATTTATTATTTGCATTTATAATTATTAGGCCAGTACAATGAGTCAGAGAAGTAATTAGACCTGCAAGCTGTTTAATCCAAAATATGAACCTGTTTCATGATGTCAATGCGCACCTTAAAACTTTTGAACTATAATGACACAGGCAAGCTGCGTACATTGTTATTTGTGCGTTCTGTACTACTTTTTAAATTTACCAGCACTTTGAAGAAGACCGATGTAAGTTAATTAGTTTTAACTTTAGTCTAAAATTTCGAAAAAAATAAGTGATAACGTTGTTGAAAGCTCCATATATTATAAAAGGTACATGAAGGATCTAAAAGCCTTTATTCAATTTTTCTGACCCTGTACGACGCAAAAGAAATACAAGGAAATTGTCGGAAACTTTGAAGTTTTAGCTTATATTCTCCTGCAACGCATTTATCTGTAAAAAGAAATTGAGTTTTATTTATGGACGCTCTACAGCTACCGCGGTTCTCGGCGCCCTATTGTATACTGGCGTGAAAGACCGCTTAATTTTCCAGAGGCTTCTTTATCAAGCTTGAGGCTGTATTACATTCCATAAATCTACAACACAGGACCCCTGGCTTTACTCCCTTCCGAAGGAAGCCATGCTAAGGACTTTTCGGTCCATCGCTCTCCACCGGGTTTCAATTCGCAATCTTGGGAACCAGAGGTTAACACGTTCCTCTAGGCCTTGCTGGACGACGCATTTACCTTAAATATTGTTTTAAGCTTAAAGACGTATGTACTTTCCCGATTGTTCCTTTTCCCTTAAGAATAGTATTTATATTATTTCTACTTTATTTGGGGTAATGTATACGCGGTTTGGAAAATAGAAGATATGAATTTATAATACCTTGTAAATTCTTTAGTTTTAGTAGTTTGGTAGTACTGAAATTAGCAGTAACCCATCTAGCATTAATTATTTACATAATATTAGCACATCAAAATGTTTTGAGAGAAATGTGTTAAATAGGAAGCGGCCTACTTTGAAGATGCTTTTGAATCATTATTACCTATTCGTCGGTAATTTAAAACATAGGCATACGTTCGGTGTATATTTTGTTTCTTACGTACAAACTCTAACGTACCTGTCTGTGTCAATACTGTATTCTTGGAAATAATTAAGTCACGCCGTGATTGAGTCGTTAGACCACTCGACTCTCACCAAGGTGGCCCGGATTTGAGCCCAGGTGACCGCATATGAGATTTGTCGTGGACAAAGTGGCGCGTTACTCGGTTTCCCCTGCCATCGCATTCCTCTGGTGCTTCATCTTCATTCCATGCATCATCAGCGTCATCCTCTGCTGTGCCATTGTAGTAGAAGCGGGCGTTAAACACTATAAAAATTGGAAATAATTACCTGCAGTACTTTTATGTGACGTACATAGTTCGAACTTATTTTTTTCAGCCCAAAAACCATCTGTGAATAACTTTATTTTCCTTCATTTTTTAAGTATGCCCAGTGTTTATAAATGAAAGCCTTTATTTTATAAAATTATCTGCAGCCGCCTGAGAGCATTCTTCTAGAGAGATATTGTACGTCTCCTAAGCCTTTCAGCGGCTATTTAGAATTGTTTCTGCCAACAATTACTCTTAAGAGTCAGGGTGGGATATTTTTCGTTTTAGTTAAAAATGTGTTGCTAAGCGGGTTTAACGTACTAACTTGGAGTGGTTGTTTACGAGTTTTGTGCCTGTATAGAGCGTTTAGTACAAAATGTCAAATATTGGTTTAGGAGATTTTTTTATTGGGGAAATAAGAAAATATTCGACTCTACTGTCCTTCCTCGCTGCTATGCAACTGCCGTTGAGAAAGCATGCCTATTGTGGTGGTAATTATACTGGATAATGATACTCATTAAATCTTTATAATGCTACAACAGGCAAACAAATGCATCCTTCTACAGGGTTACTACAAAAGAAACAGACAACTTCAACTGCCTGTAAAACAAAAACTATTAGAGATAGCAACCTAATTATTTTGGAGGTATGTTGAGAAACTCTCAAAGTTTCGTTTGTTACTATTGGTAACGCTGTAGTGTATTGTTTGTTGTTGCAGAAGCTGAAATGGCGGAAAATCCTATGGAAAAGGCATATTGCGTGTTGGAATTTGCTAGAACGCAATCAGCAACTGTTGTCCAACAACATTTTAGAATACGTTACCGCAAAAATGAAATGATGCGCTCACAAAAACCAGCATCGTCTTCATCATGTCGCAACATGTCGATGCAAAAGTCACGCCGTATGACCTTATCTTCTTCACTCAAAAACTGCAACATCTGTAATCTGTAAGGCATCATGTGCAGTCGCTTCCGCAAGATTTTGCGTACAGTTTGCTGTGGAATTTGTAATTGCATGCTTGCCCTAGATGTCGATTTCTGTGGGCTTCTTATGTAGGCAGAACGAACACGTTCAACGTTTTCTTCCTAAACTCTTGGTGTTCCCGAGCTCTTCCCTTTGCACAAACATCCCGTTGTCTCGAATTTTCTATACCAGTCGTAGATTGACTGTCTAGTCGGTGGCGTTTTGTGGTAACGTGTTCTAAAATGTCGTTGGACAACAGTTGCTGATTGCGTTCTAGCAAATTCCAACACGCAATATGCCTTTTCCACAGGATTTTCCGCCATTTCAGCTTCTGCAACAACAAACAAAGTATTACAGCGTTACCAATAGTAACAAATGAAACTTTGAGAATTTCTCAACATACCTCCAAAATAATTAGGTTGCTATCTCTAATAGTTTTTGTTTTACAGGCAGTTGAAGTTGCCTACTTCTTTTGTAGTAACCCTGTATTTTAATGCAACAAGTGTAGTGATTGTCAATAAAACGTGAAGCTATTATTCTGGATATACTATGGAAGTTGTAATCACTTATTCGACTTAATAGGAACATAGTTATCTACTGAAATTTGTAGGCTTTCACGGCCGGTATCAGTATAAGAAAAATTATTATCCGGGCTTGTAGGCCGTGGTCTACTGGGCTCCTCAGTCGCTGTTGAGACCTCCACCAGGACACTTCGATCGCACTGCCACTGAAGATGTCTGCCGCAGCCGCAGACGAAACGTCTGGGAAGATGAAGAAGGAGGAGCCCAGTAGACCACGGCCTACAAGCCCGGATAATAATTTTTCTTATAGCTATCTATGTTCAGAAATATTCAATCAAAAAATATTTTCTGAAATATAAAGTCAATTTAAATAAAATTGGTGTTCAATATATTTCAGTGAGCATAAAGGTGTGTTAACAGCGCAAATTTTATTATGCCCAGAGTAAATGGTTCTGCAATAACGATGGGGCCGCGCCGTGGCCGAGTGGTCAGACCATTCGCCTCTCACCTAGACGGCCGTGTTCGATCCCAAGCGACCGCATGTGAGATTTGCGGTGCACAAAGCGTCGCAGGGACGGGTTTTCTCCAGGTTCTCCGGTTTCACCCGCCACCTCATTCCACCGGGGCTCCATCTTCATGTATCATCAGTGCCATTGCCTGCGGTGCCAGAGCACTAAAAGCGGGCGTTAAACACTACCAAAAAATGCAATAACGATAGGTACTTAATGTAGAAAAATTGTGCAAAAGAGAACTTTGATCTCCGGCACAACAGCTGTATATCCGTTGCTAGTTTCATAATCAAAGAATACTTGGGGCCTCGGAAGCATTACAGAGCTTCTTTATGGGCCACATGTTTTTGACATCGCTAAGTATGAACTTGATCAGGAAAGCGAAAACGGTTTTATATTGTCTTTGTAACTCGTGAAATATCAGTTACACAACAAGGACAATTGCGATTGCATGTAAAACATACGGAGAAAATAACTACTCATGTAAAGCAGTATTAAAATATGTGATTATATATCTTACTATTCTACACGTTAAAAGTAAGGAAATGTGCTACGGTATACTTTAAACTTTCATCAGAATGCTCCATTGCCGTCCTTAATGCCACCCTAAAAAGATTATACTTTATTTCACAAAAATAAGTTGAAAGAGAACACAATGTTACCTTGTTGTTATGCCGATTTTTTCAGTTTGTTTTGAAGCTGCAATAAGAGAGATACTCTTATTCCTTCTTGGCAGAAGAAGAATGTTAAAGCAGAAGAGTCTTTGTGGGCAGCAAAAATAATAATGCTGATAAGTTAAACTCTGATAAACTGATATCCTGCCACCTGGAGTCTACTTCAGCATAAAGTACGCACAGCTATCCAAATTGATGACTAAATTCCGTTTTCAAGTTTTACAAAATATGCTTACAAACACAAAATATTACAAAATAGAAACTTAAACAAGCAATGTCTAAAATTTACACAAGGATTTAGTTTTTCATATTAATATATTGAACAATTACAATATATACTTTAGTCTTTTTCACCATAAAATTACTTTACCATAATTTACAACACTTCTTTACATGTTATTTATTGCCTATTAATCAAACAATTTCTACCTCCAGACTATCAGACACTTGAGTCCTTAATACCTTATTTCCTAATTGCTACTGTGTACCTCTAGATAATTACCATAAACAGATTAATCTATGATCAAAATAAAAAAAGTGTATCTTCTCCGGAATCATAATGACAATTGCTATCGATTTCTGCGAATGCACTACCAGTGTAGGCATGCTGGTTTAAATGTAATTTATTACTGCCTGTTACATTTATTCCCCAATTACTCTCTGTCTCCTTACAATTCTCTAATTATTGCTTCTGTTCTTTATACATTTATTCCCCATATCATTTGCCTTATTTTCTTTTCTCCTACCTGTACTATCTATGGAAGGTTAAGTTTTTTCTTCTAGCAATATTGCCTCTTAATTTTCTTATTAAATGTTTTGTATAGGTATTTGTTGCTGTTTGTATTATATTTAGACACTCCATTTATTTTATATTTTCTAAATATTCTTACAATGCATCTATTGAAATATTAAAACAGGTTTCCTCTCTTAAAATCTATTCCACTTCCAGTCTAAACAATTATTTTCTTTATAAATAAAACAATACTTGTTCTTTTTGCAACAGGTAACATGTTATTATGAGTAGCTGTTTCTTACAAAATTTTTCATTAGGTGGTGTCTATTATTTTAGAAAAGTAACGACTATGTGGTTCATGACTACGAGATATGCATTAGGTGTATTAATGGATATAATTTCCTACAACTTAAGGTGATGCATCTGCGAAATTTGGAAAATCTACAGTATGTAAGAAATCCTATTGAAATTTATACCAGTTATTACACACAATAATAGTGGCCTTTCTGCCATACATCAAAACTCTAGCTTACATGGTTACTTGAATAAATATTTTGTGATGTATAAATTCATTGTTCCAATAAAAATAAGTTACGTGATGCATATATTTACTTATAGAATTCCAGTTTAACAGAAAATAAGTTAACAAATATATTTGTCATATTATATTTTATATTAACCCTAATTGTTGGAGAAAAATTATTACTTTTCGTGCTCCTACAAACTCTTCATTTTTCAACACTTAATGTTTTATGAATGAAAATTGGAAAATTGTTTCCAAAATATGACTACTTTCTTTAACGTGCTTTTGAGACACAGTACGACATTTTGAAATAAACTAGTGGGAAAAGTGTTGATAAAAGGTTATTGAGAAAATAAGGTTTAAAGTTAGGAGTGCCTATTCATAAGCATGCGCCTACCAATTTATAGCTTGAATTAACTATAGTTAAAGTGTACCAAATATGAAAAATTATATAATTTCTTAAGACTTTGAATTAATATCATTTTATTATGAAACAAATTAATTGTATAATGTTTCACAATTTGGGTCAAATTTCAAAGAAAAATTACGTTAAGGGGACACTTATGCGGAAATGCAGCCCCACACACATATTAACTTAGTTTCATTGCTGTTTGAAATTTCCTTGCCAAATCTTGCCGCCCTATTTAGAGGATATCTGTAGAGATTTTACAGAAAGTTTAAAAACAAATGAATAATTGATATTTAATTTATGATTATTAAAATATGTAAAATACAGGATAAAGTTAAGGTACGTTGTTCTTAGAAACTACTGAAGCAATCCTTTATAGATTTTCAGGCATTACATATAGATAAATAAGAGATGTCGAACAACATTTTTCAAGGATCTCAGTTGCTTTTTCAAAATATTTTATTTTGATAATTTTTATGTTTATTTATCACTTCTATTTGTCAATATATTTCCTTGCAGATGGTTTAACAAAAGCCTGTTCCGCTGGAAACTTAATTTCTGTGTCAGTAATAACTGTGCAAAGTTTCAGTGCAGTAGCTCAAATACTTTAGCAGAAGCATGCGTGTATCTTACAAAATTGACATATAAGTTTGAAAAACGTATGAAAAACAAATGAGAAGATTATGCACCAGGGAAGAATTGCTTAATTTTGGCCTGTTCATTACCTGCAGCGCTCTTTGTTCTGACGCGTAAGATGGCAGGTTTTATATTGCTTGCGGTTAATTCTAAAATAATTATATGCTATTTATATTTTGTTATAACAGGTTCATATTAAGGAAAATATGGAATGCAGTTGTGCTTCTTTCTTCAATGTTAGCATTTTGTTTTATGTTATTCTTTGTAACTTTAACACCTGATTTTCTCATGCCAAATAATTAATTACATTATTGTATACTATCATAGTGTTTATTAGCTTTCTGAAAGAATTATAAAAATTGTAGTTCAAGTATAACTAGTAACTACATTCTCTGTCAATTCTCAGCCATTTATTTTGGAACGAGTCAATCTGCTTTCTGCAATAAAGACAGTATCTATTACGCGGCCTGGAATATGCTGTTGGTGAAGGGTGGCTAGAACCATTGCGTGCTGAAATCTCACCAGTGGTTTAGGAAGGGGAGGGGCCCGATTAAATAAGCGGTGATGCGGTTTACCTGACGAAGACGTGGAAGATAGAAGCTCCCAGTGTAATACCGGGTTTGTAAAATTTTTAAGCACATTACTTTACTAATATTTTTAAATAGTATTGTGTTCTGAATAGTTATTTCGGCATTATTATTTAGCGGAATACATAACAATATATGCTGACAGAAATAACGGCATAGCCAGCGCCTTTTTGAAAAGCGGGCATAGTATTGTTGCACTGTAAAGGTGTTTAATTTTCTAAAGGAGCTTGGAGCTATGGAAACAAACAAAATATCCTTGGAATGTATACAAATATCTAATGTATATCAAAAAACAAATAGGATATAGGGAAGTTTGGCTAAATTACTTTTAATACTTCCTTCATATGTAAGAGTTCTCGTTTTCACTGAGCTACTTTTACTCACAGCCCATTACAGCGTAAGAGGGTGTAGTGCTGTTGCACACAGTGACGCTGGCAGAAACATACAGCCATATACTCAAATATTCGAGAATTTCCTCCAAATAATGTCCACTTATTTTAAGTTTAAGATATCAACTTACTAAAAACCTCTCTGTCCGTAACTGTTGGTTTGGAATATCATTGGAAAATACTGTGCAAAGGAAAATTACTGTATACGAACACTGCTCAGGTTTTCTGTACTGCATCAAGTTTGCAGACTGTTTCACATCCTAAGCTACGAATGAATGCTCTGGCGAAATGCTTGACGTGTGAGTAGCGTGATGGCAAATGTAACATAAAGCAGTTGCTATTCATCCAGGTCTGAACTCTCATTAATAACTTTCGCATACGCGGAACAAAGTGTAGAAATACGCCCCTTCTCGACCAAACAAACTGCATTTCGTAACACTTGCATTAATTCCTAAAACACTGATTCCTGATATTTTCGTATTAATAAGCTTTTTCAGACATCTGAGTGTTTCTGATTTGATATGTTAATTACGGAGTACCTTAAAAACAGGCAAAACATTTTAAAATTACAAAATTACGTTTTAGGATTGCTTCAAGGAGTGTTTCACTCTTTTGAAAAATGTTTGTCAAATATTTGCCAGTATTTATTTAATGTAACCAAGGACAACAATGAGATTTCGTTTTGTTGAAAGAAGAGAGGACTTTTTTTTTGCGTTGGAGACACTACGGTCTACTCCTGTTCCTAAAGCAGTATCGGTAGGTACTATTTGGTCAGGAGCTAATATACTGAGGTATTATTAACATTGTAATAATCTCCGCTTTAGTTATTTATAGAAGGGAATAACCTCAATATTAATGACATGAAAACTTTCCGGTGTGTAGTCTTTCATACAGTGCTATCATCAATAAAATAAATGTGACAAAACTTATCAAATGGTGATAATGTTTCTCATATTGAGTGAATGCATTATCACTTCATAAACGACGAGATCGATAATTTTCTATAAAGTAGTAGCATTTGCTTTGAATACCTAATGGCATATACAACAGTTTTGGTTCTTTATGATCGGCTTTTATGGAAAAAAAAAAAAGTGTGTAAAAATCATGTAATTTCTAAGTATTTTTGAATTATGTGCTTTATATCTTTATAGCAAGAAATTATATAACTGTAAAAGAACATACTTTAAATTCTGAAGTGTGCAGAGAGACTCGCTAAATGGAAGGGCAAATGAAATGTGGACAAAAGAATGAATAACCAGTATTATTTTATTTTAAAAATTAAAATAGGCAATATTTATTTATTGGTATAATTATTATAATTATTTATAATAAACATCTATTTGTATTACTACATCCATTGATATCATGAAACAACAGAGAAAGCTCATTATGTTAACCATTGTACTTTGAGCAACAGACTCACCAGCTAAGAACTGGTATTTCATTCGGGAGAAATGAGTTTTCTTAAAACATTTTCGCCTAAAAACTGAAAAAAATACAGCGGCTGAAAAACTACTCTTAACTCAGAGGTATTTTTCTATGCAATCTCTTGGAACCATTTTTATGGATATCTGGTAAAACGTTGATTGATAAAACAAAAAAAGAGAGTGTTTTTACACTTTTCCTGCAACCTCCAATTTTATTACATAGAAATCAGTGAGGGTTGCTCATACAGTTTATTACTACATATGGCACCGTAGACGATCACTCTGATGATACATGGAATGAAAATGGAGAAACGATGACATTTGATGGTGGGAGAAACCGGAGAACCCGGAAAAACACCTGCCCATGCACCGCCTTATCCACCACAAATCCCACATTTGGGCGCCGGGGTTGAATTCGGGCCTTGGCGAGAGGTGAGTAGTCTAACCACTCAGCCACGGCGCGGCTTGCTCATAAGGTGAAATGTCTCCCTAAATCTATTACATTACTTGCACTTTCTGTCCTGAAATATTAAAAACTTTAGTAAATCCGGGTTGTTTGAATCATGTGAAGAAGGGTGGTTGTGAATATTTTGTTTACAAGTATTTGCACCAGTGCTGATTGCTGCTAATTTTCTGCATGATGACTCTGCGATAGAAAATGCAAAGGTTCCTTTTGGGTGGGTGATGGGTAAGGTGCCATAATGGGACAAGGGAAGGAAACTCATCGTCCTTCAGTGTTAAAACTCGTTTTACTTGCAGGGAAAGAGGGAAGGACGATGTGGGTGTTATTCATTATTACTGCGTCTCCTCTACAGATATTCAAGGGGGTGAAAACACAAAGGAGAGTTCATCTCGTTTATTCATTAGTAGGCACTTTTACTGAATAGAACCTGGGCCATAGAAAGATGCTTATCTAACAGAACGTGCTCTTTTCGTTATTTTATCGGTATTGTGGCATACACGAGATCAGTCGTTATAGTGTGTAAGCTCTTTTTTCCACCGGCAGAAGAATGGCATGCTAAAACTGTAATATAAATCCCTGTTATACGGATATGATTTTCATTTGTTGTAAAGTAATATCGAATTAGAGAATATTCATAATTTTCTGTTGTTCTACTGTTCTTCTTAAGATGATACTTCTGTAAAATTTGGAAAATGTAAGATATCTTATTCAAATGTACACCTGTTGTTATACACAATATTATGATATCTTTAACCTGTATCAAAATTCTAGCTTACACGGTTATTTTAATAGTAACGTTTTAGTGTCTAAATTCATTGTTGCAATAAAAATGAGCCATGTTATACATTTTCAAAAGATTCGCATTAAAAATTCAAGTTTTACAGTAAATGAGTCTACAAATAGGTATATCATATCAGATATTTTATGTTAACCCTAATTATTGTAGAAAAATTATTACATAACATTCTCCAAAACTGGATTTTTTCAAAATGTAATAATTTATTTTTAAAATTGGAGCTTTATTTCGAAAAAGTAAGCACATAAGCTTTATATAATACTATAACAAATTAGTACAGCATTGCATGATGTGAAGCATTTTGAGTATGCAAAGCGTTGGAAAAATGTTTGCGAGAAAACAAGATTCAAAGTTGGACGTGGCTATTTATACACATGTGCCTGAGCATTTATAGCTTCAGCTAAATAACAGTTAAAGTACGCCAATTGTAAAAATAAATTTATCCTTTAAAGTTTACATTCATGATTTTTAGTTTTCCACAATTTTTGGTTAAATTTCGGTGATGCATCATCTTAATGATTATTTCCTTGCTTTTCATGGCAAAATACACTTTAAGGCTTAGAATCATACGTAAACTAACATTATGAAATACATGTGAGATTCGTATGCGTGTTTGTACTGCAGAGATTAATTATTAAAATATTATTTTTATATCCTTTTTCAAAAATTAAAAGTAGATTTTAATATCCTTTCAGATAATATTTGTGTGTAAGTTAGCTGGTTGTTACATCAATTAATTAAGTTTCAAACGGGATTAATTTGGTATCAAACAAAAACATTTTTAACGATAAACGTTCATCTATAACACTACGCTCACGATTACTTGTAAATCCAAGTCAGTGTGCAGAGCATGTGATTAGCATCACGGCTGATTGCTGGAGAGCAACATTTTATTTCCATTTAATGCAAGAAGGATTTAAAGAAAACTCTTAAAATCGATTGAAATATGAACAATAAAGGATTAAACGACTCTATGATTTAAGTATCATTTGAACTAGCAAACAATATTTTATTCATTAGAGCTATGCAACGTTAGGCAACTATGAGCATTACGAACCAAGATGATTATTATTATTATTATTATTATTATTATTATTTAAACATGGTCGTATTTGTATGTGGAAAGTAGTAATGCATAAATTTAATGAACATATGAGTCAATCGGACAATACTTGTAAACTTGCAAATTAGTTGGCCCAACATCAGCGTACTTCACGTGTACAGGTAGCCCTTCGTCCGTTAAAAGCGTTGCAGAAACTGAACGGGGCAATTGTAGGTACTCACCGGTCAGTGGCGGTATTAACAAATACCGTGAGCAACCTTCGTTTTACTCCTCAGACACATCAGCAGAAAGGGTGAGGGAATCGCGCTCATTGAGAAGCAGTTCCCAGGATTGTAGTAACGTCCGTGATGATACATGGGCAGTATATATTGACATAAATAGTTGTTAAAATATATTGCGTTTTACTTTCATAGCTTTTGTTATTGAAAGCTTAAGGTTATTTTAATATAGGAAAGTAAATAAGTCTTTATTTCGCCCACCAATATCCGTCAATAACTAGTTTTATAATTTTGACACGCTGTTCCCATTTAACATTAAAAACTAGACTCTCTGTAGGGTTAAATCACATTCCTAAAGCCCGTAACAAACATGCAAGAGAGCTTATAGTTTTCACTGTATTGTTGTTGCTGTTATTATTAAAAATTAATTAATTAATATGCACTATACGTATAACCAGAGCAAATTAAAACTTAGAAGCATCGTAACGAAAAAGAAATGCAAATACGGCAGCATATTGTTTTTCATTGTATTTATTTTGTATAGGTTGTCATGAATTGTTCAGCTTCTGGTTATTCCCAGACTTCAATAGAATTAAACGATGATTGACTAAATTGTGTATTATATGTATTCACAAAAGGGAAAATGTTATCACAAAATTGTAATATGAGTTATTACAGGTTTAGTTAAGGCTAGACTTTTCATTTAGCAAGTGTTACTTTACTTATTTTAAAACTTTTTCTCTCTCTGGTGTAATATAATCGTTACAGTCAGTATTAAGTTTCTTAGCAAATGTTTGGGATGCGCTTGTTTTAGGTAACTTTTCATTGGAGACTTATTTGAGTATTAATGTTGTTATGGTTACTAAGCTGTTACATATTTTCTTACTTTGCTGTCGTTTGAAGCCGCAAACTGATTTCCCACCTTTTGTTGCTGGTCTCTCTCTCTCCCTCTCTCAATATTTTTGTCAGGTATACGGTAGTATAGCCTCCGTGCCACGAAGTCTTGTTGAAGTTGCAATGACGCGTTCTATAAACCACTCTATATACGATTCTGGATCTCTCTTAGCAATCATTTCACGGAGCATGGTATGGTAAAGCACTGCTGCTATACCTGCTGCAGTCTCTGTCTTTAATTTGAGGATCTTTGTCGAAGTTCTAATTTGCCAAAATCTAATATATTACACATACAAACACACACTTGTATGTCAGCGGTTGTGTATACAGACGTGTGAGTATATGGGTGTCCACGCACTGGTGTATCGATCGGCATGTGTTCATGTGTATGTCTGCGCACACGTTAATGTGCCTAAGCGTGTATGAATAACTGTACGTGAGTGTGTCTGGGTGCCTATGTATGTAGTGTGCGTGTTTACGAAGTGTGTATAGGTTTCTGCGCAGTGTGACGGTGCACATTAGGAAATATGTTCCCCTAATTGCGTGGCTACCTTACCCAATTTATAATTAGTTCTCTATCAACGTATTCCACTTCATGAAAGTTTGTCAGTGTAGTTCTGAACCATTCTGTTTAAATTGTTTATCTACAATCAATTTTTTACTCAGGGGACTTTAGAGTAATGATCTTTATAAGATTATTCATCGGGAAGTTCTGTTATTTAGGGATGTAGTATGTGATTTTTCCATACTTTCTTTTGAGTTTTTCTCCTTTTGTGTTAGGATCACAATGTTGTGACAGTTAGAAGAGTTATTAGTTAAATTATGTTTTATGTCAATACACAACTAGAAATTGGTACTGTAGCAGTGATATTATATCTGAAATAAATATTAGGCCAATTTATTCTGAAACATTCAACCGTAATTCTATAAATAAATAAATAAATGTACAATCGTGGCACGGTGATTTTAACCAGGTTTTCCTTGATTATCTTTTACTCCCCAGCTACTAAGGAATGTTTTACCTTGACAAGCTCTTTTACTTGAATTAAAGAGGAAGGGAATGTTGCCGTGTGTAGCGTAATCTGCAATGGGCTTTAGGTGTCTTCACAATACTTTATACGCTATGTACACACACTTATTAATATACAGAGTTACTTTCAATGCGCATCTGAGCTATTTATATATTGTCACTCCTATCAGCTAATCGCTAATATACTTCGTTGCCCTTCTCCTTTGTAAAATAGTTTCCTCACACAAAAGTACCAACTCTTTAGGTTTTGTAACCATCTCGTAGCGCATTCGCATTTATTTTCTGCCTTCTTCTTACAGTCCGCTGTTGCTAAGGAAACACATTAACGAAATGTTTTACAATGTATTAGAATGCATTTTGCGTATATTCTTGAAAAATAGCCACTCAAATTCTTTACGATTACTTTGTGCACTGTAGCTATGGTTAGACTTTCTTGAATCTCCCGGACTCAAAATCTTCATCTGACTGCATTACGACCGTTTTGTCACTCTGCTTCGTTCAGACCAGCGTTGTGTCTACAACTAGTATCCTCTTCGGGATATACTCTAGATGTGGTAGACTGCATCACCAATCACCGTCGTTAAAAGTTACGGTTCTTGACAGGTTTGCTGAAGCTTCGGACAACGCCCCTTGGTCAGACAAGGGCGATAATAGCCCTTCGTGTCACCCTGGAACGCATAATATACTCCAGCATATATGCGTAAGCTTTCACGGCCGGTGTCCATAGTTTTAAAATTTAAAATTTTCGGGCTATTTTGCCGTGGTCTGTAGGTTAAAATATGTTTAGTTAAAATATTTCTACCTAACGTTTCGTCCCTGTCTGTGAGGGACATCTTCAGAGGAAATGTGCTCACGTCACTAACTCGAAAAGAAAATTCCCTCACAGACAGGGACGAAACGTTAGGTAGAAATATTTTAACTAAACATATTTTAACCTACAGACCACGGCAAAATAGCCCGAAAATTTTAAATTTTAAAAATACTCCAGCATATTCACAACATTAAGTCTCCAGATTCAAAGTGGTATAGTACTGTGTATGCGCCATAATCGCCGTTGAGGGTGGAATCATTTTGTTTTACTGCTTGCCGTGCTCTCTCCAGTTTCGCCAAAGTCAGTGTGGCTGCCACTCTCTTGACTAACTCTTCCAAACAGGACACTACATTTAGCGACCCCGCTGGCCCCTAGGTTGCAACGAATGAATATACCCTACAGTAAATTCGCACGTTCCCATGTTAGTCTCAGCCTGCATATCCTGATCAGTATCCTATACTTTTGACTGTCCCAAGAGCACTTCCTTCTGTATATACAATATTTGTCCGGTGACACTTTGTCTATGCATGGTATTTTACGGTCCAAAACTAGGTTACTCCAACACTGGCCTCTCAATAGCGCCGTTCACCACCACTACCATCATAATGATCCACCCTACCTACCACTCTTGAGGACCACCCTCTCCATGGACAAGATGTTCGCCCGATGACTTACTTAAAGGTAAGGTTTGTTGCATTGTGACCTCGGGGCTTACGAAAGTTCGGCTGCGCCTCTACCACGAGTACGCAGCACAGCTTCCCTTGCACCCAGACGACCGCGATGAAACTGCCGTCGGCTTTTCACTTAGTGTCTATTCATAACTTTGACGCCTAGAGGATGGTTCTGCACTCGCCGAGCGTCAATTGCTGTTATTCTATGGCATTCTGCGGCCCATAAGTGGCATATTGAGAAACAGTGTGTTGAGGGTGACCATGGTTTTCTTCACAATTTCCTCTATTACTAAGGTAACCTCCTGCAGTTTCTGTTCTGGTTGTTGCAACCTCGCTAGAGTAAATTACGACCAAACTATGGTTCTTTAACTGCATTTAGAAAGTTTGCTATCTACTTTTGCAAGGTATAACCACGACGTAGAATCGTGTTTTAAACTTATACAGACCACCTTGGGAGGCTGGCTAGCAGCTGCGTGACTTTGGCTTCTGGTGTATATTGTTTATGAACCGTAACTGTGCTAAATCGTCAAAGTGAGTGATCTATTATTTTAGGATGACTCAACGTACATAGCAGTTCTGTCGCGTACAGGCGCTCAAATATAGGTAGTTTCCTTTGACCCCTTCCTCCGCTGGTCTGGGTGGCTCAGTTGTTTAGGCGTTGGCCTTCGGATCCCAAGGTAGCCGGTCCCCATGGCCACGCTCCCTAAGGCGCCTCGCTTTGGTGCTTCGTGGCCAGGGGATCGTGGGTTCGAGTCCTGCCTTGGGCATAGGTGTTATATTTTTGTGCAATGTGTATATGTTTTTGTAAAGGAACAGTAAAACCAGTAATCATACAGGGGGGAATGTAAATAGGGGATACAGCGCCGGAGTCCTGACCAGGCTCCGGTGCTGTTTTTGTTTTTTTTTTTAGAAAAAAAAAAAAAAGGTCGTTCAAGGTCGATTGATAGCCAATGTTTTTAGCTTGTTAAAAAGCGGCACAAATGTCCGGCACCCAGCGGTGTTGGTATTACGGTGAAAACTGACAGTGTCCTTAATAAACAAATAATTCTATTTTTTACCAATTCATTCACCACGGCACTCAGTTTTTTTCTGTGATTTGTTTCCTCTTGCTTACAGGGCGTTTATATGTACATTCAGGTCTTCTAAGGCGGTAACATACGTCGAAGTGCTTCAGCTCTTTTTCTAAACTAGCCATGGATTATATCTTCGCAGGAAAACTCTTTCTTCATATCCGTTATGACCGCTTTCATCTGCGTGGCGAGTGTTTGTTTTGACATTTTCATATGCGACTTCCTTTCGTCTAGTTGAGGCTAGAGATTTTATCAACATCTCTGCTTAGTTAGTTTGCATTTCCTATTACCAGCTGTGGCAAATTAAATCATCGTTTAATCGTAACAAACCTTTTTGGTTATCTAAATGCGTAAAAATCATATAAGGTTATCCAGTGAGGTGACCCCGTGAATAATTAATTAGAGGAGGCTTGTAAATAACAGAACGTTGCATGTTCTGAGAAAGGATAAGAGGTCGTGGTATTTGGCAAAGTTCTAAAAGAGAAAGGCTAAAATCTCATACCATTTGCTGATGCTTCTAGAAGCTTTCAGCCCGAATTGTAACATTAATCATGAACGGCAAGATTGTTGTAGGGGTTGAAAAGAAAATAAAGACAGGTTTTTTACCTTTGAATTGCAGAATTATAGCCTCAGATACGGCTGCTGAAGGAGCCGATCAAAATGCATGCACGTTAATGATAAATCCGCTGTTGCAGACAAATAGCTGATTGCGTTTGTCACAATATATGAGAGGGGTCCAAAAGTGAACGATTTAGGAAGCATGGTGTATTTTTAGCGATCCCGTTGATCATTTTAGCGCGGTCTCTAAAAAAAATACAAAGACTTAAAGAGGAGAATTATTGAGAAGTAGGGGTGTAGTCTTTCCGGAGAAAACACTAAGTAATCTTTATATTGATATGTAAGCTAAAAGTTAAATTATGTCAACATTTAGAGACATGCAATAAGTGGTGCTGTTTGTTCAGAACTGCGATTCAAAGAAATAATTTAGGTAAGTGTGGACACTTCAGCAAATGAAGGAGTACATTGGGTACCTATAAGGAACTATGGAAACTTAACATTGTGTTTCAATAATTTTGATAACTAGACATATTCAAAAGAGATTTAAACCTGTCTTAAACGAGTTAAAAGTCAGGTATTATAACATGGTCTCAATGTGGTCATTTATGCCTTAATTTTTGTTTATACAGAAAATATTAAATAGGGTAATGCTCAAAATAAGTAACAGAGTTCTTTTTACGACTCTCACTACTTTTAGACAGTCCTTCGTGATGCTTGTAGTTAGCCTTGGGAAACCTTAGTAATGCAAATTAAGCGATTATGTTTTAACTCGCTGCATAACTGTGTGTTGCTATAGGATGCATCATACCAAAAATAGTATGACCATTTTATTTCTGCTAGTGAAGTATATACGCTTATGTTTATAAATAATTGCACTAGTATAGTGTACATCATGTTAAAAATTTTCCACAAATAAGGAAAATAAAAGTCACAACTAGAAACTGAAATCAGTTTAATAAAGAAATTCATTTCAATAAATCCTGTAAAGGTTATAAGCTTTGTTTGGTTTCTGTGTAAAAAAGGAAATATGCTCCGAAATTGGAACTTCCCTCCTTATTTAACGGAATCCTTCTATTTGAAAACACATCAGCATGGATAAAAGTATATACATCTTTTAAACGAATTTACCTACCAGTTTAAAGTATATTTGAGTGCACTCAGCCTTGTGAGGTTTCTAGGGATGGGGAGGGGACATTGAGGATCTAGTTGAGGGAAAATCAGCGGCTCTGGGTTACGTGGACCGCATTAAGCGGACGCAGGAACTCGTGCCGCCAATCATGTCCTGCCCTCCAGTATTGCACCGCTCCCATTAAACCTGTAATGGGCAGAGGTGGGGGTGTAGCGATCGGGCGGTAGCATTGGCCTGACTTCGGGACGTTGGTATATAAAAAGAGGGAAACAATCGCCATCTCTTTTCTTCTACGCCCTCCCTCTCTAATGGCGAACCAGGCAGTGCCGAAGCGCCAGTTCCGGATGATCTTGCCCCATCTGTCTGTTCTTACACTTCACTTGCAACACCACTGTTGTCTTCTTACCCTTATACCAGCACAGGTAATTAGGAGATATAATGGAGCTTTAAATGGAAAGAAACCTAAGGGATTTTCTGCAGCCGCGTTAAACATGGGCAGTAGAAGAACTGCCAGCTTAAATCTCGTGGACTATAGTTTTAGTTTAATAAAGTACAAATAGAACTAACAGCTGACCGGTTAACAACCAGCCGGACTAACCGTGAAGCTACCTATGATGCCAATGACAGGAATTGAAGCAAAATCTTCAGCAAACACAGAATCACTGTAGCAGATCAACGGCATAAAGTATTGTGGTGCTTGTTTTCGTGGAAGATAGCCTAATAAGTGAAAAACAATTTTTAAAATACTAAACCGTAATACACGATTTTACCCCATTTTCCAAATATTAGGCACCAGTAAAAATGTTCATACAAAAGTGAGGAACGGTATGTTACAATTCTATTGTAGCGTGATTGTGGTCTGCGCTATAGCAATAAGATACGTGTTACGGAATGAACAATTTTGAAAGGCTCAAATTCGGGCTTTGTACATAAACTTTAGGTACATGAAGATCATTGTTAACTCATATTTTAATATTCTAAATGTGTCAGCAGTTCCTCATCTACGGATACAGCAATTGATTGATCTATAACTTAGTATGTAAAGCTCTAAAGGTGAATCTATTGTGGAATAATACAGATATCTTCGTTTGTCTTTAAATTCACACTGGTCAACAAATAAAATTATAAATAAGGGCCCATGTGCAACTTTAGGGAAGGTGTAAAGTGTGAAAGTATTGCACAAATCCAGTATCTGGATCCACGATGCTATGTAGTTTAGTAAGTTTAAAATACTAAACGCAATTTTTCATTACAGGGAGCTACATTCCTTATAGTCTTTGATTTTGCTTGGAATGAGACGGTTTTGTAATGCAGGAATCTCAAGAAGCAAACCAAGCTGATTCTGAGATGCCGGGTCTATTACTAGCGAAAATCAAGAGCTCTTATTTAGTGTGGTGTTCATTAACTGAGGGAAATAAAAACATTTTAATACAGCCCTAATACACAATAGTCGCTATTGTCCAGGTTTATGGCTTTCAAAATCTTAGCTGTTATACACACTTCAGTACGGCTTACCGTTAAACGAATCTGGGTGAATTTTTTAGTTTTCTCTGGCACATATGTACAATGTGTACGGTAGGTGGAGAAATTGTTGTATTCCACCCAGAAGTTTGATACCGAGACGTCACCAGAGCACTTCTGACTCCAAAAGAAGCAGTTTTAGAAAAATGTCACTGTATGCATCTGTGAGTGAGTGTTGACAATATAACTCAAAAACGAAAAGTCTATTATATATCAAACTTATACTTAAGTTTATATCTTCCAAGGATGCAACAAGAAGATTTTCAGAAAAATGTTCCCACCACAAACTACCCTTTACATGGAAAATGGTTTGACATTCTCAGTTTTCTAAAAATGGCTCTAAGGATGTTGAATAAAATACTGAATATTAAAGATAATTTCATGGCAAATAAAACATATATCTTGAATTTCCTGGCAATAGCCTCGGAAGCCCTCTTCCTTCTGATTGACCTTTGTACAACTGGTAAACGTAAACAAAACTTACTGTACAAAAAAATGACATATGCATTTATTTTTGTAGAGCTACCATTTCAGAGATATTCTGTGTTACTGATTTTAACTTTGACATACGTAAACTTCTTCAAACGGAAATCTCTCATCCATTTCATATCTTCTTAGTTTACTCCCACGCGTGGAAAGAGATTGAAATTTCAACACCGATCATAGAGTGACAGTTCTTAAAATGTTTAACTTTCCTTTAGATGATAGAAAGATTTAACTTTCAAGTGTATTCCCTTATTTCCCTTCTACCTATAAGGAACTAAGTAACACTAACATGTCTGTTAATGTTTATTTTGATTAGCATGAAGTAGATAAAAGAACAATCCTTTATAAAATTATTTCGTTTGCAGAACAAATAAAGCCATGTAAATGGAAAACTTCAGATTTTTTCGAAAAACTTTCCATTTTACATTAACTGTGTTAAAATTTTATATATTACATGTTATTATTCAACTCATCCGAAGCCTTCTGAAAATTTCCCCCACCTTGTTCTCTAAACACTAAACACGAAAACAATAAATAAAGGAGAACAAAATTGGAGTGATACATTTACATCATACTCTACCAAATATGGTTTACTTTATACAGTTTCTAAAAACTCTTTCTACAAAAGCTTATTAATTTTGCTACCCGATACATATTACGTAGAGAAGATTTTACATAGCACCCAAAACGTCGAACTGAGATTTCACTGGAAGGTCACGTTTCGGTATATACGGAATATAAAAGGCATTTTTAGAGGTGCGTCCGTGTGTGAGTGTGTGTGTGGGGGGGGGGGGTTGTCTATAAATAGCATAACTCAAAAACTAAAATTTCATTAAATACGAAACTCAATATCTAAGTCACCATTCTCCAAGGGTGCAATACCAAGATTTTCAAGAAAATTCCCCATCTTGAAGAACCCATCCGATAGAAACATTTATCGAAAATTTTCTCAAAAATTGCTCTAAGGATATTGATTAAAATACCGTATCTTTAAGATATGTTCATGATAAATGAAATGCATATGCTGAATTTTCTGGGAATAATCTCCGAAGTCCTCTTCATTCTGGATTACTTTTGCATAGCTGATATACCCCATGGCATAGACAAAAGTTTGCTCTACAAAAACTGTAGGTCTGTTAAAGTACACAGTCATGTCAAATGCAATTATTTATGGTATTAGCCATTTCCCAGATATTGCTTGATATTGGTTTCGATTATCCAAATACTTATACCTTCTTAGATGGGAAGTCGTTATTCCCATGTTTTCACCCTGGTCAAGCAAAGAGAGCCAGGGTTGCAATTTCATCGTAAAGCGACCGACATTAAAAGATTTGACTTTCGCTTTATGTTACTGCAAAATATTATTCCCCTTGTACAAGGTTATAATACGTAACAAAACCGTTTCATAATGTTTCTCCTGAAAAGCGGGAAGTAGATAGGTAAGCTTTTGAAAGAACAGTTTGTTGCTGCATGCGTAGAGAAAGCTTTGTTAGAGTAGTGCATAAGATTGTTTTACCTACCTCATGCTAATCGAGATAAACCATTGTGGAAATATTTTCATTGTACGAGGGCCGTTCAGAAAGTAGCCTCCGGTTGATTGCAAGAAATTCACCAAGTTAAATAAAAATATTTTAATATATACATCTTACAACTACATCTTTGCACTATTTTTCTACATAGTTTCCATAACGATTGAGGCACTTATCGTATCTGTTCACAAGCTTTGAAATTCCTTCTGCATAAAAATCACCCGCTTGTGCCTGGAGCCAGCCTGTGACCGCATCTTTGAGCTCTTCGTCGTCATCAAACCACTGGGACCCGAGCCATTTCTTCATATGCATGAAGAGGTGATAATCGCTTGGCGCCAGATCTGGGCTGTAAGGTGGATGGTTGACAACGTCCCACTTGAAGGACTCAAGAAGGGCTGTTGTTCTGCGAGCAGAGTGAGGACGGGCGTTATCGTGCAAAAAAACGATACCGGAAGTCAGCATAGCACGGCGTTTGTTCTGTATAGCCCGTCGTAATTGTTTTAGTGTTTCACAGTACACGTCTTGATTAATGGTCGTCCCACGTTCCATGAATTCAACCAACAACACCCCTTTTGCATCCCAAAACACCGTTGTCATCAATTTTCGGGCAGAAAAATCTTGCCGGGCTTTTATTGGTTTGGTAGGCGAATTTGAATGTGTCCATATCTTTGATTGTTCTTTTGCCTCAGGGTTCACGTACTTAATCCAGGTTTCGTCCCCGGTCACGATTCTGTTTAACAATGGTTCACCTTCGGCCTCATAACGTGACAGAAAGTCTAATGCAGAGGCCATTCTTTGAGTTTTGTGGTGGTCGGTAAGAATTTTGGGCACCCATCGTGCACAGAACTTACGGTAACCCAATCTTGCTGTCACTATCTCGTACAAGAGAGTCTTAGAAATCTGTGGAAAATCAGTAGACAACTCCGACATTGTGAAACGTCGGTTTTCACGAACTTTTGCATCAACTGTCTGAACGAGTTCGTCCGTGACCAATGATGGTCTACCACTCCTCTCTTCATCATGAACGTTTTCTCGTCCACTTTTAAATAAACGTACCCATTCACAGACCACTCCTTCACTCATAACTCTTGGTCCGTACACGGCACAAAGCTCACGATGAATAGCTGCTGCAGAATATCCTTTGGCTGTAAAAAACCTTATAACAGCACGCACTTCACATTTGGCGGGGTTTTCTATTGCAGTACACATTTCAAACGGCCACAAACACTAAACTAGCGCAGGTACGACTTTCACTCGACCACGGCTTGATGCCGACTGACCTGCTGAGTGCGTGAATGCACAGATGGCGTCGCTACTCCCCCCACTACCCGCACTGTGACCGATCGGAGGCTACTTTCTGAACGGCCCTCGTATATACACTTGGTCGGAGGTACTAGACTGATACTCTAGTGTTTAGCTTAACGTTGGTCGCATTGGACGATCAAAGTTACTCAACATTCGTCTTCTCAGGATAAGGGAAAGAAACCGAAAATACCCGTAACTCACCC
The DNA here is from genome assembly GCA_030762935.1 of Hymenopus coronatus. Taxonomy (NCBI): domain Eukaryota; kingdom Metazoa; phylum Arthropoda; class Insecta; order Mantodea; family Hymenopodidae; genus Hymenopus; species Hymenopus coronatus. Next base: position 354,509,436 of record CM060900.1, read on the forward strand.
TAAGCGAGAATAGAATTTGCGACCTCTTAAATATGATTTTCTGATCACACGCTATTTTCCATGAAATATTTAATATCAGTAAAAAGGGGCATTTATTTCGTAATCATAGAAATATATCAGTTCGTAAAATATGTAATAATGGTTTAGGCTAATTTATTTATTACTTAATCATTATAGGTTGAGAAACCATTTATGGAAATAATAATCCAGAAATTTCCTTATTTCACAATTTTATTAGCTGCTTTTCACGTTTCAACAGCTTCTTTCTACTGAAATTTCTTAAAGCTGCAGCTAATTGTGACTTAAAATAAACTGACTTATAAAACAGCAGCAGATGTTTGTGATACTCCATGTGACATTCAAAAGCACCAAAGTCACGCTGCGGAATTGTACAAAAATGCTAATAGAAATATTGATATGCTATCAGAAATACTAAGTGGTCAAATATATTGAGACGTCCATTAACAAATGCAAATCAGCAAGGGTCATGATTTCATTCCAGTGAAATTCATCTCAAAGAGGGCATCACAATGCCTTTATGTCTTGTGACCACTTTAATAAAGGTCTGTGAAAGTTTGCTGACAATACAAACCCACGGCTTTGGATATCAGACAACTCAGATAACTGTAGATTCACATAACTACTTATCTTCTTTCACATTTTAATATACCAAGCTTTGTGTTTCCATGGAAATTTCTAACTACAGAAGATCTTTAGAAAATGTTTCATTCTATGAAAAGTATTACCAGTACCTACGAATTACTACGAAATATCGAACCAATTTATGGATAAACCATTCCATTCCCAGTAATTCCTTTAACTGTTTACATAAAGCTTATTCTTTCCAAAAGTGTATTTTAGGACTTTTTTTGGAAGTTTCCAAGGTACTCCCAATTTTAAAACAATGACAATGATGCGGAACCTTGCAGATAGAGACCAATATCACTTACTTTGTTTTTTGCAAATATTATAGAAACTATTGTGAAAAAACAAATGCGTTCGGTTGGAGCTTAATAATTCGTTATTCCCTTCACAGTATGGTTACAGATTTCATTTAAGTACAGCTTTACTATAACTGATAGTAGTTTTGTAATATATTCTTGAGGGTTTTGAAAATCCGGCAAATTTTCTATTCTGTGATTTAAGTAATGTCGTGCTTTCTTATTACATAAAATACTATTATGGAATATCAAAGAATAAACTTAAACTGCTTATACCCTATTTTTAAATCGTATTACACGTGCAATATGTTGTCCCACAAAGCTCGTATTAGATGCAATTTTGTTTTTATTAATGGTAAGTATCTTGTGTAATAATGCAACATTTTCATTAGTTCGCTTATAATGCTATTTTTCTGACTCAAGGTGATTTAACTAATTTGAAATATCTGGATACCAATAATCTCATAGAAGCTAAAGATGGGTTTGTTTTAAAAGATTTTTGTTCGTGAAAACGAAAGTTCCTGTAAACTATTTACTCGCAAAGTTAAAGATGACAATAAATATTTTAAATGTTGGGTGTTATAGTAAGACGGCCCCATCGTTGAGTGGTTAGTCCACTCGTCTCTTACTAAAAAGACACGGGTTTATTCTCATGGGACAAAGTGTGGGACTTATGGTGTTAAAATTGTGGTTTTCCACATTTCATTCCACCAACTGCTCCATAGTCAGCTTTTGTATTATCAATGTCACCTTCATTTCATGTCATCACCCTCCTCGCTGCCATGTCTGGTTACCAGACGATCCCTCCTTCCGGGTAACTCATTCTATGATTAAATGTCGTTGACTCCTCGACAGGCCTGTGACCCTAGGCATAAATCCTACACACCTGGAGGGTAAACCGACTAAGTTAACTTTAAATTGGGCAGTGAGAAGCACATTACGTGGGAAGACAATATTCATGTCAAAAATTATAAACAATAATATTTTTAATGCGCAATTTGAAATTTTACGTTGTAAATGAGTACATAAAAATAGCATACACTTCATATTTTCAAAAAAAATTATCATATGGACTATTATTCTGGGGCAATAAAATGTATATTCATAGCATTGCATTAACTTGAAACAAAAGAAGCAAACACAAGGAAAAACCAACTCACGAATGAAGGCAAAATAGGCCAACTTCCAATGATCTTATTTTCAGCTTGGCTGGTATATTTCGAAGGGGATTCCACAATGCAACTATCCATTGGCTTATTGCGTGTCAAACACTAGAAGGATAGGATGATATAGCATTATTTTTCGACGGGCGGACGAAACCGGACTGTGGGGTAAGAACCACCATGGTGGGTCCTAATATACTTCAAGCAGTTTTTTTATCTCGACACGTGGAGCGGTAGGAGCCCGCGGTCTGGATCTGACTGAACACTAAATCCCACAAACGACACTGCCGAGAGCTGTATTTCCAAAGCGTATTCAACACCACGGTTTTCGCCGACACTTACAGTTCTGTAAGAGATCGATTGGAATGGAATGGAGATGAAATGAAGGGACAGTAAGTTCAAGGGAATGAAAAAACCCTTCCCAGCATTAACCTATTCATCCCGGAAAACGCAGAAAAAATCCATGGGTCACAGAGGTCGCCGCTAGAATCGAACCCATGACATCGGAATGCCAGTCACTGGTGAAACGTCTGAGCCAGTTAACTCGATTTGTTGAATGTACCAAGTGTACATTGTCCACAGTAATAAATATGTTTCCCTCAATAGTACGTAATAAAGATAGAGAACAGGTTTCCACCCTATGTAAGTATCTAAATTAGAAAGAAAAAAAATTGTAAAAGGATTATCTTTGTTTGTTGACAACTTATGATATTACTGCATTTCCGTGGTTGTGCAATTTTAAATGTTTAACTTTTCTACTCAGTCTCGTAATTTTATTAGCGGCATCTCTTCCATATTCTGAACATAGATTTGTCTACTACAAGTGTTCTCCGTCTGGATATTATAAACTATTAAACAGTATAACACAAAAACGAAAACTCTGTTAGCTACCAAAATTGGTACTTACGTTCAGCATGCCCTATTATCACGACAGCAAGATGTTGAAGAATATTCTATGAATGTAAACTACTCTTTGTGGGGAAAATATTTGGAAAGTTTTTTATTTTCCCCATTACGGTTCTAATAAATTTAATTTCAACAACTTATACCTAACATAGCATGACAAGTAAAAGGTTCATGTTTTCTGGCAATAACCTTTGCAATTTTCTTCGTGCGTAAAGAGAGTTTTACAATTTTGTACAACTGGTAAACATTAACGGCAGAAAACATGATACACAAAAAACGAAAATCTCTTTAAAATGCACAGTTTATTTCAATACCTTCGTTTATGATATGACCCATTTCCAAAAATCCTTTCTTATTGCTTTAAAACTGCAATCATTTTAAGCTGCCTTTGTCATTCCGCTGTTTCTCAAAATCTCATGGAAGGAGTATAGAAAATTAACGTCAGCAAATGACGCCCCGTCTTAAAAGGAGTGACTGAACTCACCTCGGTAGCGTAGGGGTAGCAGTTGCATTCGGGAGGTCGTGGGTTCTATCCTACCTGGCCCATTCCCGGAATTTCCTGTCCCTCCATATCCTTTTCACTTTCTTTTTATTCATCCTCCATCCCATTAGTTTCTTCCAAGGTTCGGCGATACTGATCCGTGCAGCGCGGCAGGGATAAATGATGCTCTTTGTGAATCTGCGTCCCACCATTTCGGCCGGTTGCCGGTATGAAGACCACCCCTGGTGGGTTGTTGGGCCCTCTGAGGGGCGGGGTTCCCTGTCTACCTTTCCAACTATCGGGGTGCTTCTACATGTGTCGTTGCTCCTGGTTCCGGCCGCCCGGTGTATTCATTCGCCTCACCCCTGCTTCCAGGTGACGCTACCGTGTAGGGCGTAGGTAGAATAACCGGCATATGGTCCAATGCTCTGTCCCCTCCGTCTGTATGCTATTCCTATGTAGGAACAGAAAGGTTTCATTTAAATTATGCTTTTCTACAATTTCCTTCAAATTAATTTGTAACTGCATACGTTAACTACTATTTAATTTTTCATAAAGCATCCATTTTATAGTTTAACATGTAAAGAAGATATATTAAATGCACCTTGTGTTCTTATAAATATTAAAGTAAATATTACAAATATTACATTTTGTGTACCTAATGCATTAAAGTACACCTCCAGTAATTACGGAACTTTGATTAGTTATTTAGCATTAATATTTACGTGAACATATTATTTAGACCACTTATTTACCTGAATTAAGAAAACAATACAGTCAAACTAGAAGAGAAACAGTTGACAGTCTGGATTTACATGTCAGGTACGTGTATGTGTCCACGCACCCGTGCATTAGAGGAAGATAAAAAATAACCACTATCATCTCCAGATATCTACAGAATTTTGTTACGAATGGATTGCAGAATGCTGTTATTCGTTTCTCGAAACAACGGGATGACGTATCTTATTCTAAACGTAAATCGTGAGAATCACAAACTTTCCATTTAGAGTGTTACGACGCCTCAATTCTTACGCCATGCCGCCCTTCTTCACCGCACCACACGATGTTCACCATTCTAGGCTTTCTATTCACATTACTTGTGACAGGGTTAGTATAAAGCCTATAGGTTATTTTAATGGCATGGTAAGAACACTTTTGAGAAAATACGGGGGCATGCATCAGCTTTTATGAAGACAGGGCAGTAGTTTATGGATCTTCATAATGCGTCTAGGGGAATGGCAACGTAAAAGGTAGGTAGAATGGGGAGACGATAACAGTTCCACAGCAACATACACTTCCATCTCGGAAGTTGGGGAATGGGAGTCATTCCCGAGTTGTAGTATAATAGGCGTTTTACACTGCGAGACTCTTACCACTCTCTCATTAACTCACTTCCTATTACTAAAGCCTTGTTCTAAACTAAACACGGTTTTATGATGTAATTGCAATATAGTACATTATCTGTGAGTATACGCTATGAGGCAGGGATGCTTTACGTGCTGGAATTATTTCTTGATTAACACACATTTTATAAGCAGCAATATATATATATATATATATATCTTACATAGAATATTACAGATATTAGAATGCTAGAATAAGAAGGTAGCGGAACCAATGAGCGATCAAGTTACTTTGGCAGTAATAATATTTTTATTGCGTTTAAATTTTGCAGAACAACCCTTTTATATTCCATACAAACTTTCATTTTACCGTTATCGCTTTAAGAATGACTTTCTATGTTATTGTTTTTATGAATAATCCAGTGTGTTTTTGACCGGCTGGAGGTATACTTGTCCCGTAATTACTGTAATTATATGCGTAAGAAAAAGGCAGTCTTAATCCTCCGCTTTATAGTTCTGGCCTACTGGATATAACGGAATCTCCTGCATATCTTAGCCATGCGAGCCTATTTTCCGTTTTAAACATTCAGTAGAAAGTAATGTGATATATACTGCTAAAACAAAACAGGATATATTTTATTATGCTTTATCAGTATGAGCATTGGTCACTAGAATGTACTTGGTAGTAAGCATATTTTACAGAGCTTATCCAAAAGGTACTAACAACATTAATAAACATTCGCGAAATTGGAACACGGAAAACAAATACTGAGTTTCTGCAATGCACAGCATATTTGTATTATGGAACAATATATTTAGAATACTATTTTTACCACACTGCGATGAAAATAAACCTTATTTACAGAAAATTATATAAGATTTGGAAAAGCGCTATGACACTAAATCGCATGAGTGAATAAGGGCCAGCAAAATGTAAGGTTATGTTTATGGTAAAAGTGGTGTTATATTTTTTCCAATTTGAGGTTATTTTTACCAAAAAAAGGTGTTATTTTCAAAAACCTTATTTGGACATTTATTAACTGGTATATCTTATGGAGGCCCAATTACACTTAGCTCTCAGATGCAAAAGTTGAAATTATGTACCGATTAGTTTCACACAGATTTTTCCGCATACCTAACAGTTCACATGAGAGCAAGGCAATTCTCACAATGCACATTTGTACGTGGTAACCATAACAGTTGTATAGATTTCTTTGTAAATTCTAATTCCAAAACTCACTATACAACCCTTCAGTTCAGTATAGGCCGCGCCGTGGCCGAATGGTTAGACCACTCGCCTCTCACCTAGACGGCCAGGGTTCGATCCCAAGCGACCGCATGTGAGATTTGTGGTGGACAAAGCGGCGCCGGGGCGGGTTTTCTGCGGGTTCTCCGGTTTCCCCCGCCATCGCATTCCACCGGTGCTCCATCTTCATGTATCACCAGTGCCTGCGATGCCATGAGTAGTTAAAGGGGGCGTTAAACACTACAAAAAAAAAAAGAGTTCAGTATAACTGAAATTAGTTCATCTTGATGCATTTCCTTGAGCAAACGAAGCTTGCTTAGGTCTGTCATCAGAAGAGCTGGATTTGTTTCTTTAAGCAAGACAGTTTTGGGATGCAGCACTGCCAGCTTTCAAAAATATCCCTTGCTGGATCTTGTGACTTCAGTAGATTGAGTTTCATTAATATTTTGGTACCAAACTGCTTAAAGGTGACTTTAACAGCAGCTGTTTGCTTGCTGTTAAAAGACGCAAGCGCATCTGTTGTGGCACTGAAAATTACACCATATATTATGATTTTCAATGCAACTTTCTAGTTCTTCATGAAGAAGATAAGCAATAAGATATTTTGATCTCTCTAATTTGGTTACAATTTCAGGAATGCATTGAAAATGTTCCATTACGAAAATGATTTAGAAGTGAGCAGCAGACACCACTTCGGTACTCAGATCTATTCAGAGATAATCTGCCAGATAAAACACACTGGTGAACTGTGATTTCCAAAGAGTAACCACTGGATTGGGAACGTTGGACAGTTTAGTCCTCCTCCCTGGAAAAAATATATCTTCTTTTCCTGGTGCTCAGAACTAAAACCATAGCCTTGGTCACTACAGCATTCAATTGTGATAATTCTTGAGGGAGAATGTTGCCAAGAATGGTGACTTTATGAATCCGGCATTGATTGTGAATTAAATTCTAGTTATAGACATTTGGCACATTTTGTCATATAGCGAGCGGAATCCCTAATAGAATCAAGAATTACCCTGATGTAGCTGTAGCATTTTCAGACTCAGCAAACAGTGCGGTGGCAACCACTAACTCAGCAGCGGAATTGCATATTATTCTGAAAATTGTCCCATCCGACAGCCGTTCATAACAGAAAATATCAATTTTCTTTTCTTTCGCCTTCAGTACAACTTCTACTTATCGGGTGCTAGTTGTCCCTACTATATACCTCTCTCTCCCTCTCTCTTTCTTTCTCTCTCTCTCTCTCTCTCTCTTCCTCTCTCTCTATCAGTATTCTTGTATGTATCAAATCTCCAACGCCTGAGAGAATCTAGAACAAATAAAACGACCACGAATAGTCTAAAATTACGCACAGTCAATCTGAGTTAACGTTCTCAAGATTCCCTCAAGGAAAACTAAAGAAATTTACCGCTGTGTTGCTATTTTTATTAAACTGCGAATATTCTTTGAAATAAAACTCTTTTCGCGTTTGATATTATGGATATCTGGAAGTGGAGGAAACTATAAGTGCACACAAATTCCCCATATAGACATGGTTTATGAAAATAATGGCTTCTCCGTCATGAAACGTAATTTTATTGTAATAATAATAATAATAATAATAATAATAATAATAATTATAATATACTAACACAATGAATAATATATTATGATTAATGTTATTAATTATAAATAATATAATAAAGATATATTTATATTTTATGTTTTACATAATAATTATTATTAATATATTATTACTATTTGTGTTAGTCATTATATCAAATTAATAAAAATTACTTAAAAATTGCGTTTAACAATCATTGCGTTTGGACTAAGCGTTATTTCATGCAAACTACGTTTATACGGGGAGGTTTATATAAGAGTTCACTGCCGGTAATACGATTCGCGTACGATAGGGACTATGCCAGTGATGATGAATCTGTTTCATGTTAGATTTTAATCTCTTTCCGAACGTTTAAAACCGTTATTGTTTTGTTACTTACAGAGTATCTGTGAATTTATAATATGCGGAACAAAAGCGGTAATTTTTTTCCTCATAACTTACATGGGCATCAATCAGTTTGGATAGGATATTAGGATACATTACTCGATCTCGCTTTGATAATTCAAAAGAACAGGGGTCCCAAACGTTGTATGTTGTTGCATATAGGATTTTAGAAGAAAGCTCTCTTTCTAACGAAATGCAGCGTGGAAGAACGACATTGGTGCGGGACTCCTGTTGGTTGCGATAGTCTCTGCCACTGTTTACGAGAAGTACCAAAAAAAACATTGAACTTTCCATTCAAATTGAGCTTAATACATAGTTGTTACTATGGCTTTTTCAGTACGGAACGTGGACTCGCGCAGTTTTTAATAAAATGAGTAAACGTATGGATAAAATTGTTTGCTTGCATATTCCTAGGTTAGAATTTGGAAGAAAACATCACCTAAAATTGCCAATTTATTTGTCCATCTTCTTTAGTTTGGTTCTACCAACTTTCTATGGGAGTGTTGCTTTCATGAAAGCTTCTAGAGTATTTCTTGCAAACGCGTCAGTTTCATATTTTCTCTTCGTTGGCTGAAACATGCAGAAACGGACGCCTGACGCTTTATCTTGCTAGCTTTGTTCGAAAAAGATTTATGCTATTTCACTTTGATTATGTTCAAAGCCCTGTTTCTTATTTCCCAAGAAAATGTGTAATGACATATTTTGCATATTAGCGTCTTGTTATCCTTTACGAATAATCAACCCAATCACTAGCCAATTTCTCTCTCTCTCTCTCTCTCTCTCTCTCTCTCTCTCTCTCTCTCTTTCACATTTACACCGTCCTTGGTATGTTCACGTAATCCAACAACAGTTAGAGTAAAATGACGAGACAAAAATTTAAATTCCCATTTTACACCGATAATATGATTTACTAACGCCCGCAGCAGCGGTGATGGTATGGAAGCAGAAAATGTGCTCACCAGCAGGAGAGGCAGAGGAGATCATTCCTTCCTACATCGCGCTTCCTAACGCAAAAATAATCGTTGGTATCCGTCCATATATGGATGAGCTCCATGTGTGAACATTATTTACAATCGATTGGGAACATTCACAAAAATTACCGATATCCACTCTTAAAAATGCTGAATTCACGCTATTCTTAGATATGGTCTAAATTTACGCTATTCTTTTAAAAGTGAGTAAATTTAAGTAAAAATTGGCGTTATCCTAAATGCGAATTTTGCATGTACCTAGATATGAAATATTACGAGCAGCAAACAGCAAAAATAAAGCATGAAAATAACACTGCTTATACCAAATCCCAGGAGTGAAGTTAGTTTATGTTCTTAAACTGTGACCTGGTTATTCAGATAAGACCTTGATTAGAAATTGTGCAGCATATAGATCTTTGGTATCCAAAGCAACTCGTAACATAAAGGCACACCAATTTAACAAACACCTGCCTAAGTGTAATGTCCTATTATTTATATTACATTAGGCGTCGGTTTGGCTAACCGATGTTGAAACAATCTAACATATTGTTTGCTAACACTATGTTAAAGTTTCAACATTACGTAAAAATCCTTGCGTTTCAAAAAAATACTTATAGCTAATTGTTAGCTAACACCTTGTTAACTTCAAAGGTAACTGTGAAGAGTTATGGTCATACACAATTTTCATCTCATTTGATTGACTGGTTAAAGTTATAATTAGGATTTGAACGGGCAAATTGAGGAGCTAGGGAACTAGCTTTACACCGTTGGAAAAGAGTTAATTATAAAACTGGTTATTAAGATAGAGGAATATATTACTGAGTGAAAACATCACGTCAGATTTATAATATTAAATAAGAAGGATGCAGCCTGAGAAAAAAAATACGAGGAATATAATTGCAATGCAAGCGTTTTGTACCAGATACAGCAAGTAACTGCACAAATGTATGTAAAAATAAAACGCTGCACAAAAAAATAAAATAAACTAGAAAAAAGAATGGAACAGAGTTTAGAAACGTTTAAATTCAATGGCGGACGCCACAGGGGATCTGAAGTGGGTGAACGTATGTTATCACGATTCAGCATTAGACAGACCTCAACAAAAATTCTATACGTCTGTCGAAACAAATGCTTCGCATAAATCGACAAAGCTCAGCCCTTGCTCCTCCATTGAAGTATGGGACAGAGATTAACACTTGTAGTATAAGAAAGAGGCATGTTTCTGTCGGTAGTATTATAAGCATCTCCCTGTTTCCTCTACAACCCTGTTTATTGCTTTGGACTGTCTATATACCTTTAAAATGCTTCCTCTTGCAGGTTTTCAAAATCATTATGACACGCGGCACTACTCCGGTTAATAATTGCATTCATAATCTTTAAACATACTAAATGCATCATAACATCTTTATGATAATCATTTCACTTTGTAAAACGCCTTAGCATAAGTGTTCGGAGATTTTTACTTAACACTTAAACTTAACACAACGACACCGGCAATAGCTGCATTTTAATAATGTTTTAAACAAGAGCAGATTGTTTTGAATAACAAGTGATTACCCCAAACTAAATACGCACACCAACCGCACAATGTTAATCATATGATAAGAGGATCATTAGTAGGTATTGAAGATGCGGAATTTTGGCCGTCTTTGGGGAAGGTGTGGTTAATGTGCCAAAATAGCTAACTCTTTGGAAATTCAAAGGTAGCCGGGAGAGTATTCTTGAATCATTCATTTCTCCTCATTTTATGTTTGATATCTGGAAAGTGTTGAAGTTCTTGCAAGTGAAATGGAGATCCAGTGAGAGAGAGGATTTTCTTGCAATAAATGTATATGACTTCAAATGTGGCTTAAATGAAACGCAGTCACTTGAGCATTTAAGAGACCTTTTGGAGAACATTCTCCGTTACGGGATATTGGAGTTATGCTGTTTGAAGAATTCAAGAGGGGCCGCAATCTTTTACAAACGAAGTGAGGGGAGAGAGAGAAATAACTGTAGTGAGTGACAGAAAAACATCTCTACCATGGAAACAATGATTAAGGAATACCCAAGAATAACCTACAAGCACATTCAGCTGGCTTTGAAAATTACTTCGCCGAGAGTTTCAACAAACCCTCTTGAACAACATCGTGTAAAACCAATTTCTTCCAGGTGGGTTCCTAATAATTTATCTGAATCACAGAAGCTCTATAGACTGGAATAATGGCAAGAAATGCTACAAAGATTTAACTGTGGAAAGTCTCGCTATGTTTCAGAAATTTTTACGGGTGGCAAAATCTGGATATATCAGTTTGACCAAGCCAATCCTCATTTGGGTGTTCCTAGATGACCAACCACCCATCAAGGTCAAGAGAGCAAGGAATACCGGAAAAAATTGTTTACTTCTTTCTTCTCCAGAAGTGATCACTTGGAAACAATTGTGCTCGAATTCCAGGAAACTATTACTGTAAAATGGTACATAGATTACTTTGCAAAAGTATTTAAAACACACAAAAAAGTATCCAAAGAGAGGGCAAAGGGACATTTTATTACATTATGACAATGCATCAACTGACAGCGATTATGTAATAATGGAGTTTTGGTTAGGGAAATGGAAGTGGATCTAATACACCTACCGTGAACTAATCAAGGTAAGCCAGAATCTTTTTTCAATACACCTTGAGCTGTCTTCAAAGCTTAATCCTCTAAATTGGCACTGGATACAGCATCCATCTCAGCACAAATCTACGGTTATCTTCGTAAAACCACAAATAGACAAATAAACAAATTCACTAACTTTGTTCCAACCCTGCGGTATGCATCACTCCTACAGATGAAAAATGTTTAGTCATCAATCGTTTTAACTTAGAACTCAGCAAGGACATAGTTTTCATCCTGTCAAAGGGGCTCAACTTCGCCCAAACTCACAAAGCGCTTCCATATAAAGACATTATCAGTGGAGTAGTGTGTTCTCTCTCAAATATCCCTAAAAAAATAAGCTAAAGAAACCAGACCGGAAATCGGCAAGCCGCTGAGAAAGCAACTCTCCCGAAGCAAAACATCACTAGAGAAGATCGCCAAGCTTGTATGACATTAAAGAACATCCAGGAGCTTTTGGTACTCCCCGCAGACAAGAGAAATGCAGCCATCGTGTTATTTAGATCACATTATCTGACAAAAATATCGGATGTTCTATCAGACAAAGCATACAGACTGTTTCACCAGAATCCAAAGGAGAAAGTATAAAGAAAAACAACTACTCTATTAAAGTCAAGCGGACGACCCCTAGAAGTTATCAAGTAAATAACACACACAACTCCACTCCTCCAAGGTTGTAAGAATTGTCTAAAATACATAACCAAAATATACTGTTCTGACCCATTGTGGACACTATAAACTCGCAGACGTACTCCTTGGCTAATTATGTGGCAGAACTTATGTAGTCACTAATTGAAAATCGCAGTCAATTTGTAAGAAATTCGTCCGAGTTTACCAAAGTTCTGCAAGGAATCAGAGTAACTGCTTCAGATATATTGGTCAGCTTCGATTTTGAGTCATTTTTCATCAACGTACCAATCCAAGATACTCTGAAGCTGCTAAAACCCATTTTGAGGAAAATATCTTTCACTTATTTCAACATGATGTAACTTCCGCCTATTTTCTCTTTAACGGCTCTTATTACAAGCAAGTAGATTGTGTTGCTATGGGTTCTCCACAATCGCTCCATGTGGCAAACTTTATATGGAAGAATTCTAACATTTGGCACTCAGAACCCCTCCTTGAGTTCCATCTCATTTCTTCCGTTATGTAGATGACACATTTGTGGTGTGGCCGCACGATAAAGGTGCCCTTACAGTATTCCATGAGTTTCTTAAAAGTAGCCATCCGAATATAAAATTCACCAGAAATTGAGCAAGACAATGGTTTACCCATTCTGGACTTATTCATATACAAAAAAAAAAAAAAAAAAAATACGACGGTCACTAGTGCCACATGGTCTACAGAAAACCAAATCACACCGATCTATCTCAATGGTACAAGCTGTCACCACCCTGCACAGAAGCGGATAGTTGTTTCTGCATTTATACATCGAGCGATTGCCATATTTGACCTCGATGATCTCGTTCAAGAAATATAACATACAGTCTTAAGGCAGAACGATCACACTCAAAAGGAAATTAATGAAGTTTTCAGTAATGTATGATCCAAAAGGAACAAAGAAACCAACTCAAAGGAAGACCATTTCGGTTTAGCTGTAACATCACATTGTGGCCCTGTGACGGAAAAAATAGGTAAGATAATTACCAAACACCAAACCAATCACCATTTGGGTCTCCGTACACAGGGTATCTATGAAATCAAATGTGAATGTGGCAAAGGGTGGTGTGTATGTGTGTGTGTATATATATAAATGTATATACAGAAATGTATATACATAAATGTATATATAGGATAAATAGGAAGAAAAATAGAAGAACGTATTAAGGAACACCAACGCTGTATTGGACTAGGCTATCCTGAAATATCACCAGTGGCACAACACACATACGACACAGATAACAAAGTTAACCTCGCTTCCACCAAAAAATTTAAAACAGCCACAAAACAATACGACAGATTAATCAAAGAAGCGCTGTGCATTAAACAAACAAAAAATAAATAGCAGCTTTAAGGATGAATACGGACTTCAAATTTATAAAGTATGGATACAAGTTCTCCAACAATATTTCTCTGCTGTTAAATAAACTGGTTGCCAGCTTCGCCTTTTTCCTTCGTCCCTGCTCAGCAAATTAACGCTAGTGTTCTCCCAGTCCTTGACTTCTGTGGGTCTTGTGCGGTCGGTCCCACTGGCGAAAGCCCCGACCAATGGCAGGCGGATATGCTGTTTTTAGCCTCCTCCTCATAGGTGTATACAGAGCGCTCCTAGTAGACTAGCTTCCCGGCAGAACCTTCCTCTCCTTATACCGATTGAGGTTCTCTCTGACTGAGACCGGGAGGTACTAATGGGTGTCGACGAACTCATCCACTGCAAAGTTACAGTGGAGTACTACCGCCAACCAATATTCCCAATTCAGTGCAACAAATGCCAGCTGCTATCCCACGCGCTGGCTCAGTACAGAACACCTTCGGTTGTCTACTGTAAATGCATTGGCACGCAAAATTCAGAGGGCGACAACATCCCCCCACCAATACGACTTTTAGCCCTTTGTGGCCAACGGCCATCGAGCCCATATCAGAGCCTCCCCTGAATGCAGACGCCAGCTTCAGTTCTTGTGCGGTAGCTCAGTCAAGCAAGCGGCAAATGACACTCGACCATATCTAGCCAAACCTACATGAAAGAGCATCGCGAACTCAGCCGGAGAAATTAATCCCCAGCGGGCTAACCCAAAATGTTGCGGCTGCCAATAACACGCACGCCATGACAGCGCGATATCGTCCTCCGTCAGGTTTGAAACTGCGACCTTGAATGTATTAAATTAGCATGGTAACCATTACAACATGGAGGGTGAGATAATCATCAAAGCCCTCAAACTGCTACTAACCAGACCTTTGGAAATGCACACCATCACATCACGTAAAACCAACGCGTCGGAAATTCAGATCATGAGTCCTCTCCCCAACATGAAAGCCTCCGGCCCGGACAAAATTCCGACATATGTTTTTAAAAAAATACCGCCCTGGGCAATCTCATCACTAGCAGTCATCTTCAACTGCGTGATTCTCTCCGGCCACTTCTCCTAAAGATGGAAAACGGCACATGTTCTTCAACTTCCTAAAGCCAACAAGGACTTAACCTACCCTGACAACCCAACAACCCTGATAAAATGACTAACGCACAGTTCCCTCTACTCAACTACACCAACTAGCTACACACAGGACTTAGGCTCATCAATCAGTGCCCTCACCGCTTTCAGAACAAGTGCCTCCGTATCACTGCTTAAGTATGTACTCAAAATCACCAATTCTGATATCTTACTCACCGAACTACGAGTCTACACTATTGAGCAGTTTATCAAACGGCTAGCTTTTAACATTTATGAACACCTACCTCGAAACCGTGATCCTCTGATTCATTACCTACGAGAATATTTTACAGATCGTGATAAACACAATCGTTCGATGTCGCTATTCAACTGTAAAATCAACCCGGACTTCTCAGTCATACGCGCCTGAACACACTTAGCGCGACTGGTTCCACCATAGAGCTAAACCCATTGCCGATTATTCTCTCTACATGCAATTTTTGTTTCAGTTGAACTCAACAATATACCATCACTACAAGGATCCTTCTACCAGAGTCTTCTGAGGATTCATATGGACATCTTAACGTCAACGTTTCACCGGCTCATACTGCAACAATTCAATAGGTAGATTATCTGGTAATGCAAAAGCACACCCCGCCCCACATCACACATCATTCTTCTGAATGCCAACACCACTTTTCTCGTGGAATCCTCCGTAATAACCAACCCAAAAACTAACTTTATCTCATCTTAGCTATTAATCACTGGGTGCCACTCAAGTTATATCCATAAGTGCTGCCCAATCATCACTCCGACACGCTCGCATGGGTGTGGTTAAGGGGGCATGAATCACTTCGTTATTGTTTTATAAACCACTGTAACATTTTATCAGAACTAGTTGTATAATGCTGCTTCTCACAGTGTAATCTTTAACATCATCACACTGTATTTGCCTATGCATTTATTTACGTACTGTTTTATAATCATTATTTGAATAATTATATTATTCAGCTTTTGATGTGTCTAAATTATGTATGCTGTACAATAATTCATCCGGTGGGTAGAAGTCTGCACAAATGCGACAATCTCAAATCGGTTTGCTTTTAGTGTATCATAACGGATTCGATCATGGCACAATTCACACACAAGGACATAGGCACTAACCAATCTTTCCACATTAGAGTTTGTTCCAGGCTTTACTGCTCAGAACGTTATTCTCGTAATTAAAAGTTTCTACACATAGCTCAGAGGTGAGTTCTGTTATCTTGGGAAGGAACATAACCGAGTGATCTGGTTGAAGAAGGCTGTCTTCTTCTTGAACCAGGATACTCGGTTAAATTCCTTCCACTTTGGGCCAGGGTGCAGTTAATTGCAGAAGCGGAAAGCAATCCCTTCCAATCTTCTAAAATGAAGCCCAAATTTCAAGTGGATTTTCTTGAAAGATTTTGCGGCGCATAAATGATGTGGACACAAACAGCAGGCAAAAAGTAGGACCTGACAGACGATCACATATTGTTTCGCCTTGTGTTTGCAGAGGATAGTGCCAGCAGCAACTGAGACACTACAATTTTCCCAGACAAGATGACATTTTGAGCTTTACGTCAGGGGATTTGTGGTGTACAAAGCGGCGCAGGAGCGGGTATTCTCTGGGTTCTCCGGTTTCACCTGCAATGGCATTCCACCGGTGTTCCACCTCCATTCTATATATCATTAGTGCCATCGCCTGCTGTGTCATTTGTAGTAAAAGCGAGCGTTAAACGCTATCAAAAAAATTACGTAAGAGGAAAATCGGAGTCTACGGTCCAAAGGAGTCCCGGTATGGTGTAAGATACGTGGCTAAAGAATATCGGTATGGTTGTATATATGTTTTGTTTGGCCTGGATCCCTAAGATTGGTTTGTATCTATTGTGAAAACCGCATAGTACACTAAGCAGGTCACCATATGAAGATTCTAGAGAGATATATCTTATTTCCTTCTTAAGAATAGCATTATCCTGATGGAGTTATTCAATACGTTCAAGATATCGTCTTGTCGGCATGTTTTGTCCTGCGGTTACAAATTTACTGTCTTGGAATCAGGATATCAGCGTAATATACTGTCCTCTTTGTTTACCAGATTTGAAAACTATAGAAAATGTATGGAATGAGGTGAAAAAGTGGCGTTGTCACACAAATTTAAGAAGTCTACATTACCATTGCCCCTCTTTCACCCTGATGTGGAAATCGGTTTACATCTATGCTCCAAAATTTAAGGGTAGTTAGTTATAAATGCGGAAACTTAATGTAGCCGGTATCAATGGATTTCTCTTAAAAAGATTGTATTGTTTATTTCTCTCTCTCTCTTTTAGAACACAAATATGGCAATGGGTGATAAAGCCTTTGTGTAATGCATGACACTCGATGATAGGTTAAAGTATAGTGTGATATTAAATCAATGTGATGTTACTCGGCCACAGCCGTTTTCCTTCTGAGTTGTTTTATACAGTTTTAGTGAGTTAAGTGGCAAAGAACGTACTGCAGTCGTTTCACAGACATTGTAAATATACACTTTCCGAGGGTTCTCTTATCGAAAGTGCCTTATTTTTTGGAATGTGGATCACAAAAATAGCAGCGAACATTTGCTGTCAGTTAGTTGCTTTCTCTATCTCTTATATATGCACATAGTAGCTAAAGAAGGAATGGATTGAAGCCAACACTTCAATGTCGAGATTTCACCGGAAATACATGTTTTAGTGTCCCCTGAATAAAAAAGGCATGTTTAGAAAGAGAACCCCGGGTGTGAGTGTGTTTATGTGTGTCTATGGATAGCATAGCTCAGAATCAAAAAGGCTTGGCGTTTAAGTTCAGAATCTTTCAAGAATGCGACGCGAAGATATTGGGGAAAATCCCTCACCCTCGACTACCCTTTAAATGGAAACAATTTCAAAAATGTTGATTTTACGAAAATGGCTCTAATGATTTTTATTAAAATACCATATATTTAAGAGCGGTTTATGACAAACATAATATATATCACAACATTTCTGGGAATAAGCTCTTCATTCTGAATGACTTTTGTATAACTGGTAAGCCGTCAGAGATAGATAAAACTTACTAGTCTAAAACGTAGACCTCATTTAAACGCACAACTGATATCATAAATGTACAACTGTCTAGAGTTAACCGTTTGCGAGATTTTCTTTGTTATTGGTTTCAATTTTAAACTACATAAAACTTTTCTCAAACGGGAAATTATGCTTCCTTTCGAATGTCGTTTATGTTAATTCTGGCCTTGTATAGAAAACTTATTTCGAATTGTTTCTCATAGGGACGAGCTTTAAGATTTTACTATCGCTTTAGCATAGTATAATTCCTTATTTCACTTCGACTTAAAATACTAGCGATTCCGCTAATGTTTAACTCGATTAGTGTGATGTAGACGAAAAAAGTAATATTTTTTGAAGAATAGGTTGTTTGTGGGACAGCTAAAGTAAGTCAAGTGAATGGAATGCCTCAATTTTTTTTTTTTTTTTTTTTTTTTGGAAGAAATAAGGATTGTTGGGTAGGTTCATTAAATCCCTCGAGTTTTTCGGTCCACCACTTCCTATTTCCATCCCCTCCTAATCATCCCTCTCTCAGTGTTGAAGGGCCTGACGACGGTGACCTACGGGCTGGGGCTGGATTGCGCATTGTTAAAATGTTATCCTGACATCGTCGCTGTGACCACCAGGTCAGGATCCGCCTTCGGATTTGGTGCTCCCACTGTACGTCCGCCGAGAGGCTCGGACTCCGTGAGCAGGACCTAGCGTGGGTTGGAGGCGTTTCAGCTGTAGCCACTAAGGATTCCTCCATGTTTGTGCCGTCGTCTTTCGGATCTGATAGTCCTTCGTGTCTCTCTCTCCTCATCCCTCCCTCGGGCCACATAAGAGCAACAGGCCATAAGGTCTCAGTCCAACACTGTGAGCCATAAGGTCTCAGTCTGATACTGTGAGCCGGCATCCTTGTGGGCTTGTCGGTGTCTAATCCTGATTTTAATTTTAATCCCTGGTAAACTAGGAATTCTAACCTTTTAAAACATTTTTGAAGTCACCACTGGAATTTAGCCTGAGCAGAACTCTTACATTTACTCTGTAAACTTAGAAGACTTACGACCAACATAAATGTAAATGGCGTGTTATTTATGGACGTTCTTTAACTATTGTGGTTCTCTGAGTCCCATTCTAAATTGGGTGTGAAAGACCGCTTAATTTTGCTCAGAGGCCTTGCTATTAGGCTTGAGGTTCTTTTGGGTGCCGTAAATCTACGACACACGACCAACTTCCCTTCAAAAGGAAGCTACGCTAAGGATTTTTACACCCGAAAAAATCTATCGTCCTCCCACGGGTCTGAACCCCCGACCTTGGGTATATATGAAGTTAGCATGGTAACCACTACACCACGGAGGGCGACTCCGACCTATATACCTGGGCAGTAGATACGCATCTACCAGTTAATAAATCCATAAAATGACGTTACACTTTCACAAACTTTGTATACGTAACAGATATTCAAGGGAAGTTTGACGAAGATCATAAAAAGTGTTCAGCAGTATTCACAGTAGTGCGTCGAAGACTCTATGAAAAGTGAGCGTGAAAAAGAAATTCTCCCTTATTTTAAAATAAACTGAATTGTCTAATTTTAGTACGATCCACGTGATCGCATTGAATCGTGTTTTGCTGCTTTCTTAACACGTTAGTCTAAACTTTCTTAGAAACAATTTAGAAACCAAACCCATAGGTTACCTATCTAAAAAGTTTACCTATATATCTGCATTTTTTTTTATAATTCCTGCTGGAAAGCCCTTAATTTTTTCTCTTTTTAAAACTTTACACTGAAAACTAATTATGGTTCGATAGCCAGTACTACCTTTTTATGCTGTTGTTTATAATTTCCAATAAACATGATAGGGATGTTTTAAATGCTTTTGTTTAATAACTTGTAAGACAGATATGTTTTATTCTATGGCTTACTCTTATCTATTGTGCAAACAAGTTATGCTGAAAAATATTATATTTTTATACACCTAGGTACATCATGCTAGTCGAGATAATTGCTTTATTACTTGTTTTGTTGTAAGCAGAGGAGAAACAAGGGCATACTTTACTTGTTTTGTTGTAAGCAGAGGAGAAACAAGGGCATACTTTGCTAAAGAGATAGTCATATGCTTTAGAAGCTGATCACTATGTGAACCAATTGAAATTAGGTTTTCTTTACGTGGCCGGAAATAAAACAAAAGAGATACGACACAAAAGATAACTTTCTGTTTGGGAAAATATTAAGTACTTAAAAATAAAACCGGAAAACAAGGAATATATCAGAAACGGTTAAGTGTAAACAAATGTATATGTCATAAATTGTGTGTTTTAACGAGGTCTATGTTTATAGTTGTAACATTTTAATCTATCTCTTACGAATAACGAATTATGTAAAAGTCATCTAGAATAAAAAAGGCCTTCAGAGGCCGTTCCCAGAAAATTTAAGATATGCACTTCGTTTCTCATGAAAAATCTTTAAACTGGGGGTATTTTATAAAAATAGTTACTGCCAATTTTGAGAACATAAAATTTTTGAAAAAATATTCCATATAAATATTAGTTAGGGTTGGAGAAATTTTTTGAAAATCTTGTGGCATTTTTGAAAGATACCGAACTCAAATGCTAACTCAGTTTGGTATTAAACCAACTTTTCGTTTTTGTGCTGCTTTGTCCACACACAGAATTTTTTCTAAAAATGCTCCTTTTGGATTCAGGGGGGTCTCAAAACATGTACTGATGTAAAACTTTTGGTGTAATACAGTACCTTTTATACCTACTATGTACATTTTAATTACATGCTAGAGGAACTGAAATAAATATTTTTCTACGTTAAAGTTATCTACCAAATACATGTATAATTTACTAAGCTCCATTTTTTGTAATGTTGTCAAAACAACAAGAGAGCTTTTACTCACAATTATAGAGCTGCTATTGGCAAAATTACACCTTATGTACACCAAGTGAGGTTTGCCAGTAATGTACTATGACCAACTTTCCAGCACAGTTGAAAGACCAGCTCACCAAAAATGATCAAAGGGGAAGATTCATAGTGATCTTTTAATAGTGCTGCTGCTTAATCTTAAGAACCCAAAAGCTACAAAAAATAAATACATCCTCCCTAAATGAATATTTGACGGTGAATGCGGCATCAGTTTACCAGAGACTAGCTTCAAAAAGATTGAGAGATGCAATGCCAAAATGCCAACGACAGTCTTCGTTATATTTTATGGAATATACTGGAAAAACTGTTTTTGTATCTCAAAATAAAATTAAAATTACAGTAGCATACGCTGTTTCATTACTCAACCAAGTATTAAATAGAGCTCTGACGAAAAAAGGAAATATACAGCCTGGATAGCAGGTGGCCCAACGGCCCCGTATTTGACGTGTGCAGATATCTCTTTGTGCATTAAAAGTGTTGCAGAACTCAAACCGACTACATCAAGTTAAAAGCGGTCAATGGATAACTGGCGTGAGTGACCTTCGTTTAAACTCTGTTTGCTTATCAACAGTCTCATTGAGCGGGTAAAAGGAACATTACTCGCGTCATTTCCTCACTGACCTATTTTAACTTGAAATAGCCGCGTTTATTTCTGAAACTTTTAGGAGCACGAAAGGATATCTGCAAACGTGAAATAGGGGGCATTTGGGCAACATGGTATTGAAACTGAGAGAAGGCATGCTGTAAAAGTGACTACGATTGTCTGCAGGAAGATTGTTCAGGAACATTTCCTGAATGTTAATCTTTGAAAATCTGAAGTTGCAACATATAAGATATTCTAAGCGTGGTTTAATAGAAAAGAAGTTACATTTATTACTGGAGTTTCTCTTAAGAGTGATAAGTTATATAGTGTTCATGTAGAAACTATTTAAACATTCTTTATTTATTTAAAAGCGGTATGACCTTTAACGGATAAAACAGATCTAAATAAGTTTACGTGCCCGGAAATGATTACTTAACCAATGAAGCCTGCAAATACAAATTTTAAGCACGCATAATACGCATTTAGTTACAGAAACTAAATTTATGTCAAATTTTAGTAACATTCTAGAGTTATTTTTATTTAATATTGATTGTATACATATATACATTGTAAACATATATACCCAAGGTTGCAGGTTCAAACCCAGCGGAGGACGATGAATTTTTTTGGGTGTAAAAATCCTTAGCATGGCTTCCGTCGGAAGGGAAGTAAAGCCGCTGGTCCCGTGTCGTAGATTAACGGCACGTAAAAGAACCTCAAGCCTGATAGAGAGGCCTCTGAGCAAAATTAAGCAGTCTTTCACGCCCAATTTATAATGGGACGCTGAGAACCACAGCAGTTAAAGAGCGTCCGTAAGTAACACGCCATTTTCATTTTTTGTAAACAGATGTAATGTGCTGAAAACAGCACAGCTTTGAAGTTACTTAAATTATAACTAAATTTCTAGTTCATGAGTTCATCACTATGTGCAACTCATCGTCCATAGATTGTGCTATAAGATGCACACGATTTGCGTACGTCATAGATAACGAATTCAGTCCATAATCGTTTTAAAATTTTGAGTCCTCCTAAATAGGTGCGGAATCTTTCTTATGCATAGCTCGAGTAAGTGTTTGTTTGCACAAACTAAACATAAAGATAAATAAAGTGTGGGATAATTACTTCATTAAAATGAGAAACAAATAATCTAATAATAACATTGAATTCAACAAAAACTAGTGTATTACTCAAACTCAGCGAAAAGAGAGACTAGGCGTCAAGAAGAAAAGGAAAAAAAAAATGAGATGACAAAGCATGTCTAATAAATCTAAACATATATTTTTAAGAGCTTACAATTTATTTGTACTCATTTCAAAATTAAACACTCTGCAAGGGCTACAGATTTATTCGTTATTTCTGTAAAACGCTAAGTTTTGATAAAAAGAATAAAAATTGTATGTTAATACATAAACATCAAATCATTGTTTTATAAACCTATTTCAGCACTGCAATTTTAAACCCTTTTAATACTCAGTTTGGGCCAGTATGACACGAGCGATATTTTTCCTTTACACTTTTTTGGCACGTGGTATTCCAAAAGTTGCCAGTGAGGTGCAATTTTTTATACTAGTGCGACTTTTAAAATTCGCTGGTTGATGCCGTTGCTAGTAATTTTCTGTTAGTGAATCATTATATTGCTTTTGACCGGGCGCAAGAGTATGCATTTCATTTGAAAAAAGAGTCTAAAAAGCAATAACCAATGATTTTTCTGGTTTTAAATTAATAAATGTAGTTATTAATTCTCTAGCTTCTTTTTACAGTATCTTTGTCTTTCTTAATTAGAAAATGAATATGACTTTATTGCATTTTTCTTCAGCAGAATAGGAAAGAATGTATTAACTGACGAACTACTAGCGGAATGTTTGGCAACAATGTTGAACTTATAGAGGGTATCTGAAAACGTAGAAGAAAGTGAACATGATTTTAATTGAGAATAATGAATCTTATTTTCTGGGTAGAGATAAATAAACTAAATGCAGTGTAAACATTGGACTCATGAGCTACTTGTATAATACACATGGTATCTATGCATTGTAAAGATTTGTTTTTACAAAAAATAAGGAGAATAAATCACAAAATGGTGTTATTTATTGCTTACAAAGTCTGGTTCTATTTGGAAAGTATTTTACATATTCCTTGCTTTTGATTCGTCCATAAAAATTTAAAAGAAGTAAGTAACCATATAAAGAAGTTATTTAATCTCTTTAGGTATATTTAAATAGTATTTCATAGTTTAAATTTAAAAATTACGGATATATTTGCTTTATTTACTCTAGGGTCAAGTTGACCCAACGCGACTATCTACGCACCTATTTGCCCTGCGAGTATTCAAAGGTTAAGGATCCAAGGAAACGTGAGGTAAAACTGGATTTAGTGCCGAGAAACCTGCAGGCAAGCTACCTAGCAGCGATGAGCATGCAAGGATCAGAGTGTCGGGGTTATAGCCCCGAGTGACCATTATGTAACTTGGTTATCAACATTAAATATGAAATCACCTCCACACGCTGTGATAGACGGAGGTCTAACGCGCTTAGAACTGGCATTTCAAGAAACAGCGATCTCTTACCAAGTTTTCTAAATATAACACATTGCAAAGATCATGAAATAAAACAATGTAGGCCTATCATACTAGTGAGATCACTTTCAAATTCGGGTTTAATTCTATGTGAAAACAATTTCAGACTAATATAGTAGAAGCAGATCGTTTGCATTTCTACGTAGTTCTACTGAGCATCTCAAGTAAAAATGTGTAGCGCTAGGTCCAAGTAAACTTTTTTGTACAGGCTGTGTCTCGAAGCAGCTTTCTCCGTTCCACTAAAGAAAATTGAGGGCTATGCCTTGAAACACACGTACAATTCCATCATTATACGTAATGACAGCTTTGGTGTAGTTTTGGATCACAATGACGGGTAAGGCAATGGGAACATTGTTTTACAGGTTATAATTTTAAAGTCCTCTGATAAAATTATGGGTATATCAGCCCGAAATCACTATGTGTGTATAAATATAGATTGTAAGATTATATGATAAAGTCTTATTCTTCTCATAACGGTTACAAGCAGTTGTCCGAGCAGAGAATTATGAAGAACGAAAAGAGAGAGAGAGTAAGAGAGAGGGGGGGGGAGTGAGGGACAGCGATAGGAGGATAGAAAAGGAGGGATCGGTAATATGTATGCACTTCGCACGTTCCACATAATAGCAGTTGTCCATGAACAACGAAGCACAACAGATAATGTATATGCCTTTCTGTCGATGGTTCTAAGTCTTAGCACAAAAAAGCAATAGTAGTAATATACGTTCATGTTAAAGATGTGTTATTTAGATTGGTTATAAGTAGTATTCATCTACTTGGGTAGTCGAGGTCGTTAAGGCAGGGACACATGAACAGGAGGTCTGCGGATCAAATCCCTCGACGACGGTCCACCTGACTAGATTGTTTTACTTTCTCTACACGTACCACTTATATTGTAGACGGGGAAGGTATTGAAAGATATTGAAAGTTCGATATTCGAGTTTTCATCTTGAGTATGTTTTGAGGTCCCATGAAAAAAATATGAAAAAGGTCTGTGTGTGTGTGTGCATAGCATAGCTCAAATAGCAGTTAAATATCAAATTTTTTATTTAAGTTTTTCAACTTCCAAAATGGACACAAAAATTTTCAAGAAAATCCTCTATATGAGATTTTTTAAATGTTGCTTTTCTCAAAAATGGCTTTAACTATTGTGATTAAAATGGCGAATATTAAAGATATTTACATGACAAATAAATTGTATATACTGAATTTTCTCAGAATGGTCACTGATGACCTCTGTATTCTGGATGAGTTATGAACACACTTATTCTGAGCATTAGATTTCCAGTAAATTAGGGTGACGCATCTGAGAAAATTGGAAAATATACAGCATTTAAGATAATATCTTATCCATAGTATACACAATAATGTAATATTGTTGACGGGTGTGAAAATTATAGCTTGCATGGTTATTCAAATACTATTTTTAAATGGCTAAATTTATTATTGTAATAAAAACGAGATACGTGATACATTTTAAAAAATATCTAGTTTTAAGCAAATGATTTTAGAAACAGATGTGCCATATAATATATTTTATATTAACTCTAATAAGAGTAGAGAAATTATTAATTTTCGTATACCTCAAAACTATACATTTTTCAAAATTTAAGAATTTATTTCTCAAAATTGGAGCATTATTTCTAAAAATATATCAGAATTTTTAATGTACTTTCGAGAGACACTATAAAATTTTAAAACAAATTACCTAAAATTAGCATAGTGTGGATCATATTTAGCAATGAAAAGTATTGAAAGAACAAAATACGAGAAAATAATGTTTTCAATTTGGGAATGCCTGTTAATAAGCATGCACTTACCCAACTATACCTATAGCTAATGGTAGTTAAAGTGGACTAAGTGAGACAAACTGTAGATTTTCTTAAAAATTAGAATTTATATAATTTTATTATGAAAGTTTGTTCAAATTTCATAGATCAATCACTTTAATAGCGCTGCTTACTAAAGTTCCAAAAACATATAATTAAATAACAGATATTTAGTTACCATCTCTCTTTGCCAAAACATGGTTTCCAAAGATTACTCAGCTTTAAAATTATTTGTAAGCTCTTTTTCAAAAGCACAAAACTTTTTAATGTAAAACAGAAAACATTCTGGACGTATATGTTTGAAACAAAGGGTTTAAGGAAACACGTAAATTAGCAAAAAAAAAAAAAAAAAAAAAAAAAAAACATATGAACCTTGTGGTACAAAAACTAATGTAATTAGTATAATACACTAAGTAGGTAGTTATTTTCTAAGCTTTCTGCTGGATTTGGCATTGTATTTATTCTTGCTGCTCTAGTCTTCACAGAAGTGTTCCAATTTCTTTCAAAAATCCCAAAATGATTAGACAAGTGGTGGAGAAGTTAATACTACTGCTACTACAACTACTACTGCAACTACAACTGCTATTACAATTACTACTGCTACTACAATTACTACTACAACAACTACTATTACTACTATTAGTACTGCAGCTACTACTACCGCTAATACTAAGTACTGCAGCTACTACTACCGCTAATACTACAACTACCACAGCTACTGCTACTACTACTACTACTGCTGCTGCTACTACTATTTCTATTATTAATATTACTATTATTATTATTATTATTATTATTATTATTATTACTGCTACTACTACTACTACTACGATTTCTACTACTGTCTACTACCACTACCACCACCGCCACCGACAAAATAATTTCCACCACTACTAATACCACCACCGTTGTTGTTTTTGTTATTATTATTATTATTATTATTATTATTATTATTATTATTATGATTATCATCATTATAATTATTATTATCATTATTTTCAGAACTATTGGAATTAAAGTTACAGTTATCAATTACACCGCAATAAATTTAAATGGAAGATTCTTAGTTCGCCGAGGATTGAATTTCAAGGATAAATAAAACAAGTGTTATGAATAGAACACCAAACAAATTTTATGGTCAAACATCAAATTTTATTAAATTATCGTAGAAGTAAGGCTTCATATTGTACAAATTCTAAACTTATGATATATGTAACTGAAATAAAAGGGAAATATTTTCTAATTAGCATCGATCTTCGCTAACATAAAAGATAAAAATTTAATAATTACCTATTGTTAAACAGAGTCTTCTTACCTGTGTTTTAAAAGCACAACAATATATCAAGTCACATCTCCCATTTAGCGAATTTTCTATCCAACACTTTGACTTGATGGTATTGTTAGTTATTTTTCTTGGACTGTGTATATATTTCTTAATATACAAGATAGCAGATAATGAATAGTTTTAATAATAAACCGAGAAACGACGCTACAATTTTCAGGACAGGCTGTTCCATCTTCGGTGTACGCAAAAGGGCAAAGAGCTACTCCGACTCACAATGGTCAGCGTGCATTATGCAATACACCTCAGCATTGAGGGTAAACCATTGTCAAAGCTGAACGATCTGTTGGAATAAAGTGGCAGGAAGCGCAATCGATTGCGCTATGATCTTCGCCGAGTGACGTGTTGGCTATCACGCTTCCCCTTCAGCCTGACTTTCAAACTGTTGTTGAGTGCTCACCCGATTTGGAAAACCCTGCTGCAGTGCAAATAGTGTAAGTATGAATAAATCAGAATATGACGACCATAGAATAAGGATATGGAATTAAATACTACGTTATGAAAAAAGGTATGGGAGAATGCAAATTAGTTTTATTTATGGACGCTCCTTGACTGCTGCGGTTATCAGCCACTCATTCCGCATTCAACGTGAAAGACCGCTTAATTTTGTCCGGCTTAAGGTTCTTTTGCAAACTCTAATTCTACGACACGGGAACAACGGTTTTCGCCCGAAAAAAAAAACAAAAAAACATCGTATACCGCCGGGTTTGGACCTGCAACCTCGGGAATCAGAGGCTAGTATGTTACCTTTAGACCAGGGAAGACGGCTTTAAATGTGATAAGAGGCTGTTTAAACCATCTGCTGAGTATAAGTTAAATGGCTCTCGTAAATGAGTCTACCTCTCTAGGTATTTTTCTCATTGTAAACTTCACGACTTTTTGCATGTTGTCCACATTTGCACTGGACATTGCGGTGGAGATAATATGATTGAATGCCTGAGAGAAACCACGGAAATTTAATTTCCAAGGATATCCAAACCTATTTGGGTGTATATTAACATTTTTATCTGAAGTACAACAGCCAAAAGCTATTTCAAAATTTGAATTCTACCAAGTGTATCGAATAGAGTTTTAATCACCAGCTGATGAAGAATATAAATTTACTATGCTATATCACGGCCAATTGACGAAAACTACTGTTCATTGGCATCCTGTATAAAAGATGGCTGATGAAACAGTGATATAATCGACAGCTTTATGCCTACAGGAGGACCTTCAGTTCTACAAAGTGACTATGTCAGGGAATTTAAGTTAATATGAAAAACTTGTTGACAAATTTAAGTTTGTTGACGGAAAACTAAAGCATTTGTAGTGTTAGGGAAGCGCTGAAAAGTAATTCAAAATGTTATGCTTTTATTAATTACTTAGATACAAAAGAAAACAATATGTCACTCGAGTCAGGGATATATGTATATCTACCCTATGAAAAATACTGCCTACCGCTGTGAAATTAAAAGATCATCCTACGAAACAGTTTGATTGCGCTCCGAAACATGGGTTACGTTTATATAATATACCAACAGGAAATTTGATAAACATATTTTTGTGATTAAAAGCTTTAAGGAATAATTGTTTGCATAACATAGTCAGAAAAGAAAAAAATGAAGAACAGAAAATATCAGCTGTTAACGCTACTCAGATTCAAGACACAAGAGAGTCAGTTGGAGGGGATGAGTGGAGGTATAGACCAGGATGTCGTGACAGACTTGACTAATTCACAAAATTACTGAGAAGAGAAAAGAAGGAAACATAACATTTCCTACAAAATTAAGCGAAAAGAGTAGAACATTTTGGATAAACATTTTTCTCCTGTTAAAAGAAGTTCTAATGTTACATTTCTGAACCAGATGTTTTGGGAAATGTTAGCTGTTCTACTAGAGGTTATGGATGAAACATCCTATTCACTTGGAAGAAGAGATTGTGTCCTCAAACAACTAATCGAGATTACAGTTTAGTTATTCTCAGGCTGTAATAAAGGAAAACCAGGTTACCTAGAGAACGTTTAACTATCAATCGTCAGGCACTAGGCAGGGATTCTTCAAGAGTACTTCAGTTCATAAACTAAACACTGAAACCCCATTACAAGAAGAATGATTTCTTACTTTCTTTCTCTCTTTCTTTCCCCACCTCGTATGTAGGACTTACAGCCCCCAGGACTTACATGCTTGCACCTCGAGTCTGACGGCTGTTGAGGAGTAGAGACTCTGGATCGGAGAGATTCTAGGATGCGTGTTCGATACCCGGTATGAAAGTGACAAAGTTGATAATATGGATTAGCAGTGCAATGGATGATAGGAAAGATGATTATGGAGCAATTGTGGAATGAATGGTTGGAGAAACTAGAGAAGGCGGAGAAAACAGGCCCAGATGCCGCTTTAGTCCTCAGGAATTGAACCCGGGCCACCTAGGTGAGAAGCGAGAAATCTAGCAACTCGGCCAAGATGACACCAAGAAAAATGCTGGTCTGTGTAATTATAACTTGAATAACTCAATATCAAAATGTAATAAGATATCAAATATCACTTCAAAGAGTTTCAGTTAACTTGTTTATTATCTTTCGTCATAAAAGTCAATCATAAGAAGTAGGAAAGTAAAGAAACTAACTTTCAAAAATCTCTATAAGTGATAATAGTAAATATATATTTTAATCTATTTTGTCTCGAATTGTTAAGCGATTTTAAATGACATAACACATTCCATCATTTATGGAATTCATTTGTCTAAAATTCCAGCGCGGCTGGGTAGTGTGGTGGTAGCGTGTTTGGTCTCACATTCAACAGGTCGCGATTTCGAATATCGCTTAGGGTGAGTTAGCCGAATAAGGTTCTTTTCGGGGTTTTTTCTTACCCTCGGAAGACGAATGTCTAGTAACTTTAAGCTTCATCGACGCCGAGATCAATTGAGCATCATTTCGTCAATTTCATTCATCGTCCAATATGACCATGAAGGTTAAAGAATGTTAAGTCACAAAAATATATCTAAAATTACATTTAGTCAAATAGCGCATTGTTGCTTCAGGTCGCAAATTTCGGAAATGCTAAATTATTAGAACTGAACTAATTATTTTAACTTGACTGCAGATTGATTATGTGAAGATTTTTATGATTTCTGTGCATATAATTGCTTTATATTACTATTGTGTAATAGTTTATCTACAATATTTCCTAATAACTAAACACCTGATAGATATTTTATTGTTCTAAACTGTATTTTGTTGATGTTTAGTTATAACCTCGTGTTTTTTATTCTTCTATTACTCTTCTATCTACCTTTTTTTTAAGATTAGAAGGATAACAACTGCAGAATTGTCCTATAGACCCCGGGGAATCACGAAACAACCCAGTAAGTATGACAGTTCTTTTTCTGTTTTTTTTTTATTCCTTTTCCTTTTCTCATTTTTTTATTTTATAATAGGGATTTTACCCCCTTAAGGAGTTAGGACTTTATTTATTTCAGTAAGACCAGGAACTCTACATCACAACAGGCCAACAGAAACAGGATGAATGCAAGATCTAGCATCCAAGGTCAGCCAGGATCGATATAGGAACAATAAAGTGCTCGCAGCATGTATATCCAGGGTTTAAAAGAGGTGATTCTGTTGTCGCGAATCATTCGCCACCTCCCTGCATACTAAAAGCAGCGTAGAGCTGGAGCTACACAGTCATCTGGCGTGTCTAAGGTACTACGCCAAGTATAGGTAGGTACCCATTACATTCAAGTAAGAGCACTCCACAATGCAAGACGTGTCCAGGGAAAACTCAGGTACAAAATATCTGTTGCTGAAGGCTGCCAGTTGTCAGCAGTCCACCGCCGACATCAGCCTAAGAGCCATGTCCATATCAATCCTTCTCCTGAGCATTCCAAGAGTCGATGTGCGAGCGAATCCAGGGCTTGGCACATGGGACAAGCGGGAAGAATTGCCAAATGATGTCTATGTAATTTATCTGCAGTTAGAAGAATGTCATTAGCAATCTCATATACCACCGATACCCATTCCGTGTTGATTTCTGGTATAGCAAAGTCACGTCAAATCTGCCTCCAGGGCAACTGCGGATACCTAACCTATACACGTGGAGTAGTTGGTTTCCTCCGTTAAAAAAGGTATAGACTTCCTTAGCCGTCCGAAAAACAGTCATTAGCCACTTCTGCTGGTGGTAGTGTGCTCAAGTCACGTAGTTCACGTAATATTTTAGGAATCTTATTCCACAACAACTGATAACGCTGTTGCACCAGCAAATCTACACTATCGCCCTAATCATGCAGTGCTTTTAGAACCATTTTTAACAAAAGTGCTTTACAATGCATCGCCACATCCAACAAGACGTAACTGCGTACGGGATGAAGTATCCGATTATTTGCTCAATTCTCTGACTGTGTCATTTTGTTGGGGGGCAGTACGTGCGCTGAGTACCATATACGACTCAAAACAAAGGCATTACAAAAACACACACGTTGTGTCAAGTTCATCATCCTTGACTTTGGACCGTATAGTACACCACGTAAGGTATTAATGTATGACGTCCAATAATAGCCCCGCAGGTCTTCGTCTTCTCCGTTGAGGTATATCCCAAGAATTTTCATGCGTTGCACAGTGGAAATTCCTAACATCGTTTAATTTCCTCAAATTAAATGTCATTCCGGCATATTTGGCATATTCCTGTAATCAGCTATATTCCTGCTATGTCATCTGCACTGGCCCCATAGGCCAGTTCCTTTCCATAGACCTCCAGATCCGTGATCGTAGATTGCAAATGTTGGAGCAGAAAATCAACGTACACAAGTAAATAACAGCATAGACAGGAGACAACCTTGGCGGATGTATCTGTTGTTCGGTATGGCGGCAGTCAGAAACCCATTACATTGAATCCTAGAGGACGCAGCGTCAGATAGTGCACAAAAGAGATGATATAACTTGTCAGGCACTTGCAATGACTCCAAACGTG
Source organism: Hymenopus coronatus (assembly GCA_030762935.1). Classification (NCBI taxonomy): domain Eukaryota; kingdom Metazoa; phylum Arthropoda; class Insecta; order Mantodea; family Hymenopodidae; genus Hymenopus; species Hymenopus coronatus. The sequence goes on from CM060900.1 coordinate 354,541,463, forward strand.
CCCAAAGGCCCTCGTGAACCACATTATCAAATGCTTTCTCAAGATCCAGGTTCACCAGCGCAGCAGAGCGGTGTTCTTGACGACAGTGAAGTATGCAGTCTCGCAAAGCTGCCACGGTATGGTGCATAGCCGCACCTCCGCGCATCACAGCCTGCCGCTCACTAAGCAATGTCACTGACAATACTTGCAGCCTATGGGCGATTATTTTTACAAACAGCTTATATTCGCTCTTGAGTAGTGTGATAGGCCGATAATCTACTGGCCGGCTGGGCGTAATGGTCTTTGTGAGTTGTAGAACTACCCCATCTCCAAATTTAGGCGGCGGATTTTTGTCCCTCCGTATTTCTTGAAACACCAGAAGAAGTTCTTTCTTAATAAACAGCCAACAATATTTATAAAACTTATACGGCAGCCCATCCGGTTCGGGCGCCGCATGAGGTTTAGCTGTCTGAATCACAGTAAGCAACTCCGTCTCCCTCAGCGTAGGAGTAGGCAACCGTTGTAAAACCTCCCTGCATAATTGGAACATATTTGGACATATACGACTGGACGAATCCACCATGGGTGTAATAGGAATGCAATACACGAAGAAGCCATGTCATAGTCGTAACCTCTTGACCATCAGCAAGCAATTTTGTAACAGACGTTCAACGACCTTGCCTACGCTCCTTCGCCAGGAAGAAGAATCTCATTTTTTCACTATTAACCATTTCTGCTGTACATATTCTGGTCAAGGAATCCTGGAGCTCTTGCATTTTACGGTGTTGAATATGAACCTGGACCTCCCGGCGCTGATAATGTACGTCCTCCCCTTGTTGTTGGCGCAGGTGTATATCTTGTAGCACTTCGAGATAAAAATCCAAAGTTTCTTTCCGGGCCAACGCTCTACGACATATTGCGGCTCTAAAAAGGAGCGGATCACTGGCTTCGCCATACAGACCTACCATGCTTCCTTATTGGGAGAGCGCTGAAAAGACTTCTGCAAGTGTGATCAACATTCTTGGAATTCTATCAGGACCTCGGCATCTGTAAGAAAGGAGCAATTAAGCTTCCACAGCCCTGGACCACTGCGAAGTATCTCTGCGCGACCTGGAACGGCTGACACAGTGCATTGTGATCAGTGAAAGCTTCTGGCACTATCTAGTGCGATATATCCGTGATGTCGACTGGCCCAGTACAAAGGAATTCCCAGCTATCCACCAATTAGAACTGGTCCATCAAATGCTGCAATGTAATTCAACCATTAAATGCCCCTCTTTGATCCTTAGCTGCAAGCGTATAGTTAAAGTCCCCAACCAAGAAGAATGGGGAACTCCGGGGAATAAGAGTTAAAAGCTCATGCTGAAAAAAATCCTCTCGTTGGTTACGCTTATTGCTTCCCGCGGGGGCATAGATATTCAGGAAGGTAACACCGTCATATCCGCGGAGAGGATTCTACCTGAAGGATGGTATGCAAAGCCGCATAGTAACCATCCCTGTCGGTAAGCAATAGCAGTCCCAGTACCTGGGCCTAAATTTTTCTTATAGTAATACCCATATAAAATGTCCATATTATAAGCATTCACTTCTTGAAAAAAGCAAACAACAACATCATTACGACACGAAAATTCCCGAAGCAGCTCTTTTTTAACCGCTTAACGCAAGCCATTACCGTTAATTGATGCCCAGATTTGAAATTAAACTGGCCCGCAGGGCAAGGGAAGTAACTCGCGATCTCAAGACCAATGCAGTGATACCAAAACAGGAATTAAGACACGTGTCAATTCAAACGGGGGGTACAACCATCAATTGTCCGCATCCTCGTGCGGATCGTCCTTAGTATGCTTGTAGTAACACCGTAGATCCTCATCGGCGTCATTGGTATCTTCAGCCGGTCTCTTACCGGAATCACTAGCCTTCACTACGCAACTGTCAGGAAGATCGTAAAGAAATCGTTGCACAGCCGTGCCACCAGCTGGCGGAGACGATAATAAACATGCATCAATATGGCATCCTAGCGGCGGAAATCGAAAGCAATGGTCGCGAGCAGATACAGAAACACTGGTTGTCGCACTCAACTTGCGGGCTGCGTTCTCAGACACCCCAGGTACGTCGCTAACATTTGCCCTGCGGTCAGTATCCTGTTGTACGGTAGCCGATACAGACTGAAGGACATAAAAAATGTCCGGCGTCTCCGGTACCACCATGCTGTCTCCCTCAGTAGGTAACTCCTCTCCCTCATGCATCTGCCGTTGTGCAGTCATAACCTCCACTTGGATCGCCATCGATGACCCGGGCGTGCGCATAAAACCCTGCTGTTCATCCGCTAATAAGGTAGTCGGAGCACACACTGCCTTGCTAAAGGTTGCCGGACGATAACTAGGTTTAAGAGACAGCCGAGTAAATCTAAACTGACAATCCGCTTTTAAATGCGTTGTATCACGGCACAAATGACAGGATTACTGCTGGCTGGTATAGGCGATAGAAATCACATAAGAGTCAATAACCAAGGTAGGTGGTATATTGCACTTAATCCCCGTTTTCACTGTACACACGCCATTGATAGCCGGAATAAGATAATGAGGGTGCCATTTCTCACGTCGTATATCAAATACCTTAACGTATTTAGACAATTCTTGTGACAAAACTGAGTTAGGTAACTCTGGTGACAGGTTAAAAACCCACACATTTATTATTTGCTGGTCACCCGGCTTGATTTTCTCTTTGGAGACTTCCCCAGATGCATATGTAAAGTTTTGTTCATTGGTGTAACGTGCTATATGTTTGTCATACAATGGCGTGGAGACTAACTTTACATAAATAGCACGTTCACGACTATTGAGCTGAAGCGTACCCTCTTGATCCGGTTTTAAAGCCAGAAAGTTTACTAACCATTGATGTATATCTAGAGCAGGCTGTCTAGTTGCTGCGCTGTCAAACTTAATTTGAGAGTACTTACCCGCTTATATACGACCATTTTAATGCTTCACCATCGTCTCGGAAGAAGAATGAAGGTGCCTAATTAAGTAGAACGTCTACTCGCAGGCCGCGCCGTGGCCGAGTGGTTAGACCACTCGTCTCTCACCTAGTTGGCCCGGGTTCGATCCCAAGTGACGGCAAGTAAGATTTGTGGTGGACAAAGCTGCGCCGGGTGGGTTTTCTCCGGGTTCTCCGGTTTCCCCGCCACGAATTCCACCGGTGCTCCATCTTCAATTCATATATCATTAATGTCATCGTGTGCGGTGCCACATGTAGTAAAAGCGGGCGTTAAACACTACCCAAAGAAACAAAAAAAAAAAAAAAAGTCCACTCTCTTTCACAACCGGTAGAGACGCCGTAACAAACAAACAGCTCACTGTAGTGACGACCCATTCCACTCGCTCTACGCAGGTAACCTCACGGTATGCCGTCCAGCGAGTAACTCTGGCGGTTAGGAGGTTAATAAATGTGATTGTTTTGGAGATAGGCAACACTTCATACTCTATAAGCAACAGAGTCAAAATTACTCTGCTTGTCGACCTTTTGGTAACCATGCAAATCTAGCCTGCTCTTCATAGGTAACTACACCTTAGCAGCAATAGTTACGTCCATTCTAAAAGCATGCGCTTAATAACTTCTGTTACAGTACGTGTTATATCAATAGGATCGTAGGCATGCGTCCTGCAACGTAAATAATCATGAATGAAGGTTAAACGAACGCCTTAAGCTACACAAAGGAATCACATAACACTTATAAAGAGATCAGAAGCGGAGAGGCAGACATGTGACACTATACCCACAGGTTTTAACGGGAAAAGCGGGCGTAGTGATTGTAGCTCAAATGGTTAATTTCTTGTTCCCTCATCACCTCCAGCGTGTCAGTTGTTTCTAACCCACAGCCTGGGTGCACTTTTTTTCTTTATGTATCATCCAGCAAGATGCAAAGTTGGTTCAGTGTTTGTTACTCTAATAATTTAAGTGCAAACAAAATGTATACGAATGAAGAACAAACGACAGTTCATTTTATGTGTTGTTCAGGTTTCGTTCCTTAATTTTAATTATAATTATTTTGAAAAAGAAACTTCCCTAAGGCTTTAAATAATAAAGACAATATTTGAAACATATAAATTCAATTAAAACAATTCCAAATACTATACACCCAGCATGTTATCAAATGTTCTCCACAAAATGTTGGCAACTGGAACCCTCGGTGCCTTAGCGAATACTACCGGAAGACGCTTTAGGTCTAGACATGCCCCATGAGATACAAATTCACGAAGTAAACTTGTAGATATGAGTATACTTATAGTTAAGGTTATCTTCTACGAACTTCACAGCCCATTAGATAAAAAATGTAAATGGCGTGTTATTTAAGGACGTTCTTTAACTGCTGTGGTTCTCAGCGTCCCATTCTAAATTGGGCGTGAAAGACCGCTTAATTTTGCTCAGAGGCCTCTCTATCAGGCTTGAGGTTCTTTTAAATGCCGTAAATCTACAACACGGGAGCCACGGCTTTACTTCCCTTCCGAAGGAAGCAATGCTAAGGATTTTTACACCCGAAAAAATCCATCGTCCGCCGCCGGGTTTGAACCCGCGACCTTGGGTATATGAAGTCAGCATGGTAACCATTACACCACGGAGACCCATTAGATAGGCAGACTCAGTCCGTCGTGAACAGCATGTATTCCAGTTAGATACTGGACATGATACTTATTTTCGGAGAAGTTCAACGGAATGATTTGCAGGCTAAACGCCGCTATGGAAATCGATTTCCAGAGAGACAACTCACACACAACACTTTTCGAAATGCTGAACGACGTGTACGTATAACAGAAGCATTTGAAGGGACAGGTCCTGTTAGAGAGGCACTAGTTACCTCTGGGCACAATGAAGATATAATTTTAGACTCTGTCTTAAATAATTACCACATTAGCGCACGGGTACTGCCACAAGACACAAACATCAATAGGTCAGCAGTTATACGAATACTGCATAACAATAATTTCACTCTTACCGCTTGCAGCTACAACTGAAACTCCATGGTCGTGACTTTTAAGCTCAAGTAAATTGCTGTCATTGGGTATTACGTAGTTTGAACCGTGATGCAATCTTTTTTATCCAAAATTCTGTTTTGAGATAAATCGCGTTTTCACAACAACGGCATTGTGAATCGCCACAACATCCACTACTGGAGTGTCGGTAACCCTCTTTGGATAAGGCAGGCAGGTTTTCAAGACCAGTGGGGAATTAATGTATGGTGTGGCATTTTGGGTGATTATCTAATCGGGCCACATTTTTTCGAAGGTAACCATACGGGAGCCCGCTATCTTCACTTCCTCTAAAACGATCTTCCTTTCAATGCTGGAGCATGTACCACTAAATGAAAGATTATATATGTGGTTTCAGCATGATGGTGCTCCAACGCATCGTTCCAGGATCGTCCTAAATTATCTTCATGGTGCACATCCTCAAAGATGGATAGGTCGACGGCCTGCCAGATTTCCTGATCTTAGTCTACTTGATTACCTCCTATGGAATCATTTAAAGCACACAGTGTACAGCCAATGGCCGCTTAACCTTAATCATGTTCTCCATTTAATCAGGGAGACCTGCAGGTGCGTCATATCCCAGATGTTGGGCTATCATTGCAACATCGTGCACAGCTCCGTATCAACGAAGATAATCATTTCAAACAGCTGTGGCGCTAAATGAAGGAGTTTCATGTCGGTAAAACTGTATCTCGTGGATATTGAGAAGCTTGTTAAGTTATGGGGATTAAAACTAGTTTACTTTTCAACTGAAAGGATTGTGATTGTCAATACGTATTTTGTATATGTTTTTCGTTTTAGGGAGACCCTGATGATTTGGGTCTGGCTCTGTACTACTATCTTTAAGAACTATTTTGGCTATAAAATATTGTAAAAATGCCTGCATATTTAGAAAAATCTAAATGAATGTGTCTCAAAATGTTCTGTTTTCATTTTATTTGCTGTATCTGGACTGATAAAATTAGAATAAACATAAACAAATAGAGCAACAATAAAACAAATAAAGAAGCAAGTTAAAACTGTTTCGATATCCCATCTAGCTTTGTGTCAAATCAGGAAGAAAGAAAGAGGGATGAAAATTGTAAACCTTTTGGTAGGACTCAAAACTGAACTCATACCAACGCCGCGCGTTAGCCAATTATTAGTGTTTAGAGCTATAATTTGCAGTCCCAAAATCTATAATGTGGTCATGCAGAAGATGGGTCTCGGCAACGATGTTTTCAGGCTAGACAGTAATCTGTGAATTGCTTAAAACCACGGGATAAGGGATATAAGATGATTCACGTGTGTGTGTGTGTGTGTGTGTGTGTGTGTGTGTGTGTGTGTGTGTGCATTTTGAAGTATGTTATTGATATGCTGAGAAGTTATGTTCAGAAACTAAGAATTTTAGTGCTTCTAATAAATGTTATTGGGCATACACATGTGTATTTGTGTTCTTTTAAGTAAATTGCATAATATTTTAGTAAGTTTTATGTTTATTTAGCATATTAGCACTCAAAGGGGTAACAATGCTCAAGGTGGGTTAATTTAATTAAATGTTGCATTATTTTAGAGTGCCCTAATGAGGATGGTAAAAATAGGATGATATTCATCCTCAGTCACACCATGTCACTCAGGAACAACTTTCATGGTGACATGAAATTGAGCGATACAAAGCGTGAACGAAACATATTATATTGGCTTACCTTTGAGATAGGATACTCACCACCGCACTGAAGTACAGATTAGCTATAAGGAATTGTCCTGATCGTGCAGTCAGTGCTTTCTAAATAATGACAAGGTGTGACGGATATAGACAATATTAAATAATGTGAAAGTGAAGCCAAGGAATACGAGCAGGCTTAAGAGTTTACAACGCAAATTGTATAGTTATCTTCTTAAAACGTGTTGTAGTTTCTTATACAGTAGGGTAAGTAAAACATATTGGGAGTCAAAAAATGTTTCACGAGGTTCAAAATATTAATACCATGAAACACAAGGAAGTGATTGAAAAAGTGTGACAGAAGTGAAAGCGTGCAGTATTCACTAGTCGAGTGTACGGGAAACAGGCTACAAAGTTTTCATATGACCTTTGTGAAGCATACCTAGCAGCTGACATTCCTTTACGGAAAAGATGTAGGCCTATTTTTAGAGCAATACAGGAAACAACATATGGATGACCGAAGTCCTTATGTAAAACATAATCCCACATTGCTACAATAGTATGTCTACTTTGCAATTTAAATTTGCAAATGAGTTTTTTTGGTTATATGGACGAACAACTGACGTATAAGGACATGTCATTGGAAATGCAATAGTGGGTGTTCTAAATCAACAAGGTGAAGAATTATCGTATTTCTTAGGTTGCTGTCAGTTAGATGTTACCAACATTGCCTCAATGAGTCAATTGGGATTGGTTTTATGAAATTTATATTATTGGATGATATAAAACGTGAACATACAATTGAAATTTTAACAGATGCAAAAAAAAAAAAAAAAAAAAAAAACAACAACAACAACAACTGATACTACTGTCTTAACGTAGAAGGTTTATATCCAATGCGAAAAAGTGTTTCTTTAACTCTAGGTTCCAGCTACTCAAAAAATGGATAACAGCCGCTCTGTATTATGCTAAACGTTTAGATTCAGTCAGAAGAGCTATCAATTAATTAGAACCAGATTATACTATTCAACTGAAACATCAGAGAATGTTCTCTCAAATACAGAAGCTGTAAGAAATATTTTCTTAGTATTAACAAAGTTTTATATTATTTCTGTAGTCATTTTTAACCTAGAAACCAAAGATCTTCCCTTGCATCAGCCACTAAATGTGTTTCATACCATCATCTCTAGGGCCGCGCCGTGGCCGAGTGGTTAGACCACTAGCCTCTCACCTAGACGGCCGGGGTTCGATCCCAAGCGACCGCATGTGAGATTTGTGGTGGACAAAGCGGCGCTGGGGCGGGTTTTCTCCGGGTACTCCGGTTTCCCCCGCCATCGCATTCCACCGATGCTCCATCATCATTCATGTATCATCAGTGCCACCGCCTGCGGTGCCATTAGTAGTTAAAGCGGGCGTTAAACACTACCAAAAAAAAAAAAAAAAAACCCATCATATCTGGTTTGGTTTCTATTCCGGGTAATATAGCATAGAAAATTAAAGACAAAGTAAACTATGTTACTTTAAGAAATCCTAGGTAAAAGTCAATCTCCAAAAATGGGACATTCTTGGAGGAAAGTTCTTAGGTAGTTCTGAAGACCTGTCTCTTTCTTTGAAGCAATATTAACTTTTAAATAAGCAAATGGGAAATTTTGAATTATCGTACTACTGAAATAGCTTACTAATAGCTACTTATTATCTTTTCTAATTTGAATGATATTAAAGAATTGTTGACTTTAGCTTCTCTTTGTCACACTTGGTTCTGGAACACGCTTCAGCCTTGGTACAATCAATAATACTAAATATATCCTCACTGGTTACGGTTGCAGAGATGATCTGGTTTCCTTAAGATGAAACTACTGAGGCTATTCAATAGATGCTTTCCGTAACTTTTAATCGTGACGTTGAAACACGTTTTTCAAGATAAAAGGGTAGCTTAAGAGACAGATGCAGAATTACCGTGGAAATCTCCGTCACGAAATTGCGGTAAATTGTAGTTTATTTCTTATTGTGGATATGGAATCATGTGTATCTACTTCTCAGCAATAAATGTAAGTTTCCATTGGTGCACGGTCTTATGTGATAATTTTAGGGCATAGTTTAATGTATATTTTTTCCATTTAAGGGACATATTTACATGCATATTACAAAGGTTTTAGAACCTGTACTTCCTAAACCTGATTATGATGCAATATTTACTAAATGCCGTATATATTTAACTAACACGAATTAAATTGGAAGATAAACAAACATAATAAACAGGACTCACGTAACTAGCCATTTTACTCCTTCTCAATACTCCACTACCTTAGTAGCAATGGTTGATATTCATATGCCGCGGATATTGCAGTCCAAGTGTAAGAAAAGGAGAAAATTTTATTTAACTTAAGAATATTTGGAATTTATTTCTGCGCATTTAAGCTAATATTAGCAATGTTTTAGTGCATATTAAGGCGCATTTTGTATATTTTAGGCATTTTAGGGCATATAAATCCTAGGTCTATGTATTAGGACTTTTTTCTGAGAGAGTAGACAAATCCTAGATTTTAGTCATCTGTGATTCATACATTCAAGTAACATCGGAGTGTAGCCCTAGCAGGAATTTCTAATCAGCGAAAGAATTTTACATTTGATATAATTCATGGGTTTATTCTGCGAGGTTATTTTTTCATCCTCAAAATGTTTCTTAACAAGCATGTGTTCTGGCAATAGTATCAAAGTTTTGGACGAGCTGAGGAGATTTCCCGCCTGCCGTAGCAGGCTATATCGATATTTTTCCCATGCATGTGACACAACGTGTAAGTGACATGTGACTTGGCATGTGTGACACGTGTGGTTGCGCTGTCACACCAGTAGCGTAACAAGGGAAATGGGCTGTCAGAATCTAAAAGAACGTGACGAGACATTAAATAATAATAAAAAAGAAAACTACAGAGAGAGAAAGAGAGGGGAGGGTAGAGGGAAAACGGGAAAAAAATCAGAGGAACCTACTTGCGCTGCCAACATGAGCTGCCTCAGATTCGCAATTTGCATGAAGCTCAAGTAGATGGTCCAGACACGTGTAGTTAAAGGTTGTCATCTGCTACTGGAGTTTACTGAGTTACCAGGAAGATATAAGTTAAAGTTCTTGTAGCGAAACTCTCACCAAGTGCAGAATGTATTTTATATTCTTATCAGGATGCTAGTAAAGATTTGAACATTTTCTAAAGTAACATAACAAGACAAAACAAAAGAAATAAACAAACAACAACAAAAGGAGAAGTTAGGAATGAAGACTTTACTTCCTTTTACAATCAATAGGTTTCTCAATTACATTATTTTTCTGTAATTTAATGTTTAGTCTGTAAACGCACCCCTTATTGAACTGCAGATACAAACTACTACATTATGGGTGGGATGATTATGTAAGTATTCCTGCGTATAGCAAACAGTAGTCCCAAGCTAAGAGCACAAATAATATTAGGCATTTCAACTACTATTCGATAGAGTCATATTCAATAATTGAATGCTACAGCCGTGACTTGAACCACGGTTCTCCTGGTTTCCGTCCAGTAGCTCTGACGACTGAGCTACCATGGGGACATCCCGGCACGACATTAAATTCTCCAACTGACTCGCGTTTTTTCAGGTAAGCCACAAGAAGATCTCAATTATTTTGCGATGTCATATCTCAATGGCGACTTACAAACTCAGTAAGTACTTAGGTCTCGTGTTTTATAGTTGGCAACTATTAGGTCATTTAATGTGATTTAATTGTTTCTTCCACACCAGCAGAGTTTAGGACAGACGTTGGAGAGTTAGAGTCAGGCTGAGAAATTTAATGCCATAGTCGGAATTTGAACCCAAATATCCTGATTTCCATCCAGTTGCTCTGACCACTGAGGTACTATAAGAGCATGCCAGCACGGCAATCAGTTCTTCAACTGACTCGCATTTTTTTCCGGTAAACCACAAGATCTCAAATTATTTTGAATGTCATAGGTCAATTGTGACTTCCATACTCAGTAAGTGCTTAAATCCCGGACTTAGTAACTAACCAACTATTAGATCATTTAATGTGAATGAATTATTTCTTTCATTGTTTCTACCTCTCCAACTTGTGTCCAACGCACGGCTGTGTGAAAGAAACAACCACTTCATACTCTGCAACACACGAGAAGTCCCATAGATGCGATACAAATAGAGACAGTTGCTTCAATCGCCATTGTTGTGAAATATTTTGTTTCAATTAAATATGTGTCTAGGACGGAATTACAGCAGCGTGTTAACATAAGAGTACTTTAATATTACATAGTCTTCACAGTTTAGCTCTTAAATCTAAACTGAACTATCCCCATTTGGATACGGAGATACCACTGAACGTAAGTATCTATTATCGAAATTCTATGGAGTACAATAGTGCTAATGTTAAAAGAGCAGGATGTTTGCCATTTTTGATACACCATGTAGAAATCACATGATATTCTCATGCTTTTCGTATTGATAAAGCAATTCTCATTCTTTTTGCAAATTATTATCTACGACTTTCCTTGCTGCTAATAAAAACATCCGATCAGTATTTTAATGCTTTTTCAGAGTGCTTAGGCTCCTGAGATATTTTATCTATATTGCATGCTAATTAGTTTCAATTTCCGTAAGGCAGTGGCTTATTCAGATGGTGAAACCTATGAGGAATAAGGAAACAAGGGAACCGCCGAGATAGATGAATGGAATGGAAAAAGTGGAAGATGAACTCTCGTTTCGCATGAATATGCACAGGACAGGGAAAGATGGGGAAAAAGGTTGAAAAGGGCATGTTTAGAGCTAAGGGTAAAGGGGAGCGAAAAATCCAATTTGCGAATCGCGCTTCCCCAATTCCTGCATGGGGTGGTTGGATCGTGACAGGTGTCGCCGTAAAGATTTGTTGTCTGTAATTAGAAAACTGAGTGCTGTCTCTTTCACGCATACACACCCGCACCATTTTTTTATTAACAAGATTGGTGGCGGGACTATCTCTCTTCTGCTGATTCTTCAACCTTTGCCCTCATTCCTTCTCTTTTGCCTTTCACCTCATTCCCAACTGCTCCCTCTGATTTTTTCTTAGAAACGTTGTCCAAGCAGCTCATATGGTAAGGCAATATAACACGCTTATTAAGGCCCCTAATGAGATTCAAACAAATTTTTAAATTTCGTTACGTAGATTATGTTAAAAATGATTATCTCATAAAATGAAATTCGCTGAAGGCACTAGCTTGAAATTCCACTCTGGAATTTCTCCAATAGTTTTTCTTGTGGGTATGCCGAAAAAAAAAATAAATGGAAATAAATAAAACTAAAAAACTCGGCAAAAATAATTATAGTGTGAAACTACAGTGTGATTAACACAGTAATTAAATTGTATTGGAGAATAATATAATTGTTAGTTAAACAATTTAAACATTTTCAGAAATTTCCAAAAGCTTTATTTTGCATCACCCTCAAACCACATTAAAAGCTATAGAATTCACTATGAAATGATGTAAATAAGTAAAGCAATAAACAGGAACCATATAGGTAGTTTTAATTCACTGTGGTTCTGCCTCGGGTCTGACATTAGAGGAGAGCACGTTTCCGGTGTTTGCAAGCTTTCGCTACACTTCAAAGACTCTGACATTGAATTGAGGTTTATAGTACTAAACTGCTGCGGTTCTCAGCGTCCAGTTCTATATTGCACCAGAGCTTAATTTTACTCAGAGGCGTTTTAAGCAGACTTGAGGTTATTTTACGTGCTGTAAATCTATGATACGGAACCAACGGCTTTACTTTCCTTTCCGAAGAAAACCATGCTAAGGACATTTACGTCCAAAACGTTCAACGTCCTCGGCTGGGTGTGAACGGGTGACCTTGGGAACCAGGGGCTAGAATGTTACACTTAGACCCCAGGGGAGGACGACTCAAAGACTGTGGGAATATTAAGTTGAGAATAAGTGTAATGTGTAATCTGTGTATCTGAAATCTAAATTCTTGATGATGCTGTTTTGTAAAACTGTAATAATTGGAGTAATAAGGACTAGGCATTTCAAACTTCATAGAAATTGTGTTTGTTTGATTTCTTTGGTATTGCGAATTCTTTTGTTTATTTCTTCCAGGGATAGTTCTTACCTTCTTCAGTATACAGACTTACTATTGCGTATTTTACTTTCATTGTGATACATAAGAATGTGTTTTTATTTAATAAGAATCTCCGTTTTACATGTCAAAAAGTTCAGATGTATTCAAAGTGTTGTAGTTCTTTATATGTCTACATGAAGGATGAAAAGGAAACGAGGCTAAATAAAAGGAGAGAAAGACATATTTAACACTGAGCACAAAAATACTGAACAGTAAACAATACATGAAGGTTTTAGCTTTTGAAGAGAACTGCCTTGTATTTGATGAATCTCTGTGTAGTGTTTACCCTTCCTCTAAATATTAACCAAAACTAGTTTCACTATAGAGTCTTCTTTAATACACAGTGGTGCAGGTGTTTTTGAAAGAATGTTTATCCTTCTGAGCCTAAATGAAACAATTTTTGTTCCTTAACGACACTGTCAATTACCAATGTCATATCAGTCCCGTCGGTGTGTAATAATTTCGTTCGGTACGGCTTATTTACATGCCAGTGCATATACTGAGTTAGGCGTGTCGCTTTTAAGCAAGCTTAAAATCCATCGATGTGAGCCGAGTCTAAACCAGCGACCTTGGAATCAGAAGGCTAGCGCCTAACCAACTGAGCCACTCAGACTGATTTCTGAGTCAAGATGTTCATTACAATAGCAAAGCTGGCAAAATAAGCTTCGTCTTGTCTTAAGTAACTTTCAGATGTCCATAGAAGTCATTTAAACGATACAGTGATTCTACGTGTATTCATTTTATTAGTGTCAATAAAAACAAAGGGTTCACATTGTAGTAATATTCGCTAAACAGCTTGCTTCTAAGAATGAAACTTATCGCCAAGTAAAATGTTTATTTTACCTTTTTTTAAAAACAAAAACTCTAAAACGTCTGTGTCTTATCATCCGATTTGGGAGTTACCCACGGTTTGTAAGAACGTTTTACAACTCCATTAGGAGTTTTAACTACGGAATCTGGGAAGAGACCTCTAAAACTAGAATACACATTATCAGCAACACTCTTTAAGAGTGAAATACGACAATCAGTGAGAGAAAATATATCCTTGTCACACATTGGAGATTGGGTCCCTTTTGTCGATTAAAAGATTATGAAGACCTTCCTTGCATCTTTTTCTCTAAAAGCTTTGTACAATTATTTGTAAACCTAGCATTTGGTGCGTCTAAAACAAAGCACTGTATAGGTTCTTGTCACAGTTAAGAAGTGATTTTTTGAACAACTGAAAAATAACACAGAATAAGGCAAATCAATGGGTCATCAATCATTTTTTATAATTAAGGAAAATTTAGATTAGCTTTAGTTGCATGAGAAGAGAAGAAAAGTTCTTCAGATATGAGCCCTGTATTACGCATTTCTTTGGAAAGTAATACCCCAGTGATATATGTAATAACAGATTCCCAGGCATCAGCTTGTTGAACTGAATGAAGGATTGCAATTCCAAAAAATTCCTTCATTTCTGTGATTTCCTTAGTTTCCTTGTAGGGAAAAAGATAAGGAACGAAGGGAACAACTCCATTACTACGATTCTGAATGGCCCAATATGGGCAACACCCACCGGATTGGAGGGATGAGGCGAAGTGGACCACACAGGCGGCGTCTGCGAAACGGAGAGACCAAAGACGAAAAGCGGAAATCCATAGTATTTCCAGTTTGTGCGCCCCGGTACACTGGCGAGGAACCACAACGTCGGGAAGGGGCGAGGAAGTTACTCTTACGGCCCCAACCTGAAACTCCAAACGCAACCGATGAAGAATCTTTTAGTGACCACTCGCATCCGTGCTACCTGCCCGCAGGCCATTGAACCATCAACAACCGGACCTGAAGGATGATGAAAGGAGATGAAATGGGAGAAGGAAGGGAGAAGATACGTAAAAGTTGAAAATCACTCAATATTGGTTTTGGTGGCCCGGAAAAGTGACGGGAAAACCCATGGCCAGATTGGGTGGGATCTCCCGAATACACGTTACAAATAAAACTACCAGAGCCGATTGGCTTGGTTTAAATATTCTTCCTTTCCTTTGTATTTTGTGGCAACGATAAAATTCTTTAGCTACTTGCAAAACCCACAAATTTAATTGAGTCTATTGTACTATAAGCACGAACAGTCTGAGATTCGCAAGTTGAATTTAAGTAAATTATCTGGATATCTGCAGTTAAAGGCTTGTTATCTGCTACTAGAGTTGTTTGTTAATTCACTTGACATACTTTCGTGTCTTGAAGAATAACAATAACATATATTCTCCATATCAAGGCTGACATATTCAAAACATACAGTATTGGAAGAAAAGTATTTGAAGATAGCAACAAAAGTCTTTGCTTCGATGTATATAAACATTTATAACGAGAGTTTTGTTTCCATTATGTGATTAAGTTCTTATACAAGGCAACTATTTTACAATCTATGCCATATTACCACCGTGAGATTTCCATTTATACTTGTAGAAATCCTGTAAGTTGAAAATATGTATTGCCGATATCACACACTAGTGCCAAGATGTGCTTAGAATGTTAAACGTTTGAACAACTGTTTTAGTGATACCAAAACTTGGTGGGTTTGAGCATCATCTCATTTATATTGAGGATTGTTTCATCTTCCCTCAGAATGATTCTACAAAATCTGAAATATTGGTTTGGATCCCTTAGAGTCACATTGTATCAATCTGTACCCAGAGTCATCCTATTGATGTTACCATAAAGCTTTTCAAATAATCCACTACAATCATTCATCTCCTCTACTACGTTTGAGAGGAACTTCCATGTCCCAGGGTACTCCTCTCTAAGGAAACATGCAAAAGGGCTTCCATTTAAATGGTAGCATGCTTGTTTCGATTGATCTAATTCCAACTTTGAACAATTTTTATGATAGCCACATCCACTCTGATGGGGCCAGGTAGTGATCCCACCCACGTATTTCTCATCATGGTCATAATTTGTTTTTCTTGAACATGATGGTGGATATGGATAAACTAGTCCTTCATGAGGTTGTCTGGAGGTTGTATACTGCAAATTATGCAGCTCGATAATCTGAAAAAGGTTCCATTGATGATCTACCTGTGCTACTGCAGACATTCTTCGTTGTTAGCCCGAGGGAATAGACTGTCATTGAGGTTGCTTTCATCCTCAGTCAACTGCTAACGTCTTGTGAGTGAACTTGTAGTGGAAAGCATTGTGCGCGATGCTGGATTAAAATCAGAATGTTTTTAAGAGGAGCAATGGCATATCTGAAACGAAGGACATCTACACGTGTGTCAGATGATTGCGGGCATCTTTACTTCTAGGATGGATTATTAAAGCTCTTCTGCTCCTGTTTTATATTGCACTGTTAATACCTTGAATTATGCATGTTTCATTTACTATATTTCTTAAGTACCCCCAGAAATGCATTTCAAATCATCACTCTCAACAGTGTGTTCCTCCCTTTCATACCAGCAATCCTGTCTTCCAAGCCAAAATTTTTACCTCCATGAAAATGAACTTTTCCTCCAAGCCAGTTAAAAAACGAGACATTTATTGACATATTGCTCTACAAATACACCTGACACAGCTTGTATAGAAAACCACTCATACAATTCATATTGGTCCAGATATTTTATTTATGGACATTCTTTAATTGCTGCAAGTTACTTACATGAAAGACAGCTTAATTTTGTTCAGAGGCCTCTTTATCAGGCTTGAAGTTCAATTACGTGCCGCAAATCTAAGACACGGGACCAACGCCTTTACTTCCCTTCGGAAGGAAGCCATACTAAGGCTTTTATGCCCGAAAAAAATCCATCGCCCTCCATCAGGTTTGAACCCACGATCTTGAAACCAGAGTTTAACCTGTTACCCCTGGACCATGAAAGACGATAAGATTAGATTGTGAAACTGTTTGCCGATGGTGTTGACTAGGATTAGATTTTATAAATATTTATATTCTTAATTAAAGTAATAACTACAGAAGTTTAGTATATTTAAATTTAACTAGTAACAAGAAAAAAGGTGTACAAATAGTTTACTTAGCGAAATTCTTTGGTAGTTGAAAACCATTTTAAATATATTTTCATGAGCTTTTATGACGGATGCTATTTGTAATTGCAATGCTCTAAATAACTCTTTGTATGCTTAAATTTAGCAAAATGTTTTAAAATTAGTGTTCACTCTAATTCATTACTAAAAGTATAATGCTGTGTGTTCATATCTCTTTATTTTTGTAGCTCAATATGTTTCTCAGTTATTTTCAAACCTGGCTCAGAGCGATGGTTTTTAAATGTTCTTACAAGCGACGACCCCATGTCAGTAGATTTACTGTCATATAAAAGAACTTCTGTGGCACGAAATTAGGCAAACCGGTGGTGCTGAAATGGCCATGGTAATTGACTACGTCGTTAACAAACATATAATTTTAAATAATCAATTATTTTTCTTTTGTTGGGGATATTTATTTGGATGCGCAAAAAATCCCCCTTTGGCTTTATGTGCAATTTCTCCGTCTAGATTAAAGTTAAGGTTGCAACATTTTCTCCATGAGGTGTTTTCTCAAGTTATGCTGAATTTGTTTGGAAAAATCGACCATAATTACATTAAGTTTAAATGTAACAGTATTTAATACAAATAGTGCTCTAGCACAGTACTACCATTTCTTCTTCTCATTGCCTGTCTTCTTGACTATGTAACGTTGCTTCAAATGTTACGGAAAAAGAGTAGGAGAGTTGATGCAAGGCTCAACTGACTTTGCCTTCACACCAACAAGAATATCACATCCTTGGCGTTAGGAGAGCCAAACTCTTTAGTGACTCCCAAATAGATTGTATCTCAATAGCGAATCATCCTTATTCTTTCAAGAATTAGATGTGCTGACAAACTTCATTCATCTTTCTTATAACTAGGAATGTATTAAATAACGCAATGATTAAAAGAGACCTCAGAAGCGTCAAAAGCAAGAAAACGATCACATTTCAACTCCTAAAGTCATTATGAAATTAATGACTATTGATTTCATTGCGCGAATCCTGCGAATACAATTTCAGCTCGATTCCTTTTTCACCCATATATTCCAGTATATTTTTTTCCTATGAGAGACAATGTAATCCCCAGAAAGCTGAGAATATGCAATATATAGGTGTTTATATAGTCCGGGGTGTAATATGTACACCATAAAATGTTAGCTTACTTCAACCGAAAATATCTGCGGCTGCTCAAAATTTCTCTGAACCAGGTAACCAGATTACATGTAAACGCACGGTGTTGTTAATAAGATAAACTAGTTTTGTGAAGGGCTATTGAGAATCCAAGTGCAAAGTAAACTCCACTATAGATACCACTTTGAGTGAAAATATGCCTAATGATGATTAAATAAAAAAGGTAGTAGAGCAGAAAATAACCGTAGACCTTCAAATAACAGGCCCTTATAGAGGTCACATATATCAGAGGTAAGTTTAGTGAATAGTACAGTAAGGTTATTGTAGTAGAGTAAAAGCGTCCTTGCTCGGAATGATGCACCGACGTTTTTTATTTTTGATAGTGTTTAACGCCCGCTTTTACTACTTTGGCATCGCAGGTGATGACACTGATGATAGATGGAATGAAGATGGAGCACCGGTGGAATGTGATGGCGGGGAAAACCGGAGCACCCGGAGAAAACCCGCCCCTGCGCTACTTTGTCCACCACAAATCTCGCTTGCGGTCGCTATGTACCGTCGTGGTATATTGTGGGTACGGTGTATATTTAAGGCAAATTATAGTATGGATTGCGCGTTATTTGCATCACTAGTAACATAGAAATGGCGCAGAGCGATCAGGTCATGCCCGGTTAAGTCCACTTTCAAATTGAGCGAGACCCCAGTAAGGACAGTAAGCCTACTTGTTGTTATATGTGAGCGTTGTAGAAAATATACCTGTGTAGAATTGTTGTATGTTTTGCTACCTGCTTCAATCCGAAGTTTGTGATATAAAATGTTATTTGGATACTATCATCCAATGGTTGAAAATTTGAAGGAGAATGTTCCTGAACTGTAATACCACTGGTTTCTTGAATTAACTCTCACGAGGATGTTTAAGACTGTTGCAGGAACTGTGGTGAAATACACTCCATATCTAAACGTCAAGTATAGCGTAGATTAGATTAGATTAGATTAGAAAGCATTCTGTAGGTTCATTTAGGCCAGAAAGCCACTGAACATAGAACTTGTCAATGCGTAAACATTTATTTTCTTCTAAGTAGATCCTCAGAGCATTAATCAAGCAGTGCTAATGGTATTGTGGGTCCTCTAGGCCAAATTGCGTAAGGTGTTGACGATGGACCACTCAGGCGATAGCACTTTTGTGTCTGCACCTTATTGTAAGGTACTACTCTGGCGTTGACGTGCTATCTTGAGGATCTCTGTAGTTGCCAATGGCACCTGTGCAGTTTGCGAAAAGTGTGTCACTTTTATTCCCCATAAAGTTGTACTGCAGGTTCAGTTATCATTGATATTTAGATGGAGTACGTAGGGCTATAAAATAATATGGTGGCAAGTCTTGCTTCCAAATCCCAGGCTGCAGCTTCTACAGGACATATTTGAGCTCGAAATGGCGGAGGTGGTGGTGGTGGTGGAACTGGTGGTAGTCTCCGAGATAAACTATTATTGCTAAGAGGAAACGTCGGCTGTACGGTTCAGTTGAAATGTGCGTTATAGGTTTTCTATTTCACGAATACTGTCCTAAATTGGAAAGGTACAGAGAGGATCAGCATGGTTGCTTGTGTTTTGAGGAGTAAGGCAAGGATAACAGGATAATGAGATGTGTAACATAAGGACTACCAAGATAGTTTAGAAAGCATCCCCCATAAGCATCTCTGTTGGTTTTGGTTTTCATTTAGGACCTGGCATTCAGTAATAGGAAGCGGCTAAACTTTTGTGCTAGAGTATAACCAGGTTCTAGGTCCTAGGTGTAGTGTTAAGGCGATAATAGATTGTTCTTTTGCAAAATATGCATACCTAATTGGGTCTCTCTTTGATTTAGTTGATGTTTTGGCTAAGAGTATTAGCGTTTCGTGGTGCTTGCACAAAATTTACCTGACATATTGCCAAATCTCTTAGATTTTGTACTAAAGAAAAGTAACTTTCTGATGGCTGATACCTGTGGATTGAGGATTCAGCTGTCAATTGTAGTGTACGTTTAAAAGAGTTCTTGTGATTTGCGGTGGTCAGTACTTAGGAGTGCTGAGTGGTGATGAATGCTATCTGTTGGGCTGTGAGTGGATCGCTTCTTCCAACGAGGAGCTGTCACACGACAGGTACATAACCTTCGAATGTGAGAGATCTGCAACACTGGCTTCCCCCACCCCGTACCTATATCCCTTCAGGTCTCCCCGCTAGCCGGCACTGCTTTCCTTGACAGCCCGCAAGCGACTGGCCAAGGTAAGCAGCATCGGGCCTGGTCCCTCTCTGGGTGGGTGGCCACTCGGATAGGTAACCCAGCCCGCGCCGGCTGCACAGAGGGAACACCCTGCCCAATTACTTTGACAAAGACAAAAACGCTTGCATAAGACTACATCTTTTATATCACACGGGTAAATCCGCAAGAAAAGCGGATAGGTACCGTGGTGATTTGTCCCCGCCCGAGTACACTCGGGCGACTAGTTCCTGCTCCTGGCTCCTGGATTGTCTTCTGTAGGCTCTCGGCACGATAAGGAATTTGCAATACATCAACTATGTTGATTGCTTAAGACAGCGTCTAAAATTATATCTTCATTGTGCCCAGAGGTAACTGGTGCCTCTCTAACAGGACCTGTCCCTTCAAATGCTCCTGTTATACCTAAACGTCGTTCAGCATTCCGAAAAGTGTTATGTGTGAGTTATCGTCTCTCTGGAAATCGATTTCCATACAGCGTTTAGCGTTTAGCGTTGAGCTTCTCCGTAAATGAATAACATGTCAACGTACTCATCAGTGGAATAAATGGGAGTTCACGAATGACTCAGTCTACCTATCTAATCGGTTGTGAGGTCCATAGGAGATAATCTTAGCTATAGGTATAGCACATAACTACAAGTTTACTTCGTGCATTTGTATCTAATGTGGCATATTTAGACCTAAAGTGACTTCCGGTAGAATTAGCTAACCCACCGAGGGCTCCAGCTGCCAAAGTATTGTAGAAAATATTCCCTAACTAGGAAGAACAATCGTATATTGGGTGCTCTGGTAGTTTTAAATTGTTTCCTTTAACTTTATACGTTTTGAAAATTGCCTTTATTATTTAAAGTCTTAGTGAAGTTTCTTTTTCAAAATAATTAAAATGAAAATCAATGATCGAAAACTGAAGAACACGTAAAATGAACTGTCGTTTGTTCTTCATTTGTATACCTTTTTGTTTACACCTAAAATTATTATAGTAACAAACATTGAACTAACATTGCACCTTCATGGATAATACATAAAGAAGAAAAAAAAAGTGCACGCAGGCTGTGGGACCCAAACCGCTGACTCGCTGGAGGTGATGACGGAACATGAAGTTAACCAGTTGAGCTGCAATCACTGCGCCCGCTTTTCCCAATAAAACTTGTAGTTATAGTGTCACCTATGTCTCCTTCACCGCTTCTGATCTCCTTAAAACTCTTGTGTTGCTTTTTATGTAGCTTAAAACTTCGTTTAATCTTCAATCTTTATAATTTACGTTACAGAACGTATGACAACAACCCTATTGATATAACATGTACTGAGTTATTAAAGCATGCTTTTGGAATGGACGTAAGTACAGCTGCTAAGTTCTATTTTCCTATGAAGAGCAGGCTAGATTTACATGGTTACCAAATGGTCAACAAGCACGGTAATTTCGAAGTTGTTGCTTTCAGAGTATGTAGTGTTGGCTAACTCCAAAAATACTTGAAGCACCTAGTATACGAATATTATATGTTAAAAGCAGCCACACGAAGAGGCCTGCAGTAACTAAAGCACAGCTCTGCAAGCCATAGTTGACATTTTTTCTTCCAACCTGACTCCAGGGAGGATGGGATAAAAGGAAATTGGACTAGATCTGGAAGACAATGTGCTCAAGCAAGGGTAGGGCCTCCTCCAACATGTGCCAATCCTGATAGTAGCTCTACATAAGCCCGCGCTACCTGGAGTATCGTGGTAAATAAGATATCTCACCAAGTCAAAGGAAACTGCACCGTCCAGCCACAACTCGCGAAGCGCCGCTACCTGATTCTAACTCTGAAGCAGTTCAAATTCAATTGCGTTGGCAGAAATTTTGTAGCCGACCAAACATTCACCCACCCTTGGGCACCGTGGCCGGCCGGAAGGGATTCGAAGCCAGGAACTCCCGAATGTAAGTTTTACATGTCTCCGTGGAGCAACTTATTTTGGTAGATCATGATCTGCTATAAATCAACGCAAGCAATGAATTGCTTAACCACTCATGTATATCTATCATGACGGAGGGATATATATAATTTCCTTCACGTTACACATTTTAAAATTAAATCCACTGACAACAAGATAGTTATACATTGGTTTATAAGAATAAAAGTGTCACACATTTATTGCTGCTATTTTACAGTTTCTCGCAGATAAATACAGTGTTTAGATATGTTAAAGGCTCCGATTTAAATAGATCTTTATCGCGTGATCGTATTTTATTTATAAGACAAAGAGCAGAAACACTTTGTTTGTCTTCAAAATTTTCAAAATGGGAAGAGTATATGACTACAAGTAAACAAATGAGCATGACTCCAGGACTCTCATTCATTTGCTAAGAGTTACTAATCCTTCACCATTCCTGGAGTCAGCGATAGTGTTTACCATAATATCAGGCTATGTAACTTAATACTTGACAACATACTTTTGCCTGAGTATTGTTTATTGGGAGTGAACAATGGTGGTTTATACATAAATGCAGAGAACAGCAAGATACTTCTGATTTAAGAAATGCCAGAGACACTTGCTGGCTCTCTGAACACCATTACTCTAACAGGCACCATCCCTCACGCATTTAAGCGAAACAGGGTCTTACTCCTAACCAACTCCCATGTAAAGATCTGCTGATACCAGCATAGGCGCCGACATAGGGAATCAAAGCCCTCTCAACAGTTTTACAGTGGTGGTGATAAAAATTCCAAGGTGAATCTTTATTAAGCAAACAAAAAACACTATATAATTAAAGATTTGAGGCCTTCCCGGTCTTGGCTATGTTGACGAAGTCACTATTAACATTATTTAAATAGACCGAACCGAGTTGAAAAGAACTGCCTTTATTTCAAATACGCAGTTTTATAGAACAACAGTCATGACGCAACCTATGTTTCACCTCACATCGAAGCTCACGAATATTATTCCTCTTGTTGATAAATACGTATTTTCAATCTCTGTTATATTGCAATATATTTTGCAGCTTTAATATCTGAGATCAGTTCTGGAAGGTGTGTTGCAAAAAACAGTTTAGTTTGTATGTCGTGAGAACTCTGCTTATAAGAATAGCGTTGCATCCATTTCTCGAGTTCGTGACTGACCTCACACCAAAGTACCAAGCTTATAAAATTAATTTTGTCATTTGTGTTGCCACGGAAAGAAGTCCCTTGAATTCGCCTAAACGTCATTAGTGTCATCTACGTCACCATGAAAAACCCATTACCTTAGATTGTCAATCAATGCATACAAGAGCATAATTTCTTGCTATATATGGCACCACAAACAATAGGCACTGACGATACATAAAGTGATAATTGGGAAATAAAATTTCAGAGTGTGACTATTGAGACCTTGTTTTGAGGTGCCCCCCTAGCATTTGCCTGTTATGAAAAACTACAAGAAAAAAAACTCCGGGAGTACGGTACTGGCATGGATCGCGCACTTCCCATATCTTAAAAACCTCAGCCATCCGATCGATAGGAATGAGCTGAGACTCCACACTAATTGTAGGGTAGTAATAAATAGACCTAAGGTTATTTTTCTTCACATTTTAATGTACCTATTCATTGTAAGGTAATCCAAATTATCTGTACTGCCTTACGATAGTTGAAGACCATTTACTTTAATAATTGCATTGGATATTTTGTTAATAATTGTACAATGCTGCCCCCCTCCCAATGTAAGATAAGTTGGTGCGTATGTACACGCATGCACCAAAGCTTAAACTGTCTTCAAAGTTTCCTCAACACATAACAAGGCGAGACACACATGGTGTCAGCCATTTTGTGCAATCTCAGTGTTTCATTAAAATGTAATCTCTTTACTCAAGAGTACTTCAGCGTTCTTTTCTATTTCCTTAATCATGTTTACATTTTGTGAACGTTACTGCTTGGTTCCTCTTCCATATTTCAGAGACACAGCACGTAAACAACACCGTTCTACACATGTTATCACATCTTCCATCTAAACCCAAACCTTGAAGCAATTATTTATTCATTTACAGCCCGTATTTTATGTCGAAATAGATGATAATACTGTCAAAACTACCTTATCTTGGCGCATATTCTTGACTCCTCATACCTTGATTTTCGGCGCTAATTTACCAACTCAAGCTTATTTACCTAGAAACTCACAAGTAGATTTACTTAAGTTTTATTTCAGTAGATTCAGCATATTTGCTGATTCATTACAGCAATATCTATGCAAGAATCCCAAAAGATGAACGGATTACGGACAGACTACCTCCAAATATTTAAGCATTCACATGAATATTACAAAACTTTTTTCAGATATGTCTGGGGATCACTGGTTATTATTTTGACAATGCTTACTTACTCTTCCTTTTAAACAGTGTATCCACAGTGAATACCAGAAGGATACTGAGTTTCAGTTATGCACGCTCTCTGAATACTGTGGTTCTTAGCGTCCCATTCTATATTGGATGTGGAAATTTCGCTAGAGAGCTCTATCAGACTGGAAATTCTTTAACGTAACATAAATATAAGACACGGAAGCACCGGCTTTACTTCCCTTCCGAAGGAAGGTATGCAAAATATTTTTACCTCAGAGAAAACCCAACACCCTCCACCAGGTTGAACCAGCGACCTCAGAACCCAGAGTCTAACACGGTAGACCGTGGGGGACGATTAATGGCAGTGCTTGTCACCTTTCTATCCAGTGTAGGAATTTATCCGCGCATCGTGCGTAATGTAGTAAGGTTAAATAACGGCTCTGTAGAGTGACCCAGAGTGAAGGAATAGTGGCAGGTATTCGGTAAGTCTTATTCGAATTATGTCGATGACCAATATGACTGGTTATCTGCAAGATTAAGCAACGTTGCATATTGTTTGCTGATTTAACTTTTCTTCACTTTTAAATTCATAGCATCTCATTTAGTTTTCTTTCACTTACCCTGCAGCAACAGCATTTCACCATTCATACAGTAAATCGAATCAAAACAGTATCTGAATTCGATAACTCTGCCGGTTAAGTTGGGAATTTGGATAACTTGTTAATGCAAAATAGAAACAGTTATCAGTATATTATTAACAAGCACATAATTTAAAATGTTTGTTTATAATGGATTGTACAAAGAGATTTATACTTCATAATTATAGCCTACAAAGGACCGGAGTGGAATTACAGTGAATACACAGAAGTAACATGTTTCTGTGACACTAAATAACGATGAAGTTGTAGAATATTTTACTAATCTTACAAAATACTATTTCATAACTTTTGGGAGACACATGCTTTTAAAATACATACACGTACATCTTTATAAGAAATGTATAAAAAGTCGCTTTTATTTAGGTAAAAACCGCAATATATTGCATTTCTAATGCTGTTCGTTAAAGGTGTGAAGGAGGTAAAAATCATCATCAAACAGATAACATTACTGATGCTCAGGAATGTTTGTTCAGGGAAGCAGTGTTTTATTATCAAAAGTAAACCATTTAATAATAAAACAGTCTCATTCATGTAAGCTTGAGATTTACGAATAACAGAGCCAGTGTCCCCATAAAATACAGGAGCCAAAAATGTAATTACTTCCTTCATTATTCTATTCGCAGGGTCTGGCAAGCGGACAGCGAGTAATTAGCCTGAAAGCTGAGAGATGTGAAGAGCAGCGGGTGGAGAAATTAATGATCTCGGTGGCTTGGCAACCACTAAAGAGGACAAGACAGGGGTGAACAGTGTATCATCACGTACTAGGAGGCATAACTAGCATCCTCAAAAACACTTCGAGAAACAGGCTAATTGAATTGAGTTATGCTTGATATGTTTCGTACGTTTTGTATATACAAAATTAGGTTTAGTATAACACATGATTGGTAGTATTATGTTTTAGTCATTAGAATTGGATAAAACAATTTAATAAACTGTATAGCAGACATTGTTTGAATCGCACTTATGAAAGAAGTTCATTTTTTTTTTTGTCCACTACCAAACGTTCCTCTGGATTCTAACTTTTATATTCACAGTTGGCGACAAATCCTAACACGTGTGATCCAAGTACATTACTGTTAAATACCCGCATGCTTTGAATTTCAGTTTGTTGTGGTTTCTGTCACAATATATAATTAAATAAGGTATAGAACTTGCTCCTTTGTATGTCAGCATTATGTAGTTTATTAGATCCCTTTGTAAGCTTTCTACTAGGGCCGAACCAGATATTGTTATAAGCGCTAATTAGGTGTGCTGCATACTGACATTACATTTACTAGATAAGCAGCATGTATGCAATTTAAAATACGTTTCACAAAATATGTGTGCTCATTCAAAGCCAGAAACAGGATGGCACAAGCACAATTAGTGAAAATTAAGAGAATCCTAATACTACAAAAACAGTAAACAGGATATCTTTTCGGCACTTTACGTTTTGGTCGTTAGTCTTTACCAATAAGTAATTATTTTCTACTATTAAATTGTCTTAATGTTTTCAAATCTTTACCAAAGCTTAAGGTCAAAAGTATAATACCTTTAATAATACCTAACACTAGCATTCATGTGCCTCTAAATTTAAAAATATTTTGTTATCAACGGCTACTCTTATTTCGCTTCCTTTGAGCACAGTAAGAACTTGTACTATAATGTAATAGGCATATCTTTTAATACTACTGTTTTATTACTGATTACTTTCGTGATACAGGTATTAATTATTTACACTCAGTTTCATATATATATATATATATATATATATATATATATGAGGAAAAATGAGTCACAGAACTAAATTCTTCTTTCGGCCAGTAGAGCAGAACCGCGCAGCAATTTCAGAGTGAAGTTGCTGCATATGTGTAATTGGCTCGCTATAGGCAGCCAGATTTTCCCTATCGTTTCTTCTTGCTTTTTTCTCATAAAGTATAAATAATCTGGTTTTTGAAATGATTTTTTTTTCTCTGTGTGGGCCAAAGTTTGTGGAGGTAGAGTCAGACTGAAAAATGCAATCCCATAGCCGAATGTCCGCCCGATTGCTCTACCACCGGGATGAACGTGGCAGAATGCCGACATGACATTAAATTACCCAAAGGGAGATCGGTGGTTCAAATCCTGTCTTTGGCACTGACCCCTTTAGCCTGACTCGACCTTTCCAAAATTTGTCCTACATTGGTTTCTGAAGAAAAAGCAATTAATTCAGTTCATTGACCAAACAGTTCATTTAACTATGAAGCCCGGGCATAGAGCATTTGAGACATTGTAAATCTTCGCTGCGCTGCATCATCTCAAAATAATTTGAAATTAAATCTATGTATACTTATGGATGATTTTTAACTTATGCGGTTCTTTGCAGCACACGGCGTAAAATACCATCTAATTTTGCTCATGTGCCTCTTTATCATTTTGAGGTTCTTTAACGTGCCATAAATCTACGACACGAAACTAACGGCTTTCCTTTCCTTCCGAAAAAAGCCATGCTAAGGATTTTTATGCCCGAAAAAAACATCGCCCTTTGCCGGGTTTGTAACCGCGACTGAAAACCAGAGGACAAGAGGAACCAGACTACAAAGGACGATTTATAATAAGTTAACATCTGCTTGTGGTTTACCGTGAAGCATAGTCAGTGTGGAATTTAATGCCATGTCGTCATGCTGCCGTGAACGCTACCAACAAAATCCTTAGATCGTCTGCTCAAGAAGGCAAATCTCCAAATATATCAACATATTCCTCAATTATAGCAATAAAGTTGAACTCATACAGGGTAGTAAACTACACCTCCAGCGTCATAGTAACGCCAGTTTCTGTAATTGAGCTATAAGTGACACACATCGTTGTTCCCCCAGTGTCGTGACCCTGTTTACACGGAAGGGGACAACTGTTATGCTCAAATTCCGCGAAGGTTGTACAGTGTGTTACGAGTGGCAGTAAACCAAGATGTGGACTTTGTTGCATAGATACTATGCGAAGAGGAGTTTCCAACGTGAATAAAGATACATCAACAAAAAAAGACACATACATCATGGTCAGCGTAGATTAGATAGAGAGTTACCCAGGAATAAAACTGCGCGCCTTGCCCACGCTATCGAGGTAACGCTGGGAGGTTGTGTAGCACCGAGAAGTGTGCTTTAGCCGTGTTTACGTAAATATACTGGCTACCTGCACACTGGTTAGATTCATTTTGGAAAAATGCCCAAAAATGGTGGTAATCCACTTAAAGATACTATTGAAATAAATAGTATAAGATGAATAATTTTTTTATCGTCTAATGAATTAAATTTTTGTCAAATGTATGATAAATTGATTAAGCTTCATTAGAAAATGATGGAGGTGATATTAGTCATATAAATTAAGGGATTCCTTGTCTTACGAAATAATGCTAAAGAAACATAACCGAGGCAAAAAAAAAAAAAAAAAAAATACTACCAATAGACTGTAGATAAATTACTCAAAAATAAATCTCTTTAGCAGTGACACAAGAAGCTTATTTCAGTTTTTTAACTCGTAAGGCTAAATGAAACTCTTCAAAATTTCACATCAAGTTCCTTTTTATAATTTTCTCTAAACATTGTTGAAAGCTTCCACAAAATGAATAGCGTAATAAAGACAGGATACTCGAGTTTAGGGGCAAATTCATATTTCGTATTCAATAGCAAACTGGAAACTGAGTCATAAGTAGTCTTGAATAGGTAACTGCCATCTGCCCCTTTATCTGAAAGCTAGGGCAGGTTTGGTGTTAACGAACAATGAGAAACGTTTTGGCTTTAGTGACACATGCTGGCTCTCTGGGATGTGAATATGTGGACATCACACACTAGTGCTTCGTGCAGTGCATGATATCCAAAGATTTTATTTTCAATGTTACTATAAACATATCTCAATGAGCTTCTAAGCTGCGACATTAAACTACGGAGTAGTACAGGTATAATCCATAAAACTGCTGTACTCGTCTGATGCCCTTTCGGAACAACCTATGTAGGTAAAACATCTGTGAAGATATACCCCAGATTGGCTTGCCATATCATATATTTTTTTGTAAAATAACGTTTAATGGATCAGTCACCTTGGCTACTTCAGTGATGTTTGCATATGTCTACTACACCAACTGCGGAATGTTGACTACTGGCTAAAGCTCTCTAAATGATATTTAACTTGGAAAGGATCAATTTCTTGTTAAATAGGAGGCAATTAGCAGATCCCTGCGAGACGTAAATGTCTACCTTTGGCCTAGATTAAACGCCTTCGTTTGTAATATTGCCTAAATATATTCAAATTTATGGAATTCATTATTCACACAGCATATACAGGCGGATGTGGTTTGATGGAGGTGACATAGGCTACGCAACACACTTAAATATTTCAAACCAAAGATTAAACAGAGCAAAGATATGAACACTTCGATCTTTCTTAGTGATTTGAAAGCCAATCCAGGACCAGTAAAAATGCATAAAACTAAAAGGTTAGAGGGAACAGTTTCCTGGAAGCCTTTTTTGTTTTGGTTTCATAGAAATCTATAAATATAAAATTAATTCGGTTATCACTAGAACTTGATTAAATTTGCAAGGCATTATAACGTGATTTTTATAAGTCGCTAATTACTTTGTACCAAACAATAAATCTCGAAATCATAGAAATTCCTATATAATTTAAACAATTTGTCAAAAAATGCTATTTATTGAAATCTTGATATTATTTTACTTTGATACATAACTTTGTTAACATTTTTCTTTCCGATCGTCTTGTTCCGGCAGTTTGAAAAACCGAGGAATGCCAATATACTATGCGGGCTTGTATTTTTATTTTCGGGTTTACTCTTAATTCTTTATTGTTGTTTTAATATTGCTTTGGATTGTGTATTACGTTTGTCTTTTTATTTTCGTGTTTACCCTTTTAATTCTTTATTGTTGTTGTTTTAATATTGTTGTTAATGTATATTATAAAAGCACGTACGGTCTGTGGACCCGTGCGATTGTTGAAATTCTATGTGTGATATTGTTATGTCAATAAATACACTTATTCATTCATTCATACTATGCGGACACCTTTTCTTGAGCGCTAGTTTTACGGGGTAGCGAGAGCCGTGGGGGAAGAAAAGACAGCCATGTCTTTCCGCGGTGTTGCCAACCAAAGAAGGTTTCTTTCTTAAGTCTCCTTAACCATTATGGTGAATAGATTACGCAATTTAAACCCGAATTAGCTGAATTATTGTAAAACGAAACACAGCGCAGTGCATTGCATGAACTCTGGGATGCACAGACAGAATTAAAAATTAGCATTGAAGCTACTAGATATCGGGTGTATAGCGCATTTCATATCTCAATACTGTCGCTCTACTCTGCTTCCAACTTTGTGTGAAATTTACCGAAGTAGGACTAGGAAGTCGCGCACCCTAGGTAAGGTGCGTGCATAATAACACATGCGCTATGGATAAGGTGCACGCCACGGTTTTTCTGTAACAAACGGCCGTGACGGTATTAATCACCGCAACTACTTTCATAAGTTTAAGCTCGATGCTTTTCTAACCCATATAAATCCACATTTATTTAAAATTCTCTAAACACATTTACTTTAATACATTTTGGCATCAACAAACAATTTTCAGAAACCCTTACGAACTTCTAAGTTTGGAATTTAAAAATGAATAGGGCCGTGTAATAGTAATACTCTTACACAGTTATGTAAATTCAACCAATATGTTTCTAAATGTCATCACTGCTGCGGTTCCCTCATGTGGAGAAGTTTATGTTAGTTCAACTGTGATTAAAAGCATTTAAAAATTATATAATTTGCATTTGTTGCTGATGTATTACCTACCTATTAGCAAGAACAATTCAGCAACAACAACTACAAAATTAGGTAAATACTAAAAGTGATCATGATAAAAGCAAAAATACTTATGCTCCGCTATATTATCTCTCTCTCTCTCACTCTCTCTCTTCCGCTCGCTCCCCAATTTCAGTCTATTTTCTTTCCGATCTATTTGAATGGGATTTTATAGCAGGCGATGACACTAATGGAACATTGGTGGAATGCGATGGCGGAAGAAACCGGAGAACCCGGAGAAAACCTACCCCAGCGCCGCATTCTCTACCACAAATCCCAGGTGCGGTTGCCTGGTATCGACCCGTGTCATCCATCTTGTTGAGAGGCGAGAGATGTAACCACTAGGCCACGGAGCGACCCTGAATGGGAAGTATGTAGACCGTGTGTGTGAGCTACAAGTTTAACAGTCTGCACACATTATATTATATTCCCTCTCAACTCAGTTCTGTTTTTCTACAAGCATGTCAGTCAGTAGTTGAGCAAAAGAATTTAGCAGTAGAATGTTTTACTTAGCGATAAAATTAACATTTGTCGTGTTACATTCACATACTTTTCTCTATGTTCTGCAAAGTATTCTTATAAAAAGATTATTCCTTTATCCATACCGTAATAAACAAGATAAATGTTGTCAGAAATAGTCTTATTCCTTATGAGTAGAAGGGAAATAAGAGAGTATACTAGGTTAAAACGACAGTCAAATCTTTTTAAAGTTGTCACTATGCGTTTGTGTGTGAAATTCGGTTCTCTTTTCATGGCCAGGTGTAAAGTATAATAATTTAAATCTGATGAATACTTGCCGTTTGAGTAAGTTTAATGTTTTAAAATTGAAACAAAAAAAAAGGGGGGGAATATATCAAAAGAACTCTACAGAAATGATATGTGATATAAATTGTGTGTTTTACGAGATATACATATTTATGTAGTAAGTTTTTGCCCATCTCTTACGATTTACCAGCTATACAAACGCCATCAAGAATGTAGAGGACTTCAGGGGCTATTCCAAGAAATTGAACTTACCTATCTTATTTTCCATGTAGGTATCTTTAATATAAAGCATTCCAATAAAAATGGTTATTGATTTTTAGAACATCGATCATTTCCAGAGAATCTTTCATATAAAGTGTAGTTTGGGGTGAGAGATGTTCCTGAACATCTTCGTGTCAAATCATTGGAACATTCTGAACTTAAATACAAAGTTTGGTATTTAATGAACTTTTCCTTTTTGAGTTGTGCTGTCTACAAACATGCACAGACGTATATATAAACAGGCACACACAAGACCTTTTATAATTTTTTTTATTCAAGAATCCCCAAATCATATTTTTCCTGTGAAATCTAGGTATAGACTTTTTGGGTGGAATGCAATACCTGTAGCGACTATGTATATTGTATATATGTGATAGAGAAAGTAATAAGGATTTGACAAAAAAGACAGTATAAAATGATGGACCATGTGATAAAGCCCCTCATTTGACAACATCGAGGTAAAGATGAGTACACAGCTTCATCAGAACGCAATTACAGTTGGAGATGTTTTACAAAACCTTAAAAATCAAAAGACTATGCCTTTATTGTTGCTACCAATGAATCTCCCTTGAGGCAGGGACTTCAGTTGAGAAACTTAAAATGAGAAAATGTCTAACCAAATACGTAAAGCAGAGCGGTGATCAGTCTTCTATAGAGAGAATGCAGCAGCATTATATACCAATCATTGGGCTGAACAAAGTCAAAGGGTTGAGGGAAATACTGAAGAATAAAAATGTATTCATTATGAGCAGCGAAGCAACAGAGAGCTCAGAAAACTACATATTATCTAACGCTTTGTTTTATTTCTGCAGAATACCAAAGTGTGTTTAGCTGCAAAAGCAATAGTTGATAAAGTTAATTCTTCAACAAGTTGTTATGTAGGAACTTTAAATTGGCGTGCAGCTGAATACTTCAATGTGTTAGAGACATTAAATAACTCAGTACATTTTTCTTCGTGAAAAGTATAACGATCCTGCAAAAGTTCAACTTTTTTAAATGTCAATACAGACAAGATGAAATACGTCGTTTAAAACAGCAAGGTACCTTCCTAATCGTTTTAATGATATTTTAAAACTTATAGAGGAGCTAGTATAACAAAACAATACACTTAAGCTTACTGATTATTTAATCTCTCAAATATTGGCTGTCACATAACACCACACTTAGTTCTCTTTGGAAACTACTGCGGGTGCGTGAATTTAATTACAGTTCTGGCAATTCAAAAGCTCACACATTTTATTCCAGTTTTTGCAAAACATGCTGCATTTACTAACTATACAGGTCCAGGACAAACTTCGCCAATTTGTTGTAACAAATGACTGCAGTCAACAGAGCTGAAGTGTTGAACCAGTTAAAGGCAACTAGATTAAGTTGTACCAAGCGAAACAACTTGATTGCAGAAAACCCATGTGTTTGCAGTAATTGGAAATTTTATTTTATCCTATACGTATCACTAACGAAATATGCTGGGATAATATAATGCATGTGCTAATTTGAGATATTGAATTTTGTGCAATTGACCATGCCATCTAAAGATATTCTACAATAATTGGTTAAAACCTAAAACAACCAGAGTGCAGTCTTGAAATATTTACAAGCCTATTTTCCACTTGAGACAGCAGGCTATACCAGGTGGCCCAAATGACCCTTATTTGGTGTGTGTAGATCGTGCTGCATTAAAAAGTAGCAGAACTCAGCGGGGCCATTTCAAGTTAAAGCCCGCCAGTGAATAACTGGGCGAGAGGAGCCTTCTTTTTACCTCTCGTAATGAGTGCGGCCCGCTCACAGTCTCTGCTGATAGCAAGACGTGTAAAGTTAAGGTCTCTCTCCAGGCAGGTTTTAACTCAACTGTCAAGAGAGAGAGAGAGAGAGAGAGAGAGAGTAAGATATGCAGTTCAAAAGGGACATAACATACAAATACGTCATGATGCCATTACGAATTCATTCCTATTTTAAAGTGTTTAACGCCCGCTTTTAGTAAACATGGCACCGCAGACGACACTGATGATTGGAGCTGGAATTTCCATTTAATTACACACTTTTTCCTTGCTATTTAGATGCTGGGAAAAGTGATATGTGTACAAAGCATTATATTAGGGTAAATATAATTGAATTTCATTTTACGTATTTTTATATATTTGTGAGTATATTACGTATTTTTAGTGATATAATACAGAATTACATGTATTAGCATTTTCCTATTTGTTTACATAACTTTTGTGTTGAAGTTTGCCACTAAGTGTCGACCCGTTTTGCTTGCCTCAATATTGGATTAATATGCCAGAGAGGTATTTGAGAGGATGACCTCTAAATAGGTTTAACCAGAGGTTTAATTAGGTGCGGAAAACATGTTCATTCCTAGTAGTATCACTAGAGTCGATCAAGTCAGCTTTCACTCTCGCTCGTTTTTCGCTGCCGCTTAGCGCGCCTCTCGCAGCCAGTAGATGCAGTTGAACGCTTAGCTGGCACGAGAGAGCTTTACTAACGAGCGTACGGGAGTCTCGATTAGCTAAAGACTCAAAAATCTCGCTAATAGCAAGACTGCGGTGTAATGCGCGGAAACTCGCATAATCAGTCCTGCAAGTTATATTATTTCATCCGTTTAAATGAGTTAAGATGTAAATAACCTACCAAGATAAATATGATATATTACCTACACAGGGAAAGGGTTAAATACGAAATGTAGTATCACAGAATCTGCAGATATATGTTCGTGGCTTCCACTTTTTTTACAAATAAGTGTGTATATATTTTATTACTCCTAAGACGTTTATGTTGCCAAAAATAATTCTATTTTCGGTTGTAATCTGAACGTGTTTATACATACCAACACAAAGTGCAGATATGTCATGTCATTAACGATTAATATTGCTGGTTTAAACAGTTTACTATGAACGTATTTGGGATATATGTACTGATAAACAATGAGTCATCGTGTGCTATTACTAGGGCACGGATTTTTAGCTTGTTATAAATGCAGTTTTAGTCTTTTAATAACCTCTTTAGGATTTTAGACAATTTTCCTAGCTTTCTAACAGTGTTCCTGGTCTCTCTCTCTCTCTCTCTCTCTCTCTCTCTCTGTCTCTCTCTCTCTTTAGGGTTTTAAACAATGTTCGTACCTATTTAAGGAAGTTGACGACAAACGTTTTTTAAAACACAATAAAGATAAAACATCAAAACTTTTACTTCACGGTAGCATTCTGTTAATATGTACTAATTTAAGGTAATTTATTACACAATATGCTCGTGCTCGAACATTATAATCAAACATTTAGCATGTATTTCTACTTTCTCTACACGCATTATGTACACAGTGTATAGAGAAGGTACCTATTGTATTGCACCCAAATTCGATACGTACATTTCACCGGAAATACATGTTTTGGGTACCCTGAATCCAAAAAAAAAAAAAAAACATTGTAAGAAAAAGGTCTGGGTGTGTGTTTGGGGGGGGGGTGTCCGTGGACAGCATAGCGCAAAAACGAAAAGACCGTTAAATACCAAACTTGGCATTTAAGTTTGGTATCTTCCAAGGCTGCTACACGAAGATTTTCAAGAAAATCCCCAACTCTAAACTACCCTTTACATGGAAAAAATTTAGAAAATAATGATTTCCTCAAAAATGGTTCTAATGATTTTGATTAAAATCTCTTGTATTTAAGATACTTACATGCCATATGAAATGTACATCTTGAATTTTCTGGGAATAGCCTCTATAGATCTGTTTATTCTGGATGATTTTTATTGAATGTTGCATAACCAGTAAACCGTAAGAGATAAATGAAAACTTACACTACGAAAAATGCAGATTACGACTAAGCACACAATTTACGACTTATACATTTCTTTTCGTGGAGTTTGCCGTTATCGAGATACTCCTTGCTATTGATTTCAGTTTTTAAATACTTAAATTATTCTCATACGGGAACTTGTCAAAGCATGGCCACGAAAGAAACGGATTTCAATCCCATAGCAACCACATTTTAAAACATTTGACTGTCGGTTTTGCCTAGTGTATTCCCTTATTTCCTTTCTACTTTTAGGGAACTAAGCGATACGACCGTTTCTGCAAATATTTTAGCATTAAATAGAGAGAAGGATAAGCTTATTAACAATAATTTGTTACAGATATGTAGAGAAAGTCATGCGATGGTAACACATACGATTTTTAATATATAGCATGCAAATTTTCAGTTGCTATTTAATATATTCCTATACGTAGAAAGATCTTCCAACATAGCAAGATTTCGTTGGCATATATTTCGTACACGCAATTTCTATACCAAGATTAGAATCGTGATAAATTCCTTCCCTGCTTCCAGAGAGGATGCTATTGAAAAACTAAGTGCTGTGCATGGAGAAACCGGTGCAAGTGCATTAAGTAACTTTCAAAATGAGCCAAAGAGAAAAGCTGGTTGGTCAACATTTCATAAGTTATGTCAAATTCTAAATGGAGATGATATTAATTCACCCGAGGACATTTCTCCAGGAAAAACTCCTTTCTTAAAATTTGCCGCAATTACATTATGCGACGTGGAAAGATCTTTCTCTGCCTATAAAATTATTCTCAGTGACAAATGCATTTTAATGTCCCTAGAAAGCTCTGAAAATACATATTTGTTTATTGTGCTAATAAACATAATGTATAAATATGATAAGTTGGAATTAAATATTTGACATTACATATTTTCCCCATTCTACATACTTCACTGCACATTTCACTGCTTTCCGCTACACATTTATGTACATATTTTGCTAAGTGAAAAATCCCAGCTCTACGAATGATACATGGAATGAAGATGGAGCATCGGTGGAATACGTTGGCGGGGGAAACCAGAGAAAACCCGCCCCTGCACCATTTTTTACACCACAAATCCCACATATGTTCACCTGGGATCGATCCCAGTATGCCTTGCATTTTGCTATTATCTGAATATTGTAAGGTTTTGCATAGACGTATGTACTGGGAGACTAGACCTAAACATATACAAATTCCCTTGTTTAGAATTCTATCTCCATACATTCTTGCATGTCAGTGATAATGGCAGCATTAAAAAAGAAGATAAAACTTATAAGGTTCA
Source organism: Hymenopus coronatus (assembly GCA_030762935.1). Lineage (NCBI taxonomy): Eukaryota > Metazoa > Arthropoda > Insecta > Mantodea > Hymenopodidae > Hymenopus > Hymenopus coronatus. Next base: position 354,578,470 of record CM060900.1, read on the forward strand.
GCCATTAATTTCACATTTAAAAAAGAAATTTCAAGACTTCAAAGATCATCTAGGATCAGATTTCTCCTTGGTTGAGGCCATGGACCATTATTATGGCTACTACTTTAACAGTTTATATGGGGCAAGCTAACTCGCTAAGGTTCTCAAATAGTGGTGTTCAGCTGCATCTAATGGACATTTCATCAAATTTGAGCTTTATGTTGCAGCAAGTCAAAGCGATCCCCAGAAGCCACTGATGCATTCTTTGTTTGAAATGCTTTGTGTGGGCTACATCCCTCAGAATAGCACAATGTACACTGATAATTACTTTAACCCTTTGCTCATACTGGAATCTCTTACTTCAACTGGAGTCAAATGCCTAGCAACCCTGAGAAATGACAGTTTGGAGAAGGCCAGATATTCTATCACACAAGATGGAACGACAATAGTCAAGTGACTCTGGGGACAAATATAGAGGATGCATGTAGGTATATTATGTGAAAGTGCATGCTTGAGGTGGAATAGGGAATCAGGAAAGATTTAGAAATCACAGTCGTCCTTTGTACGGGAATACAATCGCCACATGGGAGGCGCAGATCTTTTTGACAATACACGAAGTGAAATCAAAGAAATGGTACTGGCCGTTGATCAGGTTTTGCCTATACGGTGCTGTTGTGAATATGTGGATCTATGTCGGTAGCTAAATAATAGTTTAAGCTTATTGGAATTTACCAGACGTACTGTACTTTTAATTCTGACCTCGCCCAACATAGAAAAACCAAGAGGTATAAGGGCAAGATTTCTATCACAGGTGCAAGAAGGTATCTAATTTAATAATGCTGGGCACATGATTGACGAGCAGGGCACAACACAAAGAGGATGTAGATGCCAACATGTCTCCAATTAACATTCAATGTGGGGCTCCATTCAAAGAGGCGTTTTATTTGGTATCACCGGCGTTAAGAAGAGTGAGCTGTTTGATAAACGATCATTTTTGTCATGCATCCCTGTTATGGCAATGTCTTATTCTTTTCATGCTATGCATCATAGTGTTTTGTCTGTCAAATTATTTGATTTTGCCATGTATTCTTAACATATAAATAGATAATTTATTTTTAAAATATAATACTAATGAACGTTACAATATCTGAAAATTACTATTATATGTTTTCTTCATTTATTCATAAAATTAGTGATAATCACAAAAAAAAAAACATTTTATGCTATAAAAAGTGTAATAAAAGCTACCCCTGCCCACCATATTATATATCATACGGAAAAAAGTATGAACTTGAGGCCGTCTCCAAAAATTAACATTCAGAGTGTGTTTATTAACTCTTGTGGGTAGCGAATCTGAAATTTTATCAACATTTACAAAAAAATATAGTTCTGGGATATAATGGGTTAACTTAATGTCATATGTTGCAATACTTTTTATTTTAAAGAGTCGTTTTATTGTCTACTTCTTACACAATTGGTAAAGATTTTATTGTGATAGCTCAAAATACAATTCAAGTCATAGAAGATATAAACCTTTAGTAACTTTTCAGTATCATATTAATATATTTGGAAGATATATTTAGGCGTTAAATTCACTTATTTACCTTTTAGCAGGAAGTAGTCCTTTATTTTGAATATGTGCAAAATAAGCAATGACTCTAATTTAATATTTCTTGAAAGTTAATTTTTCTGTGATAAAGAATGTCATATTCGAAAAAGACATAACTTTGGAAGGAACCTAACTATACGTTTCATACGCTGCAATAGTAAAGCCTTCCCGATAACGTGTTAGAGTAAATGAAGGGGTTGCATTATTCTGTATCGACCATAATATAAAAAGGAACAACTGGAGGTAAATGGCAATAAAAGTGACTCACGTCTAAAGGGTAATCAAAGCCTCATCTTCTTCATGTTACAATTCTCTGTACGCTTTTTATATACATTTTCTAAACCACATAATTATTTAGCGTTTAAGGAAGCGCTTAATATTTTAGGAAATTGCAAGATCTTTATGTGGTTGGACGCCATTAAACACATTCGTTTATACTTCACTTCAACTACAAGTAAAATTGTTGGTTAAGTATTCTGTCGTTACTTTAGTAATGCATAATGTGTTCTAATTAGTAACGCTTATCAATATTTCCTTGGAATTAAGTATCCAACTTTTTAGATTATGTACGGTCTGGAGGCAAATAAATGCTGTTAGCTACTTTATGTATGTGAAAGCTTAGAGTAGTTATCTCCCTGCTCCCGAACACGAGGTTTCACATTCCCTACCCTATAGGATTACTTCTAAACAATTTAGCTTAAAGGCAACGGACTGTAACCTCCCCTTAATCAGGTATTTTCTAAACCTAACTTATCTGACTCCCCAATAACGCTAACATTATTCAAGTTAAATTCTCTCTAGATAAATGACATATGTACGTTTTCGTGATAGCAAGATAAAACAGACTGCTATAAGAACATGGTAAGGAATTCTTATGCTATATACAGTCTCTGTTTCACGCCCAGTTTCTATTTTGTCTAATTCATTTTTTAATCCTGTTTAGCTCTTTATTACACCGGATGATTCATGTGACAATCTTATTTCTTATAACTTCTATATTTTAGAGAATTACAAGCATATTCTTTGCAATAGTTATATTTCATTTTCTGTTCGTTTGACTGGCTTCGGGTGACTAAGATTTCCTGGTATTGTTTAATCTTCCGTCCCTTGCTATTGTGCTTACTGTGACTTCTTTTATTTTAGCATCACCTGAAACTTCCAAACCTGAAATTTGCGGCATTTTTAGCCTATTATATTTCGTAATAAACACGTATTTTACTTCAGTAATTACATACATTTTTAATATATGTTTTATAGTTATAAATGTAATATTAGTGGATTATTTTTGTCTATTCTTATTACATTATGTTCTCTTTGCTTATGTAATATTTATTATATTATGTTCATTATATCAAACGCCATTTTCTTAGGCTTTTTTGTTTTCTTTCTATACTGTCAGGACAAACACACTCAACTCATCCTGCATTCTTCAACCATGTTGGTTATTTTCATCTTCGTAAGTGATAAATTCAGATGGCTTATGAGGATAGAACTGTTCCATGTAGATGTTGTTAGCTTCAGCATAACGGTGAGAAAGCTGACATAAACCTCTCATTATGCCAGATTCCATCATGAGTAGCTAATCATGTTCCAAAATCACCTCTAGTCATATTAATGACTGTTTTGTATCTAATAAGCTCCCCCCCCTACTCAAATGACATCACTTTCGATAAAGTTGCTGATATTTACAAATTATATTCTGCAATTGTTTCGTTTAATTTGGAGAGAGCTGTTTGTAAATTATTTTGTGAGTCACTTAATAACACATTTTCCTATGCATTTAAAATGGTTTTGAGAATATATTCATTGCCTTAAACATAACTAATCTTAATCCAACGTCGAGGTCACAATCTTCTCTTTCGATAAGAACTCTTAAAGCCTATTTTAGCCCAAAATTCTTTAACGCTTAGTCAAGATATGTGCTAAATAGTGCAAGAGACATAGAGAACCCCCATTTACCTTATAGATTGGATCTTAATTTTTTTTTTTTTTTGCCCCCGTTATCAATTACAACATCGTATCAAAATGTAAATTGTGTACTTCTTTCACCATGTGTTCTACGATCCCTATATTGATCATTTTTGCTCCAAAACAATAAAAGTTACCGGAAAATCAAGATGCAAAATGAAATACCTATAAAAATCTAACACATCAGTTACATCTTTCACTTATTATGGTGAAAGAGATACGGTATCAAAGTTTTAGGTCAGGTATTTTCAATTTGGTACCAAATTCTGTATTTTCTGAGTGTAGCACTACGCTTTATAAAGTCTGGAGGGATCCTGCTGAATTAAATTATAACGAACTTTATATATTTAAACAATAAAATGTGCCGCGGCTTGTGCATAAATTGTTCTTGCCGAAACAACAGAAAAAACGATTTAGAGCTTTAAGCCAAAAATAAAGATGCGGATATTTCTGTGGCACGTGGGAGACCAAGGGCCAAATCATACTGGGAAGCTATGTATGGTGTAAAGGAATGACTGATTAGATGAAACTTCTGTCAAGAAAATATGCTGCACTTCAAACAGCAAAAGTAGAGTGGCAACATTGCTATATATTCCCTGGTGCAACTGTGGCTTGGACTGTAGCCATATTAGAGGTTACCGTTCCCAATTTGCTCCTTCATAAGTCTTGTAGCTTAGACTTACTTTGGAGATAGTATGTTATGAGATAATAAAGCATAAATATTCCTGTTAAGTTTCCATTATATCTTAATTTACGTCATGATATTTTATCGAAACTGTTTAATGGTGAGATTTATGTTTTCTTAATACCTTTTGAAAATACTACTTTCCAAAATTATATAACGTTTAAACATTTAAATTTAACACATGCTTTTCGTGGTTTTCAAACTTTTGTACTTCTACCGTAATTTATATATTTTATATTGTTAGGTGATTCAACATGGTATAAAAGCTTCAGTATTCTAACATTTTTAAAATCTGGCGCTTTTTGGCAAAAATTAAAAGATTTTGTTTACGGTTATCGAGATGATGAGATGATGATGCTGACTATAATAATAATAATAGTAATAATAATAATAATAATAATGATTTAATGCGGCAAAGATGAAATTCTTAACTTACGTCCATTGGCAGGAGCGGACAAAGTAAAAGTCCACTAAGCAACAGAAGAAGAAGTTTATTATTTAGAGAAGTTATATTTTGCTTTGATCATATGAGATATGTATTTACTACACATTACATATCATTCTTCAGATCACAATCCTCATAAACATATAGTCCAAATTCCCAGGAAATTTATGATATAAGAATAAGTATTTCTCAGGTGAATTACCTGCAAATTCAAAGAGAAAATATTTATTCGAAATCAATATTCTTAATGCTACATAGGTACTTTTATGAAATCTTATAGCAATTTGAAACAAGAAAACTATGCTTCCTTTGAGAAAGCACAAGGTTATGTAATCAATCCTAGGCGTTAGAGTTTAAACATAGGTGGTTCAATGTGGCATTACCAAGCTTAAGGGCTTAGGAAGGTAGCTCCTCTTCAGCTTACCTAACAGTGAACTTTGGTGTAAGTGTGTAGAAAACGGTGGCAATCGGCGTAGTCGATTTATACTCAATTGAGATTCACTGATAAACAAGAAGGCAAACCTCAGGCCATTTCAGATCGGGGATAAAAGCCAATCGCTGCCTACAATGCCATTGGGAAAACGTTTTCGGTAAGATGGAAGCATAGATATATCTCCACATTGGCCGCGGGAGAGTCGAAAGGTCGTCAACTAAATCCGCACCTTATAAACACAAACTTTTGAGGTCAGTGTAAAGAACCAAAGCGACTTTTAAGAACTATTAGAAACCTTAGGGGTTTCGTAGATAATAAAACATTTTTTATTACTAAATGTTGTTATCATTAAAACGACTCCAAGTTCAGCCTAAGTACTAGGTCTGGAATAGACCATGCAGTGGCCATATGTTAGACGAGTCGCCTCTCACCAAGGCGGCCCGGGTTCGACCCCAGGTTACCGCAGGTGAATTCGTGGTGGACAGAGCGGCGCTGAGATGGGTTTTCTCCGGGTTCTCCGGATTCCCCTGCCATCGCATTCCACGGATGATCCATCTTCATTCTTTACACCATTAGTTTCATCGCTTGCGCTGCCATAGTAGTAAAAGCGGACGTTAAACACTATCACAGAATAAACAATCTGGAATAATAGGTGAAGTACCCGTAATTACTTTTCTTTTGAGAGGGATGTTGCCAGAGATATTACAGCGTGATGCTTTAGCAAAAACGTTTATGGTTTTATTTGAAGAGCCTCCGATGAATTTCACTCATTGAATGTGATACAAAGTGATACAAAGCTATTATATTGTTTTTTTTTAATCATCAAAGTTAATGAACTGCAGACAAATATCCAATAGGAGATCCAGATTCCGGGCTGGTTGTTCCACGGACTTCCACTGTTGGACGTTTTGCCTCTTGAACAATACACTCTATAGTTATTCCGAAACTTTTATATTGCCAAAGCTCCTAAGTACACACTCTGAAATATGGACAGGTAGAGCAGCACTTAGAGTAAAAAATAGAGTTCGATAGGCCTATATGAATAAACAAGAAGCCTGTGCTGGAGCTTATGATGGACATAATCAGAAGAGTTTTCAGTAAATAAAACAGTCCAAGAGTTTTTATTGAAGTTCTGTCCTTATGCCACTCATATTTATTGTCTTTGAGAAATTAAGCTTTTTTGAACATAAGCATATAAGGACAGTAATGATTCCTATCGTCTTTGAGCAACTTTTTGCATATTTTCCATATGGTGAGTAACGCTTGTACGATTTTATGTCGTGTTTCCTTTGGTGCTCATTCAGTTATAAGCAACTTCTTGTTCAATTGACCACACTATGCTTGTATGATTTTAAGTTGTGTTTCCTTTGGTGCTCATTCAGTTATAAGCAACTTCTTGTTCAATTTACCACACTATGTATGTATGATTTTAAGTTGTGTTTCCTTTGGTGCGCATTCATTTATGAGCATTTTCTTGTTCAATTTACCACACTATGCATGTATGATTTTAAGTTGTGTTTCCTTTGGTGCTCATTCATTTATAATAATTTTCTTGTTCAATTTACCACACTTTGCATGTATGATTTTAAGTTGTGTTTCCTTTGGTGCTCATTCCCTTATGAGCATTTTCTTATTCAATTTACCACACTATGAAATTCGACAGTCAAAACAATTTAGAATTACATATCCTCATATATAGAGATTACACAAACGGATAGGTATTTTACTTTTCCAGAATACTGGTAAATAATGAACATCAACTTTTCTGCTTTTTCATTACCCGTCATATCCTTGAAAGTAGAAGCCAATTGTTAAAAGCTTCAAACATTTACTCTCGAATTGGATATCTGAGGTACGGAAGTACGCAATTCTGTATTTGTATTTGCATACTCAAAGAGCTTAAAAATACGCCTGGAAATTAGCTGCTGTAAGACGACTGTTTTCGCCGTTTCTGCCCATTTTTTCCATCTGTTTGGGCGCTGATTGTCGCTTGTGTCACCTTATATTTAGGAGAGTCCTTTTATTCAGCCTTCTTTTGCTCTTAAACCATTACTGAAGGGTAATGGGTATGCATATGAAATGTAACTTGCGACAAATGAAGTCCTGAGTTGCGAACTGGTGATCCGCAAAACTCTCTGGTTGGACAATAAATCACTTCTCTCACCGGATGATACATACTAAATTAGGTTAACCTTTTGTTGTGCTACATACTGAAGTTCTAATGCCAAGGAAAATCGCGCACGTGATGGGCAAAATTAATACTCTGCTTGTACAAGTCAAACTATTCTGAGGGCGCATCAAGCGGGGTTGAACGATGAGAGGTTGCTTGCCCAATCAGTTTTGCATTTTCTTATTCATCTGGTACGTTGTGAAAGAATGTCACAAGTGAAAATCATCGTAAGATCCGAGTCCCGTTAAACATTCAGATTTTCAGGAAAATCACATCGCCAGGAAAATTTTTAATGTCTTTGGGTGTATTAGAAGTTAAACAGAATCTTTTGATTATGTATTGCTTAAATATTCACTGTTTTGCTAAGAGCTGGGAAACTTTTTTTTTTTTCATTTTGGCACTACTTGGGATTTCTGGTAAATATTTAAAAATAATTTTGGTTATCAACCAAATTAACTACTATTTCACAAAGCTGTAAGTAGGAAAAGGTTACAAGAGTAGAATCACACTGAACAATTGAAACGGTGAGCGCATCAGCATATTTTTTAGTTAATTAGATTGTTTAAGCTAATTACCAAGTAAAATATCATGTATTTACTGTCACAACGCATCTAGAAAGTTCAGAGAGACTGTTCCTGGAAAACATTTCTAACTTTAAACCCAGAGTTCTCAAGCGGTTATTTCAGTATTACGATATTTGCTTTCGTGCCTATATCACAAGAGGGTAAAGATGTTATTGTGTAGTCACGTCTCGGAAAGAGAAAGTGGATGTGACATGCAAATAGGGGAATCACGAGGAAATTGGGGTCAAGAATTACGCGAAAGACGTGTTGACCAATCGAAAATAATCATGAGGTCGCCTTGGTGAGAGGCGAGTGGTGTAACCACCCTTCCACGGCGCGGCTCCTCGTCATCCGCCATCACGGTCTGTTGATGCTGTTCTTCGTCAGTAGTAGTTTCTTCCTTCTGTTTGTTTGTTCTCATCATAAATATAAGTGATTTACAGTTATGGACGTCAGTCTAACCAGCCACAAGCTTTCTGTCTCCGTGGCTGCTGTTGCAGGGTTTTGACGCAGATTCTAACAACAGTGTGCTCTCCGGAGCCAATAGCATGAAGTTGAATGAACCATCCTCACTATCTTTTTTCCAGAGAGACTAGGTGCGAAGCGCTTCCATTGTCGGGCACACCCCGTTGGCCACAGAGCGGATGGAATCCCTTGAGCATTTTGGCGTCCGCATGTCACTGGGTTGTACAACGGAACTCAACATGTTACTCTTGGCTGTGGCCAGCTTCAACTAACTACCAGTCCCCTGAATTTACTCTGAATTCTTGAGGCAATGATAGAAAAAGGAGTATGAGTGTCTCTAAGCTGGTAATTCTCTCGCGAGACAATCGTCATCACGGAAGAATATGCAGTCGAGAGCAAAAAACCTGCTGATACCTTTGGTTTCCTATAGACTTTTTCTTTATTTAATGTTGGCAAAATCCCCTAATCGGTTGTGTTTTACAACTATCCGATTTATAATTGAATTGAAAAAATGAACAGAAAGAGGCGAAAAATGATATAATTTTACCCTAATTATTCTCTAGATACACATTTCCGTTATATGTAAAAATTCTGTCAGTGAAATCTTAATCAATGAATACTGCTCGTTTCTGGCTCAGGGACGACGAAAAGGGCGGGGATATAAGAGAAACGTTATGTGCGGCATGTGAGTGAAATTACCATGTCCTGTTTACCTTGCGCCGGTTTAACCTTTTATCCATCATTTCCTTTCAGAATTGTTGAGACCTTTGTTGATTGTCTATGCTGGAGGCATACACACACACACACACTCACTCACTCACTCACTCACTCACTCACTCACTCACTCACATTTTTAAAAAAATGATTATCCTAGATTTTATTGTTTCCTTTAGGAAGTTTGGTGATTAAAATGAACATTATAAATAAACTTGATTTAATACACAATGTAAAGGATTAGGCACAACAGAATTTGACTTCATAACCTTGGTATCCCAGAGGACAGCTGCTATCAGAATCTCTTTCCTCTATAAATTTCCATGTTATACTGACATTCAGTTCTTGAACAAAGCATCCATACTTTGTAACTAAAACATATCGGTTTCACCCTAATAAACATTTTGCAGGAATGGTGGCCACATCTCGGCACCATGGGCTCATCGACATTACGAATGTTATGAAAAAACCAATATTGTTGCAATTTTTTGTTGTGTTCATAATATAATGGAATAATACCCCACATTATATCCCCATCACCTAAATTTTCTCTGATGTGGTCCAGTATCTACTTGTCTGCGGTTGGTATGGAATGGTAACTACTTCATAAGAGAATTCCAAACAACTGTTCAATGCCTTTCTTTGTTACTACGCTCAAACTTCTCTGTATTCAGAACTGCATATAATCGTGTTATGGCTGCTAGAAATTCTAAATAAGTTTCAGGCAAAATTTTAGTCCTCTGGCTCTAGCGAAATAATTTCTGAATGGTGGTCTGATAGAGGAATTATGATTTTCTCTTGTTGAAAATTATGTATCAAATTAGAGGTCATTTTCCAGAATGGATCCTGTGCCTTACCTCCGTTATTCTTCTAGGTACACTTGGATTAGTATCCACAGAAATCTCTCGAACTCCCTTATATTAGCAATAACCTCCACCTGTCCAAAGACATTTACTGATACCACTTTATCTAACACGTTTTCGTCCACTATTTCTTCATTACTGACGTATTCATCATCATCATCATCAGGAGACAGCTGACTGATTTAAATTTCATCAACACCAAGAAAGTCTTCATCTCGTAATCGATCACAATATTCCACTGCTTCTCTAGACTGAAAAACGTTTTGGATATCATCATTCTTTGAAGGAAAGAACAAAACCAACACAAATCCTGAAATTCCGTTTACTGAAGAGAGAAGTAATAGGAATGCGCCCATTATTGCACATTTTTTGGAGTTGTACAGCCAATATTTAACTGTTCAATACTTGATCTGTGTGTATGTTGTGGAAAATGAGAAATAAAAACAAGTGAAATGAGTATTAAATATTGGTAAACGCCAATGTTCCCATTTGGGAAAAGCAAAATAAATGTATCTCTTCAGTGTTTTACATAAAACTTATTTTTGGCTAAAGGCTTTATCATCTTTACTGTGGATTTTTGAAACATAAAATCAATGGTACAGCGATTAAAACCACATTTAATTGGAGCATAACTATAAATATTGATGTAAGAGGAGCAGTTCTTCCAATTTAACTTACTTTAATTTACTACATTTGGTATAGTTTGTCACATTCTAAAGGTGTAAATGCTTTAAAAATAACCTTGGATGTGCATAAAACACAAATTCAGCTTACAACATGCTTTAATTTGTTTCATTGAATATTTGTAAACATTTATTCCCGGTTACCCAATGTGAACATAGGCGGGTAAAAGAACTGAGGTTATATAAGGTTTAAAGGGCGAACAGACCTAGTTTTAGAACATCTACAACCAAAACTAATCTTAATCCAACATTAAAATCATCTTTTTGGATGTGACCTCTTAAAAGAATTTATGCTATTGTCCTATACCTTTTGAGTGGAACAAAGGACATGGACAACAAACCAAAAATTTACTGGAGGAACAAATACCATAACAAGTTTGGTGTTACAAACAAAAGTAAAAGTCCTTTGTAAGCGACTAAGATACACAGAAATGAGCAATTTCATATAACTTGAGAGAGGATTGCAACCTTCCTTATATTCAATTTCTTGCAAAAATGCTGATAATAAAGCTTACTTAAGATAACTTAATTCCGAAGAAATAAAAGGGAAAAGTAAAATAAGAAGTCTGTGTTCCATTCACATGACTTTCTCTACATCTCTGTAACAACTTACTGTTAGTAAGCTTATTTTTCTACTTCATGGTAATCGCGATAAACATTAGCAGAAAAGGTCTTATTAGTTAGCTCTTTATAAGTAGAAGGGAAATAAGGGAATGCCCTAGGCTAAACCGACAATCAAATGTTTTAAAATATGGTTGCTAACGGATTGACGTCGAGCTCTTTGCGTGACCAGAAGTTGACAAGTTCCCGTATGAGAAAAGTTAAAGTGTTTTAAAACTGAGACCAATTACAAGGACAATCTCGAAAGAGGCCAACTCTAGGAAAAAATGTGACACTAATTTTGTGTTTTAACAAGATATACGTTTTCGTGAAGTAAGTTTTTGTCTATTTCTTACAGTTTACCATTTTTGCAAAATTTAGAAACATTCATCCAGGATTAAGCGGTCTTCAGAGGCTTTTCTCAGAAAATTCAAAATATACATGTAATTTTCCATGCTAATATCTTAAATATAAGGGAGTTTAATCAAAATCGCTAGAGGCATTTTTTAGAAAACCAAAATTTTCGATACTTTTTTCCAAGTAATGGGTAGTTGGTGTGGGCGGAGTTTCTTGAAAATCTTCGTGTCGTATCCTAGGAATATATTGAATTCAAATATCGAGTTTGCTTATTAACGGACTTTTCGTTCTTGAGCTATGCTGGCCGTACATACATATACAGATACACACAGACAGACGGACACAGTGGCACGTTTTCTAAAAATGATTGGGGGGTGTACAGAGTCCCAAAACATGTATTTCCCTTGAAATCTCGGTATCCAATTTTTGGGTGCCATACAACAACTTCTCTATACACTCTGTACGCAGTACGTGTAGAGGAAGTAAAAATGCAGTGCCACTGTTGGGACGTCTTTGTTATACCATGGCATCTGAGCTACGTTGCCCGTTAGTATGTCACAAAATTTTCCATGTGACTCGAATTTTCCCAATAAACACCAGACGTTGTCCAGTTTCTCTTGAGATAGCGTAATCCAACTTTGGCATCCATAGCGATACATTCTGATTCTTTCTTTCCAGGCAACAGGGAAACTATTAAGAAACCTGAATTGATTTGATCTTCTTAACGAATCATACAGAGTCTTGGACGCTAGCCTCTTGTGCACATCCACATCGCAGTAAATGTATGTGCCAACCATGTTTGTTAGCTAGAACTAGTCATGAATGAGGGAGGAGCTGCTTAACTAACCCTTTCCAACATAACACATAGGTATTTGTCACGGCCCTTTATTCTTTTCTTTTCTCTTTTGTTCGCGACTGTATGTCCTCTGATATCCTCCGAATGTTTTTTCCACACCGCAATGATGAAATAAATAAAGACAAATATTTTGAATCATAGTGCACATTGTGACATAAAAATATAATGTCCAATGTGCCTACAATCTTTACCATAGTGCTCGGTGCTCTTTATTAAATGACAGTACATCTTTGAGACATACCTGCGAGCTCAGCGTGCAATCATCCTTGGAATCCGATGAATTTACGAAAAGTATTCCAAGTAATTTACTGAAGTAAAAGTATTATACTTAAATAGCACAGTTTTGACTGTTCGAAAGATCAAAACCTCACACTTGCTGTATCTCTGTAAGGCGAGACTGGGGCCCCTCATATGTAAATAAATATCTGGATATTTGTACCAGCGCAGCAGGCAGTCATAACTTGGAACACCGAAGACATCTATTCATCACCTGTTTGATCACATTATCAATTCTTATAATGTACTACATATCACAGCGGAAATATTTCTTATAATTTAAGCACTCATCAATTTTGTATTTACTAATTATCATATTTAATCTTTGCTATACAAATGGTATCGAATAAGAGGCCTCTGTGAATATTCTTTAGAGAATGTTAAGTCTTTGCCCCTTAACTCATTCTGCAATTTGCTAATCATTAGATAACGAATTTGGGGTACATTAAGCCTGAAGTTCACTGCACATGTAGAAACAAACATCAGGTGCAGGAAGAACCATTTTTTGAATAACAAAGGAAGAGCAAACATTTGCACATAAACATGGAACTACTACTTATATATTTATAAGTCATGTAACTTATGCATTACAGCACTATAATGTAACGTATATATTAAGGCATATGCACATTTACAATATTGTATACAAATTTATAATTTGCAGATATAGAAATTAATTTATGTTGTACTACATTGGTGTCCTGCATAATAGTCATATTTACAGTAAGGGACAGTACATACACTTTGAGAGATTTTGAATTGAATTTCATATGCTATTTTATTAAGCAGCGTTTACACTGTGAAAAACTTCTCTCCTTATCACCATCAGTAAGAACTGGCGGGCACTAATCCACACTTTTCTGCATTTAGTGACTATATTTGAAAATGCCGCCTCGTCTAGGCATTCGGCAAAATATATTATCAGTAGCTGGAAACATAATTGCAAAAAAGCAAAACGGTTATCAATACCCGCAACTGGTATCATGTTGCAAAGCTACACGATATAGAAAGTATAATAGCGTCTATCGACATAATTTGAATATACAATTATGATTTTAACCTCTACAATGGCTGCAATTTTGAACACGTGAGTGTTTCTTTGGAGATACCACCTTAAGGTTATAATTAGAGCACAACAAATAACAGAAATAGAAATGAAAAGTGACGGCAACATCTTATTGAATATATAATTATGGTGCCATTGGATATTATTAGACATACATAATGAAGAACTACTGTCCATTTCTTATCTGCACGGAAGTCTGGAAAATTTGTGATAGAGCAGTTAACTGTGTTCAAGACAAACCACTGCTTGCCTTATTCACATGGATACATTTCGTGTAGTCTTTTATTGTGAAGCCTAGATATAACATTTGTGTTGCCTTAAAATTACCTACCTCTGGCGAAATCACGTGAAAATTACACCGGGTGACCAGCAAATAATCCAATTTACCGTCGTGAGAGGGCAATCAGCTTCAAGGCTTGACCATATGTATGTTTCGGTTGAGCTGCTACCACGCATTCATCGCACAGAAATTGTACCTGTGTCATTTAGTGACCATAACGCATTCATTTATACTATTGAACGTAGGTCTATGAGTTACAGTAGAGGTAGAGGTTACCGGAAGCTTAACCGCTCCTTGCATACAATGAGGATGTTTTGTCCGATTTACAGGAATGTTGGTCACGCCTGTGGGAATCCTTTATGTTAGCACCGAATAAAGTTTCTTGGTGGGTGTGTAAAGCCAAACTTGCGCTACGGCGCTGCTTTCGAGCTGCGGCTTGCCGACGAGCTCTGGCTAGGAGGGACACCATGGAATATTATCAAGTCCATCATGAGCTTCACATACGCCAGCAGCAAGGTAAAGATGTTTAACAATTCGTGAAAGGCATCAAAGAACACATCAAAGCTCCAAAAACACGCAGCTACAGGGGAATTTGACAAGAGTGAATTTGGCAGAGGTAGTGCATGGGTAAAAGGCGAGCTTTTACTACCTGACTAAGGAACGTAAACATGTTCGCCGGAAGCTTATTCCTCAACTAGATGTGAGTGGGACCAAAATTTCCACCACGGCAGGAATTATTCAAGCACTGCAAGCCTTCTACAGACAAAGACTGTCCGTACTCACAGATTTCTCCCACATTGCAGAAATGTATAAGTCTGACTTTGTTCCAGTTGTCCCGGAGGAGTTGCCGCAAAATTCGCTACCGATTCAGGCATTGGAGCTACGAGTATAAGTAGTAATCCAGGCGTCCAAAATGTATGCATTCCCAGGACCTGATAGCCTGTTATGTGAATTTTACAAATGCTTTTGGCCTTATATTCGGAAGTATTTTTAGTTTTCGAGGAAATGTGGAATGCACAGAGAGCACCGCCCACTTTTGCGGATGGTATAATGGTTCAGATTTCGGAGTGTCCTCAGCCGGGAGACACCAGAGGATTTTCGACCAATTACGTTATTAATCTGTGATTACAAGTTGTTTGTTAAAATTGTTGGTGCTTGTATGCAAACAATACTACCACACATGTTTACTGAGTTCCAGGTTGCGGTACATAAAGGAACGACCCTTCATCAAACGTTGGCATTGTATAGAGGAACATAAGACTGCTGCTATAGTAAACTTAGACCTCAATAAAGCCTTTGACAGTGTTGTTCGCGAGGGGCTACGGAAACGCTTGGCGGTTCGAATCTTATCCAGCCCTGTATGATACTGCATCATTCAGTGTACTCCGCAGTGAGTTTTTAACGACGGCTATATCGGTTAAATGCCCCGTTCGCTAAGGTTGTCCCATGTCGATGATGTACTTTGCCCTGTATGTTGATTTGTTGCTTCGAAGGTTGCAATCTGCTCTTACTGGAATCGACGTGTATGGGCTGCGACTTGCGATGTGAGCATATGCAAATGATGTTACAGTGATGGTTATCACTCACCAAGATATTCTGTGCTTGAGGGATTGTTTACAGTAATATGCTGATAGCACCGGAATGGCATTTAATTCCTTGAAGTCTTAGATATTACCAATTGGATTACAGCCTCCAGATACGGCATTCATAGGAATTTCTGTTGTGCAACAAATGAAGATTTTGGGGATGATAACGAGTCGGACACCAGGGAATACAACTGGACATCTAGCACTAATGTCTTATATGGTGTCATGTATAGTCAGCAAACACGGATGTTGAATTTGGTAGAGGGTATATGGTTCTGTAACAGCTTTGTGTAGAGCAGCAGTTAGTTCCGTGCTCATGTTTTCCCACCGACGAAACGTTATTGCCAAAGAATTGAACAGAAAATTAGTCATTTTATTTGGACCGGGAAGCTCTATCGTATTGCACGTAACCAACTGCGTCTCCCTAAGGGCCAAAGCGTGTGGGGATAGCTAGATTTGGTCCTCCAGTCTGAAATATGAATACTTAAACTACTCCTGTTTACCTTGGGTGAAGGTGACCCTGTGGATATCATATTACAACGACAGTATGCATCGTTATCGAATCAGGGCGAATGTGGCAAGGTTCTCCAGCTCTTCCATGCAACGTTCCATGCTTTCAGTGCATTACTACTGAAGAAGGTTGACAGTGGTTTTTTGGGGTAGTGTTTAACGCCCGCTTTAACTACTTATGGCGCAGCAGGCGGTGACACTGATGATACATGAGTGATGATGGAGCACCAGTGGAATGCGATGGCGGGGGAAACCGGAGTACCCGGAGAAAACCCGCACCAGCGCCGCTTTGTCCACCACAAATCTCACATGCGTTCGCTTGGGATCGAACCCCGGCCGTATAGGTTACAGGCGAGTGGTCTAACCACTAGGTCACGGCGCGGCCACTTGACACTGGTGATTTTCGCTCTGTGAAGAATGTTTATGGTTCTCTTAAGGGATCTGTTACCCCGTCTATCCAATTACAGTCTATCCAATTAAAATACCCACAACTGTCTTGGTAACGCGTTTGGAGCTGTCTTGGCTTTCCACATATTAATGGGGAATGAATAGCGGTAACTTATGAGGAGGTTAATGAAATTCTTCTAACGGCAGACCAATTATATGAGCATCTTCAGCAACTGCCCAATTTGCCATACAGCAGAATCTCTCCCACATCGATTGTTGGAATGTTCCGGTAAAGCAGTGATATGGACTTAGGTTTTGGGAAAATGTCGCACTTGGATACCTGGCGGTTGGAAGCCTTCATCAATCGGGGCTGGGTTCCCCATTACACAACACCCTTCTATGGTTGTTAATGTGTACATTTAAATGGTTACATACATTGGGAAATCCCGCTGATTGTATGCTGCCCAAACTATGGCAATTTTTATACAATAAATAAATCGAAAACTGATCCAGAAGCACCGGACAGCAACACATACCTTCTGTACATCTGTGTGAACAGGATGAAATTTCAAAACGAAATAAAACGTATTAAAGTATTATAAAGATAATCAACTGTGTTAAGTAACACTTTAATTGCATGTTACAATCTTGTTGGATATTAAATGCTAACAGCTAGAGATTTTATAATTTAATTATAGGAGACAGGAGAGTAACTATGAAAAACAAAAATGCGATAGCTACTGGTATGTTGCAGCTTGATGATGTCTGATATGTAATATTGGATTCTATTTATATTGATTTAAAATAAAAGCCTTTAATTTGGAAAGATGAAGTTTTACAGTTAATGTTATTTAGTTGTTATCTGTTAAATTTCATTTCTGCCTTGCCATTACTCGTTCACTGTTTCCGAAAATTAGCATGAAATTAAAGCAAATTTATTGTAAAGTATTCAACAAAAAACACCACTAATTAAAATTGTTATTGCATATTTTTAAAATATGTCAGCACAAAATCTTGTCTTTACTACAGTACAGTACAATAATGGATTTTACGGGATGAGTGTCTTGAATGACCCGATTAGAATTGTGCAGACAATGTAGTTATATTGCGTCACTCAAAGAACAAAGTTACTTGCAAGACAGGTGATCTTTTTCGCTTTCAATGTCAAAAAGTTGGTACTACTGTTAATCTTACAATGTGTGGAACCACACAACAAAATGTTTTACTTTCTCTAGCAGGTATTTACAATGAGCATAACAGATAGAGAAGGTGTTGTACTTCATCCAAAAAATCGATACCGACATATCACAGGAAATACATGTTTTAAGGACCATGAATTAAAAAAAATGTTTATAAGGTTCCGTGTGTGCATGTGTGAGTTGTATGTCAGTCTGTCGGTATATGGGTAGCATTAAAAAAAACGAAATCCATTCAATATCAAAAACTTCGTATTTAAGTTCAGTATTTTCCAAGGGTCCGACACGAAGATTGTTAAGAGAATTCCCCCATTCTAATCTACACTTTACATGGAAAAGCTTCTGAAACCTATGATTTTCTCAAAAAGGCTCTAACGATTTTGATTAAAGTTCCATATATTAAAGTTATTTACAGTCAAACAAAACGTATATCTTGAACTCCCTGGGAAGAGCCTCTTAAGTCCTCTTCAATCTGAATATAACTGGTAAACCATAAGAGATAGAAAAAAGCTTACTGCACAAAAATTAACATCTTCTATACAATTTTGATTCGGAGCTAACCACTTCCGAGATATTTCTTGTTATTGGTTTTAATTTTAAAATACTTAGTTTTCTAAAATAGGAAGGTGTCCGTGATTCCTTTGTTTTACTCCTGCCCATGTAAAGAAGCGAGTTTCAATTACAATCGTACTGCATCACCTTTTTAAAACAGCTGAGCATCGCTTTAGCCTATTGTATTCCCTCAGTTGTCTTCCACTTGTAAGGAACTACGTAATAATACCATTCTGATAATATCTATATCGATTAACATGAAGTATGGTATACTTCTTTTGTAAGAATTTGTTTGCAGTGCAAGTAGAGAATATTATTTAAATAGAAAACATCAGATTTTTAGCTAATGAGATAGTCAATCTGGTTAATCCTAGTGATAAGTAATATATAGAATCGTGCATATTATGTTACAATGCACTTGTAGCTGTGTAGAGCACAGCCTGTGTTAAATAATGGGTTTTTGTGCATGGCACTGGAATCTGCTGTAGTCTGTAAAAGGGTCAGATAAAGGTATGTTAGATGCTATAAAACATTGTTCCTCACTCTTTCCAAAAACATAACGCCAACCTTATAGCTGTGTAGAGCACAGCCTGTGTTATATCGTGTATTTGTGTGTATTGTACTGCAGTCTGCTGTGTTCAATAAACCGACGAGATAAAGGTATGGTGGGGATTATACAACATTGCTTCTTAGTCTTGCCAAAAGCATAAGATACTAAAGAAACGGCCCTGTATTTCTGGTATCAGCTAGTTTCTAAATACATTGTCATATATGCTTTGTTTTGGCTGTTTGCTCACCTTGGCAAGAACATGGCACATAAATTTCCATCCTTGGCCTAGCCCACAATTCCTTTAAGAACACCATTCATCTGATAGCAATCATTATTAGTGGTTGCAGTGTTCAATTTTAATGAATTAACAAGGAAGGAGGTATAAATAAGTCTACAAAATCTAGGATATGTTCATTCATTTATTGAATTTATTACTTTATTTTACCATCAAATAATATTTCAAACAATAAAGTAAAATAATGAGATTAACAATAAAATATTTTCATTTGTAAAATACGAATTTCAACGCTGGAACATTATTCAGTCAAATACAAATAAAATGCCACCAGTTAACTGGTATATAATAGCTACAATACTGATTCAAGGAAACGTATAGCACTATACACTAATAAGAGTTATTATAGGTATTACTATCAGATAATATTATTTCATACAATAAAATAATGATGGTAACATATTAAACATTTTCATTTGTAAAATGTAAATTTCAACGCTACATCATTATGCAGCCAAATACAAATAAAATGCCACCAGTTAACTGGTTTATAATAGATAAAATGCTGATTAAAGGGAACGTATAGCATTATACACTAATAAGAGTTATTATAGGTATTATCATCAGATAATATTTCATTTAATAAAGTAAATTAATGAGACTAACATATTTTTCATTTGTAAAATATGAATTTCAACGTTAGATCATTATTCAGTCAAATACAAATAAAGTGCCACCAGCTAACTGGTATATAATAAATGCAACACTGACTAAACAAAATATATAACACTATACACTAATAAGAGTTATGATATGTATTACCATCAAATAAGATTTCATACAAAAAAGTAAAATAATGAGGATAACATATGGAATCCTTTCATTTGTAAAATGCGAATTTCAACGTAAGATATTATTCAGTAAAATACAAATAAAATGCGACCAGTTAACTGGTTTAATAGATGCAATATTTATAACATAAAACATACAGCAATACACAGCAATATGAATTATGAGGCGTATTCCTAAGCTAAAATATGAATAAACAATTAATTTATTTTAAAAATAAAATACTGGGATTTATTTCACCACCCCATATTTTAGCATAGTTTCCAACATCACAGGCATATTGGAGCGCAAATTTTGCATTCCCGACGGGTATTTATCTCTTGCATCACCAACAGAATGATTTTCAATGAAGTACGAAGGGAATCTAGTGATTCAACATGAGCGACAGAAAAACTCGCTTGGTTTTGAAGTAGATCTGTAGGTTGCGATTATTCAGGAATTTTCCTGAAGGATAGCAACATTACGGAAATAATGAATGAATGAAGAATGAGGGATTCTTCAGGAGCATAAAAATTATAATTCTCTATTGTCATGGAAAAGGGTTGGAAGTCAAAAAACATAATTTTTCAGTAAGCAATTTCATACATTTCTCACAAATAGCTGCTTGACATTTCAGTAAATTTATTGGGACAATGATTTAGGTAAACTAAGAGTATAGTAATTGAAAGCTGTTCACAACCAGCATTAGCTTGTTTATATAAAACGCAATTTTTTCACCTGTACCCCTTTCACCAGACACTAACAAAGTGTGCTGTTCATGCATATACCTTATTTAATGAAATCTGAGCAGGCTGCCTTGTAGTGAATATCTGAAAACTGTGCTTACTCTAGGAACACGCCTCGTACGCTGTTTACTTACCCCATTGAAATGTGTCACACCTTGTTTCATTTATTGATATATTGTCCTCATATAAGTAAATGGACCTTATGTGAATATTTGTTCAGCATAAAAATAATCTATGTAAAAGAGATACGTCTAGAGTTCTAGAAGTTGATATATTTATTTAGATTTCACCGATATGGATTGGAGTCTTTTTTAATGATAAATGAGCTATTGTTTAGTTACCTTGAAATTCTGCTGTTAGTCTCTATGCCCTCTTTAAATGCAAAGTTAGCTTCAAATACAATTTCCCAATAACTATAAACTTTACAGTAAGACAAAAAACAGCTCATTGTAATGCATAGCTGATACAAACAGCTTTTATGGATGAGTATCTCTCAAGGGCATTCGTCTTATTTACTTGCTAAGGTAACCCCATTCTAAGGGCTTTTCATTTAATTAGCCCCGAATGGAATCAATATTCGGTCAGCAAATTTTCAAGGTAGATAGATGTGTATGTTAGTACACTGATGCATCCCTTTAGGGAGGTGGATAAGCAGGACGTGATGCGAAGTAGTGGAAGAAAACACATAAACATCACAACCACTCTTTAAAAGGGCCAGTAAATGCACACTAATAATTAAAATTCTTAAGAGTATCCACATTTACTTTTGCACATTTCTGCTAGATGAGCAGCAAGTGTCTATGAAATTGATAAATTGCGCCGTAGGAGAAGGCGCAGGATTGAAACATATACAGTCAGATTTCAAAATGCTTTTCTTCAACATTTATAAATGGTTTTCATAAGTTTTCTTTGGCTAGCATGGGCTTTTCAGGTATTTAAGTTTATTAACTAGTTGCATTTTCCTCCTTTGGTTTTCTGTTTTGCGCCTGCTACATAAGTAAACAGAAAAAAGAGATAGAAAACATGGGCATACACATTTACATGGAAGCACCAGAAGTCTTAAGCTTAGATAAGCAAAAGAACGAAACAATACAACAAAATAAAACAAACAAAAAATGCATTTCTCAATAAACAAATACGAATGAAAAAGTTTCAAAGCGTGTTAGCATGACGCGCTGCAAATGCCAGAGCATAAGCAATATTCACTGACCCAGACATTGGCATGGACTATGCGCTTTGAAAGCAAACCATTCCTGATAGTCCAATTGTTCAAAACTGGCATTAAAACGAAATTTAATATTACAATCAACACATCACTTGACGTCTATAATCCCTAATATCCAAGGTAAGGAATCGTATTCATAAAAATCAATGAAAAAATGCGAACGTGTAGTGTTAATTGGGTTATAAATATTTCGTACTATAAGACACAAAACCCTTGTCACTTGGGATAGTACTTAGAGGTAAGAAATGTGAAGTACTAACAGTGGTTCAAACCTGTTAGAATGGTTCACTGTAAATATCATGTTATTTTCTGCAAAGTTCAGCTTTCACAATATTTACCATCTCGCATTCACCCTTGCCGACAAAGAACGTAATAAGCTATATTAAGAGATATAAAAACTGAAGAAACAAAATATATGGATTATAAACGTATAATAATGACTACAAGCTGTCGAAAACCAACACAGCTTATTGAGACTAGTTACAACCCTTCACAACACTCATACCAAATATTTGTATGGTGTGTGTTACTTCCAGAGCATCCGCATAAATGTTCCCTTGCCACGTGCTTATCTCCAGAAGGAATAACAGTATTACAGTAATGCAAAGTGTTTACATTACATAACATGTTCCTCTCCAGAATGGATCATAGTAAAACAACCACAGACTGTTTGCATTATCTCGTTCCTTTCAACCAGGAAACACGGTACATCACCAACAGTGTTTGCATTGTACTTGTTCCTTTCCAGGAGTTATGGTACGATACTTAACAGATGTTGGAATGGTACATGATCTTCTCCACACGGAATCAGTGCGAAATCCACATCAAGTGATTTCGTGAAACCTATTGCTCTCCAGAAGCATCTGGTACAACTTCCAAAGAGAGCGTTAGCTTAAAACATGATCGTTCTAGAAGCAACAAAGTATTTCCATGGTATATTATGTATCTCCTTAGAAAAAATATCGTTTTAACGTACACACAGAGTGTTTCAATAACATGTTATAGACATACCAATGTACGAGTATACACAGTGTTTGCATGGCACATTTTTCGTTCACGAAGGAATCATTGTACAACATACATACATACATACATACATACATACATACATACATACATACATACATACATACATACATACATACATACATACATACATACATACATACATACATACATACATACATACATACATACATACATACATACATACATACATACATACATACATACATACATACATACATACATACATACATACATACATACATACATACATACATACATACATACATACATACATACATACATACATACATACATACATACATACATACATACATACATACATACATACATACATACATACATACATACATACATACATACATACATACATACATACATACATACATACATACACACACACACACACACACACACACACACACACACACACACACACACACACACACACACACACACACACACACACACACACACACACACACACACACACACACACACATACATACATACATACATACATACATACATACATACATACATACATACATACATACATACATACATACATACATACATACATACATACATACATACATACATACATACATACATACAGGTGTTCCAAGAGTGCATGTGCTTTTTTAGAAGGAACTAAGTGTTTGCCTGGCACATTTTCCTCTCTATAATGAATCTTAATACAAGATTTAAATTAAGTGTTTGCATTGCACATTCTCCTTTCCATAAGAAAGTATGGTAAAAAAAAAGTCCATGCAAAACATTTATATGACGCTTGTTCGTCCCTCCACATTCTTCTCTTTTTCTCTCTCTCCCTATATCACTCCTATTTCTTCTTCCTCCTACTCTTCCTGTTTTTGAGCAATTCGCAACTTATCTCCACTGCAATTTAATACAGATCAATATTTTATATTGCCTATGGCAACTATATAAACATATTTTTGTATATTCTTATTTGTGATTACGAATACACATCAGCTACGATGTGAGTAAATCTGAAACATAACATTCAAATGCTTTAATATGTACTTTTCTGAAACACTGTAACCTTGTTTATACCTGCAATCTGCGTTTCAGGTATTCTCCGTTGTTGAAAATGATTACAAATAAGCATAGAAGCTCCAGAAGAGATACAGTAAAAATCAACCACTTTAGCTAAAAGATATTATACGATTTTACACGTATTGTAAAAACAATAGGTTCATTATTTTCTTTAGGAACTTAAACTAACAGACTGTTGAGATAAAGCTGTTTGTCTTATTAAGCTGTATTTCGTTAGTAGATATTAATCTAGAAGTTCAAGAGTTTCAATAGAAATTTAGTTCTCGAGATACTCCATGTATAAGTCATCAGCCACAAAACAGTACGGAACCCTGTCTACCTGCTCCAAGAAAGTGCCATTATATACAAAATAAGTGAAGGACGGGGTTTGCCGGAAGAGTACAGTAATATCGGACAGAAGTTGAAGGTTTCTCGAAGATGTACCTCAGTACGTGTGAACCAGCAGGTTCGCGAGATGGGGACAGCAGCAGCCAGATTAGCGATGTTTTATTCCAGATGCTCGCTAACAATCTTCGCGGAAACGCATCGTGTTGCTAGGATAACGGTAGTTCTTAGATTCACTCTTCAATTAATGCTTAACAAATGCCGCCATGGAATGTATCTCCTTTCTTTTTTCCCCTACCCAAAACTTCTTTCTTGGCGAGATACCTCATTTCCTGTCCAACTCTGCTGCTACATTTATCTTTCAAAAAAAAAAAAAATAATAAAATAAAATTTGCCATATTTCCCGCGGCTGATAGGAGGAATACCACCAAGGTAACCTCGGAGGTTGAAGGTTTTCCAAGCGTCACGCGATATGCAGCTATCATTTCCACGCGGTGTTTGCATATGAGTTTGGACATTTAACACACGGACCAGAACAGTACATAAGCATAGGTATCGATACGGCTCAATCTGAATGATCGTCTCACTATACAACTACCTGATAATATTCTTAGAAATTAGTAAGTTCTATATTACATTTTCACACCATGAGTTACAAATGTATTCCGTCAGCAATCCAGCATGGGAGGGATGTGGTTCCCAAAACGACCGTTCTCTACCAAGAACTCACTTAGCTTGAAACCCAGGGCCATCTGGAGCATACAAGTCAGCTGAGAAGCCTTAACTTTTACTTAAAATAGAAATTAGCTTATGTTTAAATGTATATATTTGTTTTTCAAAATTTCCAAATTCCCTGTACAATAATAAGCTTCTAATCATTTTAATAATACATTGTTAGTTTTAAGGTCTTCCAGCGTACCTTGTCCTAATTTACACACACACAGAATAATCTCAACAGAATTATATCCCACTTTAGAAATAAAAGTTGCCGTGGAAGTAAACTGTTTTAATCAGAAGAATGGATATAATGCAAGTTTCTTATAATTGAACAGCAGTAGTGTAAATCTTAAGATTTCTTGTATTAGAATTAAAAGTATTAGTACACAAAATTAGCCCATTGACTTTAAACCTAACCGTCTACACTATGAAATTAATTGTAATGCCTAATGTTTTGTACTGTGCTCCGCTGCCCCAAGTATACGGAAATTAATATCATTTTAAGTTCTACAGAGGAATGAAAGAAGTTGCAGTAAAATAACTGAATATGACATAGTATTCTATTTACTGAAGCGGAAACCAGGTGTTCAAAGATTTTAAAAAAGTAAGCGAGAATGGAAAGTGTATAGAAGGGTGTAATCGGAAATTTATATCGCATATCCAACAATTTTAATACATTTATCTCCCTTCAATGATGCATTTAAAATCCATCGAAAGCATTTCAGAATGTATCACATTAAGCTTTGACCGGTTTTACTGGCTTTTAGAAATTTAGTTCTATGCATTTTAGCGTTATACAGCCTGTCCTAGAATTCGAACGCACAAATTGGGGGGATTGTAGAGGGATCCAAGATAAAACAGTTTGAGATAGGGAACCTATTTGTATGGGTTTTAAATTCTTTGCTACAGCATAAAATGTGTTAAGGGTTAGCACGTTAATGATTAAACAGCAATGGACTGTGACGTTAATATCCAGATTTTGGAGCGCATAGACATAATGACATTACTTAGTGTAATGGTTAAGGCATGGGTGAGAGTAGAAGGCTCAGGTCTCTATCCATATTTTATTTTTATGTTGTCTCTTTTGTTTGCATTTTATAATGAAGGTGCACATTTTGCTGCATCACTCAATATGATTTATTCGTACTGCCAACTAAAATAAATGTAGTGTACGATTAGCACTTCCCCGTGCCTCTCGAAAGGATTTCTAAAATAAAATGTATCACACACTGACGTGTTATGCATGTACACATTACAATGGTGACTTCTGCAGTGATATACAAAGCAGTTGAACAGGCCCAAAATAGCTCAAGTTCACACTTGGTACCTTACGCATGCGCAATGCTACCACGTGGCACTAAGAACAGATGAGCTCAGAAGTTCCTAGCTTAGATTAGTATGTCTGCCCGTATGATCTCCGTTTCGACCGTTGAAACAATTTATTTCCTTGCTCATAATATGCATACTTTTACAATATAAACACATTGTTTAGCAATTCATGGTTCTCACGGTAGTCATGAGTAGGCATCAGACAAGATTTTCAGAAGCACAACCTCGTAGGATCAGAATAGCTTAAGTACGAGTAGTTAGAACAACACAATGGCAAAACAAACTCAAATACCACTGTTCGAATTCTAGCAACAGCAGATAGTTTTTTATTCTGCCGATAAATCATAATTCAGTTTCTAGTTTCAAAGCACACATTACATAAATGTGTTCAACAAGCCTATTTTTGTTGTTGTTCATTTTTTACATTAATCTATGCAGGTTCACTGGCATTTAATATTGAACGATACGTAGATTTCTTTCACAGTCTGTTGGAAATAATATGTAATGGAGAGTGTATCGTCGGAATTAAAAAATGTAATCTAAGCGCAGTAGTGCTGGTCAAATTGTGTACCTATTTGAGAAAAACAGGAAATTAAAATAATAAAACAGGGAATTTTCAGAGATTGGTGTGAACTTAGAATCGGCTATTTCTGCACCCAGCGCCTTACTGACTCACACACTAATATGTGCTAATAAAGTGCTGTAGCCAACTACATATGATATTAAATCAACCGAACGGCTGTCAAAGAACAGGCAATTTTGCCAAAATTGTAATTCCAATAATTTTAAATATCATATTCATTATGCACCATACTACATACCAATGAGGAGTTCTGAATGAAAATGGAACCCTCCCCATGTCCACTTTCTTTTAATTTATGTCAACTGGTGTGCGATCCAGAAAGCATACCATAATTTTTACATATGGCAAAAGATAGATTTTCTAGGACCCCTCTATAAATCTATCAATTTGTGATTTGAATTCTGGGACACTTGAATGTGCAATTCACTTTACATTTTGCCAGAATGGTCCTTAGCTTTTGATCTTATTAATTTGTAACTAACCAAAGTGCAGTATACAGAAACTCCAAATACAGCAATAAAAGACAAACCATATATTGTAAAATAAAACAAATTTTTGAATATCTCTAAGCCATATTTTTATCCTATCCATTCATTTATTAAACCCATATTTAATACTTTCTTCATTTCCTATAGCTAAATTGGCTCTAAAACAACCAAGTAAGAGCGGTTCGATTGTAGGAGGACAATCCCTTGATCTACCTCTGTGTTAAAACAAATATCTATCAGAAAAACTTGATATATTTTCACATGTTCCATAACGTTGGGCATATGAGATTCTTTATTAAATAACACGTGTATTAGTTTATCTAATTTAATATTTGTATATAGTTCTATGTCAGCCTTAAAAGCAATTAAAGCAAAAAACAAAAAGCAAAGACAAAAAACAAAAACCAGGAGTTTTCCATGAATCTTTGCTGTGAATGCAGTTGCATTACCTTATGGCAACTCCTTCCAAACTTTTGGTCTGTGGAACAGTCGGGGATCCGCGGGAGTGAGAACGGTAGTGCACAAACAATGCCGATTTTAATCTTCAGATTCGGTATTTCGAAACAAAATTATCTTACAATGTACTCTAAAGAGATGATGCAAGTACCATTAGCTGCTCTTAGCAGAAAGCAGAGGCCCTCTGAATCCCCTCTCAAGGGATGAATTTCTTTACGGTTATTCTCACCAAACTTTCCCTTCCAGCAATAAAAGAAAAAAAATGGGTCTTACGATAAGAAATATTCCATTTTCGTACTGCTTGTGTTGTGCTAAGTTATTTCGTTCTCTTGTTAAATTATTGATCCTTCGGTATTCTGTTTCTCCCCGTTGGTGCAAATATCGAACTATGGTAAAAATTGGTTTTTCCAAATAGGCATAATAATGAAGAACTTACAACTCCAAATCAGCAGAGAAACAAATACACAAAGCTTAGACAATACAATGAGTGTTAATCCGATTCAGTATTTACGTTGCCTAAGAAAAGCTTTAAACAATGACCATAATGTTTCCTTTGCTGTGAGGTGTTATATGAAGCAATGAAAGCTTCAAAATTAAAAGGAAATTGATGGTGCACGCATGGTCAGGCTGTTAAAAACACCACAAAATGCGCAATACATAGAATTTAAATGAATTAGAGAGACTGTGAGACAATCATTGAAAATGAGCTTCTTATGGATTTACTAATTTGCACAAATAATTGCTAATAAGGAACAGCCACGCATTACAGTAAATCAATTAACCCCTCCTGCAATGGAACTCCTGAGCAGAAGAAATATTGATAACCTGGCGTAATAATAAACCAATTAAAACACATTGACAAATTTGGGAAAAGTGACGGAGTTGTTAATTAGGCTTTGCGTTCCAATTTAATGACAATACCGCTGTTTCGTTTTGTTACACATCATTTTCACATTCAGGTGTTTCATATATTACAGAGATAGAGTCAGAATTAAAAATGCAGTGCCATAGCCAGGATTTGAACCGCGGATACGTTCGGCTGCTTAGATCAAAAACTGGTAGTTTGGATTCAGTAATTGCCATCACCTGTAAAACTGTTCACTGTATCATTCATTTATTGGAACTCATTTTGTCCCACTTGGTATGCCACTTGAATTATGTTCTCCGTGAAGTCATTTACAACTTCATAAAAACGTACCCGCCACAGTTTTCGCATATTTACTTCGCTGCAAATAATTGTGAAGTCATCACATGCATTCTTTATTTCATTCCTAATTGCACTGATTGAATGGGTAGAGTTTAGACACAATATTTCGCTTAAATTAATGCGGTAGGTAGGCTGTTTTAATAATAAACCATTTTAATAAAAGGCCGCATGCCGGAGATTTACTAGCGTTTAAATATTGCATGACTGTTTAATATATTAGCTTCTTAATTCACAACATTATAGTCTTCAGTGTCCAAAAATAAAGGAATGTATTCTATACTGTAACGAAAACATCAGTTGGATAGAAAAAAAACTGTTTGGTGAAGAAACCCGACTACGCTACTTTGCTGCAAGAGTATCATAAATAATAATCTGCATACTTTAGTTTACGTGAAGGAAGCTGTTCTGGGTGCATTTTAAACTGCAGTAGTAATATTTATTCTTGTTAAACTCGATCCATAAATATAATTTTTTATGAGAGTCGCACACTGCTTTATATTTGTTTACCGCAGAGTATAATATTTGATTTCATGTATCAAAAGGTATCAATGCTTTTTGTGAACTACTTACAATGGCGTTCAAGGAGAAGAAAAGGGGCACATGGATAAAAAATTACTGCAAACGCTTGGCTGAAATAAATTTGTGTACACCTGAAAACACTTCTAAATGTACCTTTTATACAACTAAGGATTTTCAAGCCGTGATGCATATATATCATATTTGATAAATCCAATTACATGGACAGACTTTTCTTGTGTATTATTTGCGAATCATTCAGGTCAATAGAAAAGTCAATTTGTGATTGACACTCTTCTCCATACAGTCAGTTCCGTAATATAAAATTAATTAAACTTAATATCTAACTTCAGAACATTCACAAAAAAGGAAGCTGACTCGGTCTACTTACTGATTCAAACAAATGTCAGCCGCGATTTCAAAACTTGCCCTCATTTGCACGCCAGACACATGACAGTTTCGAGTAACATTTGAGGTACATGAGATGATTTTATGGTGTTAATGTGTAAGGGACCTATTAACTTGTGAACTGTAAACACGACTGATTAAAATCCTCAGTTGTGCTGGAAATTCACGATTCAGTTCTCCACCAGGTGTCTTATTTGGTCAGTTATTTACAGGAAGCTAATGCCTCGAAAATCATCAAATACTGATGCCCTGCTGACTTCCATATCCACTGAACGGCCAGTAACTCTCGAAGAGAGAGAAAGGTATCCTGGTGTATTTACTACAGAATAATTTTATCCCAAAGTAGTACCAAAAATTCTACAGCTATCTATAAGTGATCACCACAAAAAGAGAGGTAAGTGAATGTTTTGCACATGTAGATGTAATTATGAAGAAACTCTTGAAAAAACATTTTTATACAGATATGCTCTGTAAAGTGTCAGATAAATTTATTGTTAGCCTATAGAGTTAAGATAAACTTCCGGCGAAGTACTATTTTATTATTCTATGTAAGCATACCAACATAACCTGAAGCGAATCAACATTGTTTTGTGGCAATAATCTTATGGTTAGAAATAATATCTATTTGCTGCATAGGGTTAATCAATAAGAGTGATGTTTCAAAGGACACTGGATTGGGCCAAAATGTGTAATGAATTATAATTTTGTGAAATTTCTTCTTAGAATTCACATCATCAACTTTTTCTATTGATATTAAACTTTCTACCATAAAAAGTTATAACGTTTCGAAACCTTTAAACCACGCCCCTCCCTGAAAAATCATACATAGCGAGCTATGATACAGTTACCGTAAATGAGCACTTTATTCTTTGAACATGGAGACCAGCTGAAATACTAGTTCGGTGGGTCTCTTCAATGAACCGGTTGCAATTTTGGTTACGTGTTCAGTACTTGTAGTGTTTTTTTTTATGCAAGGAAATATATCAGCTTAATTGCCATTTGTGGTTTCAAAGTTATACTATCTGAATTTGAGTTCCATTTTCTTAAAGAACAAATGTAGAAACAGTTGAGACGGATTTATGACCTAAACTGTCCATAGCTGTTCTTCCTAAATGGCAGGTTTAGGACACAACACCACATTATGCATTACCTCTTTCAACTAAGCATTTTATCTGTGCTTATGAGTAAGGTTTTATGTAATTTAATAACATTTTCAAGGATACTATAAATACTATTGTTATTTTCATATTATGTCAGCAAAAATACTAGTGGTCAAAAGTATGCATGTACGAGTATTTTATGGGTCCTATCAAAACATTAGGTACCCTAGCTTAATATTTATGAAATACAACTATGTTCGTTATTTATATATGAGAAAATAGGTTTCGACATATCAAAACAGTACAATGTATGATAGGATGGTTGAGCGGCACGAATATGTTCTACTATAGAAGAATTCACAATGTGCGCAAACATGATCGCGTGTACATGAAAAAATTATGCACGTTTCATGATCTTATTTAATATGTAATATTATTTTATTTTTATGTTGTCCTCTTTTAGTTATTAGCATATAAGTAACATCTGAAAAATAAATATTCATTAGAAGACTAAAAATAATTTTAATAAAATATGTCTTGAATACAGTATAGGGAGCTAGATGCGGTACAGATTTTATTTTATTTTGTGTAAACCAAGGCGTTATGCTGGAGGCATTCATAGCACGAAAACCTTTGCTTCGGACGATACTCCAGGCACTAAACAAATCCCTCACACACTAAAAATATGTAACTTTTGCTGAAAAGATTTTAACATGTTTATTTCGTCAGCTTAATAGTAATAATAGTAATAATAATGATATTAATAATAATAATAATAATAATAAAAAGAAGAACAAAAACAACAATAATAATAATCACAATAATAATTCCTAGTATCATTATAACTATTTTGAAGTATTTACTAGTTTTGTAACTTTGTCTACAATTAACCATAAACTTAGCTATTAAGTATGGAATATGAAAGACATTCTGAGGCGCCTTTTGCATTCTTTCATGCGTAACAAGTGGTATTTCAATTATTTCAGATAATGTCTAGTATTACTCTTCTCTTACGAGAAACTGTATTCTTCTTTGGAAATCAGTGCAAAAACATAATACAGATTAATTATTTTCTTTATGAAACCCTATTTCACGGATGACCAAACTTTGATTTTAATTCCGGTTGCCTTTGAGTTGAGCAGATGCGGATGAGCAGATCACACAAAACATTCTCCTAATGCTGGCTTTGATTGAATACAATTTTGAGAAACTTCTGAGTAATAATAGAAGTCTTGTAAATTTGCTTTAAAAAGTCATCCAATTAATGGATGAGCAAGTAGTATGGCATACTGATTTCCAAATATTCATTTTGAATGTTCTTAGTATAAACTTATCAGATCTGCTATACATTACACTATCAATAAAGAAATGTGCATGTGCAATAAGATGTTATCACATTTTGAGCATTGAAACTCTCAACACATTTTTATCTGATAGGAGCATTTATATATCTAAAATCCTTCTGCAGAACCGCGCCTATTTTCACCACTATATATTAATAATATTTTTCCATACAGAATTAACGTTCTCGAATTAATTCAGGAATAAATTATGACACACGCAAATGTTTCTACCACGTACATTAATGCAATATTAGTATTCATAGACGTTCAATTAAAATGAATCCGTTTATCAAATAATGGACATATTTAACATGGTTTTAAATTGATCATTTACTCCAAATCTAAGAATCCTCACTACTGGCAATAAAGAAAATGCATTTCATTTAGATACAGCTCAAAATTAGAAGAACTCATTGAATGCTTATTCAATACAATTGGACAAATGTTTATCATAGGTACGAAGAATAATACCGTACCTCTTTTTTAATAAGTGTGTGTATGATATTTTTACACAAGAATAGCCACAGCAATCTCTATGTATCTGAGCATATAATGTAACTAAGGTTCCACTTACAAAATAGACTATATTGTTCTCAAGGGGAAGATTAACACTGTTTACTGAGGCATGTTGCACCATATCATTCATAAGTACAAAGTTTCTGACGAGACTTGTATTTACAAACCCTCTATAAGATTAATATTTAGTAAGTATACACTGCTTCATTACTATTATTCAGTATACAAATGTCTAACCACGAAAACACCAGGATGAACAGTATAGTTTAAATTGCATTACAAACACAAGGAAGTGCCAGGGATTTATGTACTGTTAAAACTTTCATGTATCTTTTAATTCCTAATATCATCCCTGAAAACAAACTTTATTACCGTTTTTTTTTTCAAACAATATATGTGACGTACGTTATACTCAGAGGAAAGAGCGTATTGAAGGGGTAGAGTTTTAGGGAATGGAAAAGGGAAGAGAAGTTGTAGGAAGAAGTGATGGTAAGCGGAAAAAATATGATAAGAAACACGCAGATGAAGCTAGAAAGTACGACAGAGGAAGAATTAGAAATGAGTGAACGTTAGAGAGAGAGAGAGAGAGAGAGAGAGAGAGAGAGAGAGGATCACCTATTTGACGCAATAAAGCAAGTATTATTGTGATTTTCACCTTATGCTTATAAAGCTGACATGGTTAAGATTTTACAATTTGTATGGAATAGTTTGCAGCAGAGGCGATACGGTCATGTTAGGGCACCCAGTTTAAACTTGCATGTTGAGTTACTCTTTACGTGAACTTTGAACCGAGCAATTTGAAGTAAAGCAAATTCATATACGCGGAGTCGTAGTCGAGTGGTTGGATCGTTCGCCTCGCACCAAGGCGGTACGCGTTCGACCCCAGGAGACCGCATGTGGGATTTCTGTTGCACAATCCGCATTTGGTCGTGTTTTATCCGTCATTATTTTTTTTAACAAGAAATACAGTTCCGGAGGCTAGTCGGGATTTCCAAATACACATACATACATACACACATTAACAAACACACAAACGCTCATGACCAAGGCGAGACTCGAACCCATGACCCCGTGCACCACGAAGCACCAAAGCTAGGCATTATAGTGAGCGCATGCTGAGGTCTATTATCGTTTCTACAGTATCAGCAGTACTCACGAGACAACCACGTCAAGCTCCAATTCATCTGAACCCAAACTGCGTGTCAGCTTGCAAAATACAAACAGGAGGAGGACAGTGCTGGCTTTTACAGAGACGACATACATACTCTCTGGTCAAGCTACGTAAACTCCAAATACTATCATCGCTGACTATCAACACCCAGCATACAAGCCAGGCAATGTTCATTTGTACAATGTCAGCAGTAATCCGGGCTACAATTAAAGACCGAGATGTCGGTCGACTTACAAACTTGGTCAGTACACGTACATTTGTTATTAGTGCCCGAAGTGGATAGCTCATATCTTCTTACTATACAAAATGCACTTTTGTGTTTCCTATTATTCGTGTATTTATGTGTACTGAAATCTGACTGGAACTTCCTACGAGTAAAAGATTGCCTTTTTGTTTCTTGGTGTGTAATTTGTTCAATACTAAACACTAGTGTGTAGTGTAAGTGTACCGGAGGGAATTCCACACTTCAGCTATATAAGCTTCTTGTACATCAGACTCCAGGAGGATCGGATGAGATGAGAGCAATTACTGACGTAACAGATTCAAAGCACGTGTTCATCTCGATGCGGGGAGCGCTAGGAGCATGCGTCTCAGGATTTACCAAACGCTCCTGAATCTACAGACGAGTACCAAAGGCATTCAGTTAACGAAAGCTGATTTTCCAAAACGCAGTCATCTCCACGACATGGTGCCACCACCGCAATTTTCGCCGACACTTACAACCCTGAAAGAGACTGGTTGGATGAAATGGAGATAACATGAAACGATAGGAAGGTCCGGGAATGAAGAAACCTCCCCAACATTCGCCTAGTGACCCGGGAAATACCCCGATAAAAACCCATGCGTCAGAGAGGTCAACCGCGTGGAACCGAGCCCACGATCTCCCGAATTCCAGCCCTGAGCTTTCTATGTTCAAAATGTTTTTAATTTAATGTGTTAAATATGTAATTTCACAAATAGACGTTTTGATTTTAAGAGTAAATTCACCCCTATTAACACTGGAATATGCTTCACTGACGTGGATACTGCTACTGTTCGATCTTTGCGCATATCAAATCATAATCGATGTGTACTCTGCCGATTTCATTGTCAACTAAATTACTCTCTGCCTTTAACTGACGCAGTTAGTTACTCGTAAACCCACCAGTGGCTTCAAAATTTGCACGAAATACAAATAGCACTAATGCTTATTTAACCCACATTTTCTGTGAAAGAAAGGGAAGAGCTGAAAATAAACATACTAAACATCAGCTTTAACCTGGTTGATATCTGATAGCTGACCAGATCACTGCAATAATGTTAGTTGAGCCGATATCTCACCCGGAGTCATGAGCGTGAAAGTAAACTACACAGTGCTACAACATGAAACATTGTGCGCCGATACCTTTAAGTACTACATGCCTCATGTTTGTCCCTATCACTTCACTCCATTAATGCATCATTGGACATCCCTGCTCACGAATCAACTTAGGTCCAGCATCGAAGTCAATTGAACGCACACTATTTGTCACTATGATACGTTGTTAGTGGTCAGCACTCCTGATGTACATAGCTTTGCGGAATTTCTAGATGCAGATAAATTCAGAAAGCTTTTTTGTATTTTCATACAATGCTGAAACGAATTGCATATACTTGGTTTGATGACGAAAGTGTAAACGGATCAAAGGTTTCGCAACTGATCACACCTTTTTAAATCGCAAGGAATATTATACGTTTATGGAGAAGATACGGCATTAAATAATATATTTTAGCAATGAAATAATTGACATCCTCTTAAATGTAACTAAACAGGGCATTCATAGGCTGTACATTTATTTTCATAACTGAAAATGGAAATATTTGATATAACGTTTTATATAACGATTACGGCAAACAAGAGCCCATTTCACCATTACAGCACTATCCAGGATAGTATACAGTCGAACAGGGTTCAGGACCGAACCTTAGGTTACTGTACCTATCCCCCACTAGGGGGGCGCCCCTGGGAGGTGGACCAGAATCAAGAGTGACGTCACAGCAATGACAGGGTCCCTATAGTTTCCAGATTGAAACACCCCGACAGTCGGACAGGTAGACGGGGATCCCCGCCCCAAATAGGATCCAACGCCTCTGCCAGGATCGATCCTCATCCCAGCAACCAGCCGAAGTCGGGACGGATATGGCCACTTTGAGCATCTTTTTCCCTGCCACGCCGCACCAAGCACCATCGCCGACACTTGCAACCCTGATAGAAATCAGTGGGATGAAAGATAAATAACAATGGAGACGACAAGGAACGACAGGAAATTCGATGATTTAAGAAATATATCCAGCATTCGCCTGACAACTTGGACTAACCCCCGAAAAGCCAATAGGTCACGTAGGCCAAATGCAGGACATTGACGAAGCCGCCTTAGCCATCCCGCTCGGTAACACTGCTCAAAGGACATCACGGAAATCCAGAAGGCATTCCCTGAAAGCTTAATTCAGTTGCCGCATAATGGGAGAATCTCAGTGTTTTCTCCGGAAACTGTTCCCTCTGATACAATTTCACATACTATTCGTTTTCAAAACAGTGTTTAATGCTGCTGGGTTTGTCGAGAGACTGCTGACTCAGAAGTAACTGACTAAGTTACATCAAAGCGATAAAAATATCACGCAGTCAGGAAACTTAAACAGCGTTCTTGGAGTTATACACTATGGCTGAGTGCAAAATACCGTGTTAAGTATTATTCTCTAATTCAATACATCTTTACTAGAATATAGCCAGAAAGAGTTTGAACTAGGTTATGCACTATCTTCCAGTCCGTAATTAGTTATACTTGAAAAGGTATCCGTAAAAATTACTGATAAATAAGTAAATAAATATAGTCAAATGAACAAACGCAAGGATGGTAACCATTTATTTGGTATTATTAATCTAGGTACACATAATATAAAATATACAAAAATAAATAGGGAATACATATACGGAGTAAAATTCGCACGTGAAAATCATTTGTCTTCGTACGATGTAGCTTCCCTTATTGCAACTGATATTTTAAACTTTACTGGACATCTGTTAATTTAATACAATACTGCCTGGAGGTACAGAGATTTATTTATCTGGAATTTATTTATCTGGCAACAATAGAAGTATTCTTATTTTATAGAATAAGCGGCAGATGGCTTATACTTATGGGAAAACCCATAACGAATGAATGTTTAAGTGCAAAAATAAGTTTTCTTAAAGGCCAAATTGTGTCAGCTAGCACCTTTATGTGATGAGCTCTTCCTTTGAAAGCATTGGTTCTCTTAATTATCAGAGACATTTTAAATAATACTGTACATATAAAGATTGAAAATATAGCTGTAGTGCTAGGTATAGCTGTAGTGCCAAGTAAAGGTCATCCGTGTATAACCATTCATCCAACAAGTATGAGTTTTCAGGGCGTTTCGAAAACGCAAGGTATCTCATTTTTATTATGGAGGGAATAGCATTTCTGCGTATCGTCCAAAGCTTTTGTCGTACGGTGATAACACATAAGAGACATATACAACTCGAAGATAATATCCACTAGAAGAAGTACAAATATCTCTGTTAGTTATTTAAACATAGGTTTGTTCGAATTTAAGTATACAGCTGTAGAAATAGCGTTATTTCCTTCGAGTGACTTAGGTATTCTTCAGATAAATTCCACTAATATAACTTTATATGGTAACAAATCAACTGACACAGTTAACAATTCAGAATATCTCTACAACATCGAGAGAAAGAAAAACGTTCTGGGCATCTGATCAAACACATTCAACATTTCTCCAGATATTTATGTATTGATAATTTTTGACTCTGCTGAATGAACTTAGCACAACTTACATTAATATTATTTCATACACTATTTCACTTCTTTGAAAAATCAAGCTTAGTCTCATGGATGCATGCTCGAAGCTGCACCAAGCCGCTGTCCATAAAGAGAATAAGGAGGGAAGTACGGATGTACACCTGGATGTGGATGCAGAGGAAGTCCCAAACATGAGGTCAAAATTGGTGGTTTGGTGTAAGGATGGTACCTAGCGGTAGCCAAAGGGCTTAGCGGTGGTGTGGGATACGTACGATGAAACAATGAATGTACGGCGGCTGCAGGAGCTGGCGGATGTGGGTTCAAAAGAGCAAGAGCTGCCGCCGCTGATGCACTGTCTGATGCACCAGCCACTGCAGATGCGCCTCCTAGATTTGTATGTGTCCTAAGATGTTGCAGTAGCTCTTCGGAATTGGAAAATCTCTTCCCACAGTAAGCAGCATCTCCAGCTATCCAGCTACACACATAAGGTAGATGGGAGGCAACGGCAAGCGCAGAAAGTTGAGCATGAGCATATGCAGCAGCTGCAGCATGAGCACCTCCACCGGCGGTAGGTAAAAATCCAGCAGCTACTGCTTTATTTGCTGTGCTGACATGATCGCATTGTGCGCATCCTCCTGGACATTGCCCCGCAGAGGTACTTCCTGTAGTTTTGTTAGTGGATGACGCTGAAGCAGCTGTGGCTGGAGCTGAAGCTGTAATCAGATGTGAATTAAGCTGACAGCCGGTGCAATAAGGATCTCGACACACTGGAACTAGTGTGTCGACACCCGAAGCTGTTTTCATCCGCGCATAACTAATGTAGGGGTTAAGGCCAGTCTTTAAATGAGATTGGTGAGAAGCCATCCCCATGATATCCAGAGCGAAGTGTGGAGTGGGTGTCGCGTAACCACCAAGATAGGTTGCTGTTGTGGATACAACCGGTTGGCCGGTGCCTGTCTTGTAAGTTGCTCCTATAGGAATATCTTTCAGGGAAGAATCTCCTGACGACAATGTAGGTAGAAGGCTCGGTGAGAAACCAATCTTTGTGTTTGTTAGTGGACTGGAAACTGGAGTATGTATTCCTTCACCAGGTGCACTCGTCTTGGTGGTGGTGATAGAAGGTGAGGACACCTCGGCCGACCCTTCACTACATAGTGCTGTAGCGTTTGTGGCTGAAGCAAGATGCACCTTCCCTAAAACCAAAGGTGATGATCTCGGTGACGAGGAACTGTGACTGCTTTCACATCTAATTGAAGACAATGAAGACCCTCCAGACGTGTTGTTGCTCTTACTGGAAGATATAGGGGTCCGTACTCGTGAGCTCCCAGTGGAACCCCCACCTCTCTCTTCTGATGGGGAAGCTGTGGTTTTTTCTCTCTGAGTCGAGGTGCATGCTTCATAAGGTTTAAAACTTGACTTAAGCACCACCTCACACGCAGAGCTGCTACCCACCGAGGATGTTGGGGAGCTCTTCTCTCGCTGGTTCTCCGCTTTGGACTTAGTTTGTTTCTCCAGCAGTGGTGGAATCAGAGGCTTCATATTGGGTGAGTCTGCGCCAATCTGGCTACATGTCTGAGCCAGCAATGCCAGAGGACTCTTCTTCGCATCCAACTGAAACATACAAGAAGATGTGACATCAGAATATGTATCATTTATACTTAACATATTTATATTTACGATAATGATGATTTCTAAAGTGCTGTGGTCTTTAAAACCTTTTTAGCGGGTTATACCCGAAAAAGATTATTAATTGTATTCTTAAAATTTATTCACAGTGTGTTTAAAAATAGTATAAAAGAATAGTGGCATTGTTCTATCACTGCTTATGTGAGCGTACACCTCTCTGCTTGCTCTCAAGTTACAATTTAAACTGTATACATTCATGTATTATGTGCGCATATATTAGGGTAATAGACCAATGAGTATACTGTAAAGTTATCTGATATAACAGGATTAACTTTTCTAGTTTTTTTTTAATTTTGCCATGGCTTAATGTAGTAGAAATTGGTTTAGATATGTATGATGACAAAAGCTTATATTGCTGCTTTTATGATAATCGAAATCACTAGACATATTTTCATATAATTATGTCCCCATTACCATCACTGATATTTTAAACTACTAATATCAAAGCTATCTACTCTCAAGTAAATGCTCAACACAAGAGAGGCTAGCATTATACACCCTTGTAATAGACAACAGCCAAATATCTGAATGTTTTATATTTTATGAACGCTTTGCATGTGGATGATGTGTAGGGGTTACGTTATTACGGACGAGAAACGCAAACATCTATCACGTCAAACTACCCCTATTCGACAAAAGTTGGGTGTACCTCATCGATCTAGTTTTATATACTCAACGAAAAACCGAACTACTCTATCACAACATCTACAAGACACAGCAAAATAATGTTTGTTATTAAGAATCGACGACAGCCATTGCCCTAAGTGTGTACCAAGTCTTTGAATCATTTTAATATACTCAGCAGCAAATACATGATATGTCTACACGATATTACCATGTGTTCTCCCCGTAGGCATAAAGAAAACATAGTTATGCAGTCGAGAAAATCGTCTTTATTTGATTGTTGTTCTAGATTGCTGGACAGAGTTCCGATCGCTCATATTCAATTAACTGTTATGCTTTTGTGTCTTTAATTCTCTGTATTGTGTTGCGGTTATTCAGAGAAACCTAATTAATCTTCATTTTAGAAAATCTCCCACTGTCCTAATGGGCGTTTCTATCCCAAAAAGGGTTAAGATGGGAGTTGTGCCAAGTATATCAAAACTCTGAGGCAGCTACATACATTTATTCTACAAATACGGCATACTAGGTCAATAAAAGTACTACACTAGGGTGTTCTATGACAACTACGCTCTTATGAAAACGCTGATATCTGAAAGGCAATTGCATATTCGTTACTGTAAAACCTAAATACATGAATTGCTTGAAAGCATTAATACCAGGTGTCTCAACTGTCCCGGATTTGACATCTGCAGCTATGCCCTCCATTTATAAAACAGTTGCAGAACCCAAGGAGCCTATTTCAAGTTAAAACGAGTACCTGGGTTTGCCCCTATTGCTTATCAGCGGAAACAGTGAGCTAGTCGCGCTAATTGAGAGGCGTAAAAGGAAGGTCGTCCAGTCAGTTTCCCACTTGCCGATTTTAACATGAAATGACCTTTTTGAGTTCTGTAACTCTTTTAGCGCTTGAAGGGATATCTGCACATGTAAAATGCGGCGCAGTTGGGCCACCTGCTATAAGTTACCCCTTTGTCTTCCAACAAGATTCACCATATTCATTGCTGAATTCTTTCAGCAGTTCCAACGTCTATCGAAAGAGTACCTGGATTATTATATTCATCATACATAGTACATGGATGCTTTACAACTATGGTAATTAACTTAACATAATAGGAAATAATGTGAAAGATTTATTTTGTTATGTTAATATGTTTATATACACGACAGGTATGATATAAGTTGGTATATTCTTCGCTTACTTGCTGTTTTCCCATACCTTCGTCAGGAGAGAATTTACACTGAGATGACCTCTATTAAGTAATTCAATATAACCAAACCTATGCAAAAATATTAAATCCTTGAGTTAATTTAGCATAATGTACCCAGCACTCATTATCATCTAGAGTTAAAGAAATAGAAAATCAGTAAGTTTCCTAAATTTACTCTCAATGTCATATTAAACCAACGAGTTAAAACTGGTCTTTTTATTTTCATTTAAGAATAGAACCACCGTTAGGTATTTAAAAGTGAAGTTTTGGGAAGAGTTAAATTTTGTCAGGGATAGTGCTTAAACAGCGATATGCTGCATCAGTTTTATAAGACTTGGAAGCTTTATCGGCAAGTAATACAATGATTTCATGGCTGATTACCCAGTGGAGCCTTTATATGCAACAGTTTTATTTTCATTATTATTACAATTCAACCTAAGCAATCAAAGATGGTATGCTATGTGATTTAACACAGGAAGAAAATTGATAGTGTACACACGGTGGGAGGAATAGCCATAGTCAAAAATCTTATTTTCCATCTAGCATTCTTCCGTTGTTATTTGAAGTAGAACACATTATATACAAATCAGAAAGAACAATTAAAATGTTATATCCTCAGATATACGGCATCTACCACAACTTGGAATTCAGCAATCAAAGGAAACTTAACATTATCATTTCAATTAACCTTATGCATAAGGAAAGAAACCTAATTTAACATCATTGCCAATAAGATATGCTTTAAATACGTCTAAAGCTTTAGTTCATCATTGTAGTTCATTAATTCATAAATTTTACACGAGGGGATTCGAAGCAACATCAAACAAAATCCAAATGGTTACTTCTGTCTTCGGAATGCTTTATTGTTTTAAGGAGACCAAA
Source organism: Hymenopus coronatus (assembly GCA_030762935.1). Classification (NCBI taxonomy): domain Eukaryota; kingdom Metazoa; phylum Arthropoda; class Insecta; order Mantodea; family Hymenopodidae; genus Hymenopus; species Hymenopus coronatus. Next base: position 354,620,758 of record CM060900.1, read on the forward strand.
CAATGAACATTTCAAATTGAGTATATTTTTTAAGCAATTACGTGCATTTTTAACATGCCTCTATTGTTATATGCAAGTAATTCTGAAATATTGAGACAAATACATGAAGTAGTTTTTGAGAAAAAAAATTTATTTCTGTAGTTTACCAAAAAAGCACCCTGCACTACAGTTTTCGAAATTTTGTGAGAAAACTTCATATTCACTTTCCAGGAACACCACTTTAAAATTATCGGGTGAGTTTCAAATTAATTAAATGTTACTGCAGGACAATATTTACTGTCGTGCAGTACATTCATACCTTTTTCATTATTTTTGTGGTCTAATTAACTATGTTAATACAAATACATAATTAAGCTCACTTATTTAAAAAATTAATTTAATAATGTTTGTTTATTATGATATTAAGCTTCTGTAGAAGGAAATTCAAACTGATTGGTTAAATGTGGACCGCAAGGAGCATTTTGAACATGTATATGCATTGGAACATGCATTTAGAGAAACACGACGTTTAATATTTGAAGTGTCATTTTTTACCTTTAAGACTTCCATATAAAAGGTGACGCGAGAAGTGTTTAAATTGCAAGTGGCTGTAAATAATGTTGGCATATTAATATATAAGGAACACGCTATATTAATGTACTAAAATCCAAAAGTCAACGTTTTCAAGAATTATAGTAATTTTCATTGGTTGGTCCCCTTAAAATGCATTTCAACTTTCTTTCCCTACGTTGTACTTTAGAAGTACGAATTTCGCCCATCACAGTACTCGAAATAAATGAAACGCAGCATCCACTGATGATTATTCCTCTGTAAATCAGTTACGTATATCTCTAACTCAAATAACTCAGGTTACTTGTTTTTACGCATACAAATTTACCCATGATAGGATTCTAACGGCAACCTAAATTAATAACCGCTGAATCATACAGAAAGTTCTTATTTCCGATTGGTAATTATAAACTGCGCTACCACTTTAGAATATTAGTCGCGATAATGATTGACGGTACTGGAATAAATGAATCCCAACTTCTTATACAAACGAAAATATAATTATGTACATAACTGTGTATAGATATTAGACGATGCTTACTAAATAACATATTACTTTGGTAATGGATAATGAATGATGTTCCCAAGTGTAAAATTGCTTACAATTGAGTCACTTGAATGTCTGTGAAGTCATGAAATGAAAAGCTGTCCAAGAATGAAAAACAAAAATAATCGTAGAGCGTAGGCCTTAAATGTTATGTAAATACCTATGAATTTATGGATAAAACGCTTCTCAGTGTCTCTTCTACTCAATGGTCATTCTCAAAATATAGTTCAATGACTAGAATGTGTCCATTCACCTTAGTCAGTTGTAGATTAAGGCTGGAAATTGAAAAAAAATTCCAAAATTCAGTGTCAAGGATTCTAGTTTCGGTATGGTGCTCAGTTGCGGTAACGAGATTCAACTTTTCGGAATAACTTACAAGCTGAAGGTATTTATTGTTCAAAATAAACACTTCTTGTTGCTGCTGCTAATTTTAAACACCCAGATAGTACAAGTCACTTAGAGAAAATGCTTTTGAGAGAATGTGTTTAGCAGAAGAATGTATGTTCCGAGGTATTTTAAAATTTCTGGATTTATCTTGGCAATTTAGAAAATTATTCAAGCTGGAGTATAATTTAGTATGCAAAACTTAGTATAGTTACTTTTAGTGTTTGAACATTTGGTTTCATGGCATATAAAGCAGTTTCATAGTTTTTTAGTTACGCTTTCCTGAAAACAAACATAAAGTGCTTACACATCTAGTTGGTGTACTTTTTGTGCAATAGATGAATGGGAATGCTCATTCCTTGGATTAAGAATTCGCAATATGTAACCGACAACGCCATACGCCATGAAACCAAGAAGCACGCCTGAAAGATGCGATGGAATGAAAGGGGAATGATGGAAATAAAATCCTGATGGATTTGCATGCAAGCCAGAGAAAACCACGAAAAACCCATTGTCAGAGTGGACGTTCGACGGAAATCGAACCCGGGACGTCGCGAATGCGAGCCACATACGTTACCAGAACCCTATCGCACTCGGAGCAACATATGAATAATCTTCAGCCGTTACATCCCTTATTATCCGCTAAGTTACCGTTAATATGTTTAAATGTTCAATATTTCAGTTAGTGAGTTGTTCAGTGTATGCCTTTGTTTATGAATTTGTACCACATTACTTTAGTTTTTGGCAGCTTTATATACAATGAGTTATAATTTTTATCTTTGATAGAACGGAGAATTTGACCTTTTCAAAGAAAAATCTAAGAACAGTAATTGTCATAGCAGCATCTTCATGAGACCGATACTGTGTTGTGGAGATTTTCAAATTGTATTTCTGTCCTTAGAGTGCGGAAGTCGCGTTAACAATTGAATCATCCATAAATGGAGCTATTAGATATATTGAATTAAATAATTAGTGATGTAATGATATCTCTATTTTTCGATAATCACGTTATAAAATTCTGAAAAGGATAGGTTGTTCACTGAATTACGTTCTTTACAGTAGTTCTTTTGAATGAATACGTGTAACCAATTTTTGTGCACCCATCTCTGTGGTGTGGCGTGTGCCTTACATTCAAGAGGTCCTCAAATATTGGCTAGGGTGATTACACGGATAAGGCTTTTCCGTGGGTTTCGTTTGTAATGAGAAAACGAATATCAATTAAGTTTAAGCTGTATGGAATCCAGGCTCATTTCAGCATCACTTTCCTTCATCATCACAAGTAAAAAAAGTGTATATATATATGATGTGTTATTTTTCTTTCTTCATCATGGTAATCGAGATAAGAACTAGCAGAAGGTTCTTATTTCTTAGCTTCTTATACATAGAAGGTCAGAAGGAAAACAAAAGCTACACGGGTAATTTCGTGTCTGAAGAAAGTATAAGTATGTATTTTAAAATTGAAAGCAATAACAAAGGAATCTTATAGAAACGGTTACCTCCACAACAAAAATATAAAGCTCATAAATTGTGTGTTTTGACCAGATCTACATTTCTGTGTAGTAAGGTTTTTCTTCTATCTCTTATGGTTCAGCAGTTGTGCAAAACTCATCTAGATTGGAGAGGACTTCAGAGGTATTTCCATAAAATTCAAGACATATATTTTATCTTTCATGTAAATATCTTTTATAAACCGTATTTTAATCAAAATCATTAGTCATTTTTGACAAAATCACAATTTCGAAAATTTCGGTAGTTTAGGTGGAAAGATTTTCTTGAAAAACTTATTTTCTCATGTTTGGGACATACTGAACTTAAAGACCAATTTTCCGTTTTTGAATTATGCTGTTCACGAACACACACACACACACACACACACACACACACACACACACACACACACACTGAGTTTTCTAAAATTCTTTTTTTTTTATTCAGGGGATCACAAAACCTCTACTTCCAGTGAAATCTCGGAGTCGAATTTTTAGGTGGAATACAACACCTTCTGTGTTTGCTATGCACGTTGCCTATATATATATATATATATATATATAGAGAGAGAGAGAGAGAGAGAGAGAGAGAGGGAGAGAGAGAGAGAGAGACAGAGTAGAAAGTAAAGGAGAAAGTAAAAATTAAGTAAGGGCGAGTGCCCATTACTGTTTTATTTAATGTGGCTGGAGTGAAGCTACATATCAGCATATAGATAGACTGTCGCTTTGCTCATTAGTTTTAGATGTTGCGGCATTATGTTCTAAAATTGACGAGAAACACATACATACATATATTTTTACTTTCCATGGCACGTATTACAACGTATATAGTGGATATAGAATGTATTGTATTCACCCAAACTTTCGATGTCGAGACTTCACTGGAAGTATATTCTTATAGGATCCATGAGTCCAAAAAAAAGAAAGCATTTTTAACCCTGCAGTGGTCGCGTGGCGTCTCACAGACGCCAGGTGTTCTTTATTTACACGTTGCTATTGAGCAGATACTCTTGCTGACTTGTGGTGCCATCTACCTTCCTATTAACTAAATACAAACATATTGTGCTCATCAACTTCGAATTAGTTTCAATTTAGTGTTCGAAGGAAGAGATTGTTTTCGGAGCCGCGTTCCTGGAGTCTACCAGACGCCACGCGACCTTCTACGGTACTGAAAGTGAATATTTTATTTTTTATTTTATATAGTAGTTTACGTATGAATATTTATAGTTGTTCCTAAGTAAGTAATTTTCATAATCTTCAGATCCAATATGACCTCAAAGAAGACCTATAACGTGAAAATGCACCTGATCGGGAAATAGTACTCCGGCTGTTGCAGGAAGAAGATGAATCTGGTGACGAGTTTGATATTTATAGTGACTTGGTAGAAGACGGATTGGAATCGAGAGAAGAAAGTACGGACATTGAGCAAGAAGCGGACTCCAATGATAGTGACAGTGATAACCAAGTTGAATATTTTTTTGGAAGGAATAAATCTTCAAAATGGTCAAAAGCGTGTCCACCAAAAAATGTTCGCACACGACGACAGAATATTGTCACCCATTTACTGGGAGTGAAAGGTGCCGCGAAAAATGCGAAAACGCCAATGGAATGTCGGAAACACTTTTTCGACAATGAGTTGTTATCTAGCATTGTTGAGTACTCAAATAAAAAGATTTCTGAAGTTCAAGGACATTATTCCAGGGAAAGGGATGCTCACAAGACAGACGTAATTGAAATCAAATCTCTGTTAGGAATATTGTGTATATGCGCGTCTAGGAAAGACAATCATACACACACCCAAGATACATGGACTTCAAATAAAATGGGAATTGGGTTATGGCGTTTGATAATACCTGAAAATTGATTTAGGTTCCTATTATACTGTTTGAGGTTTGATAACAAGGATACTAGAAAAGAAAGAAAGATTAATTTAGCCTCTATACGTGAAATATTTACTTCTTTTGTGAAAAATTCTGATAAAAATGCTTATTCAGTTGGGGAGTACTGCACTATTGATGAAAACCTAGAAGCTTTTAGGGGCAATCGTTTTTTCAGGCAATACATAAGTATGGCCTTAAAATATTTGCTTTGGTGGATGCTAGAATGTACTACACCGTCAACCTAGAAATTTATGCTGGTAAACAACCTGCAGGGCCACTTGAAGTTAGCAACAAACCAGCAGATGTGAAACGTCTCATTTCTGTGATCTCAGGAACTGGGCATAATATAACCGTGGACAATTGGTTTAGCTCTTTAGATTTAGCTGACTATTTGCCTCAGAATAACCTTACCCTGATTGGAACCATGAGAAAGAACAAACCAGAAATTCCCCCGGAGTTTATACGAGCAAAAAACCGGGAGGTAGGAACAATAATTTTTTGGGTTTCAGAAAAATGCAACCCTAATATCCTATGTCGGCAGGAAAAACAAAGTGGTTCTGGTCCTTTCAACAATGCATCATGATAATGCAATTGATGCAAGGTCTGGCGATAAGAAAAAACCGGAAATGATAACTTTCTATAAAATAGCCAAATCGGACGTTGATACTGCGGATCAATTTTGCAGCACGTACAATGTATCCAGAGAAACCAACAGATGGCCTATGGTAATCTTTTATAGCATGATGAGCATTACAGCTATAAATGCACAAATAATATACCATGCAAATAATTCTGATGTTAGCAGCAGGAGCAGTGAATTTTTGCAACTTTTAGGACGTAATCTAGCAGATGATTACTTGTGTTTACGTTTTCAGTGTTCATCATTGCCAAGAAACCTCAAACGAGACATTCAAAGTCTTTTTCCAGATGAACATGCAGTGCAAACTACAGAAGATGACCGAGGTACAAAAATACAGAAGTGCTGTGAATGTGTTCGTTCAAAGAACCGATATACCAAATATAAATGCCGCAGCTGTAACAAATGTTGTGTTTAGAACGTGCCCAGCAAGTATGCGCTGATTGCTAATTGTACTGCTCAATGTATAAACTGCATTATGTATATTATGTTAGCAGTACAGGAATAGAAACATTTGGTTTTCGATAAGGGATTTTCACCCATAGTTTGTATTGCATGAGAAGAAGTTTCATGCAGCAAACACCTTTGTGGATTATATGTATAACTAAAAATCACAATAATAAAATATATATACTAGTGAGAATGTAATCTTCTCTTTAGTTTTATATAAAATAGTATGTTTACACTCATAAATTTGAACTGACTGAGTTAAAAACACACAGACAATGCAGAAACGTATTGGCGTCTGTGAGACGCCACGCGACCTTTAATGTAACTATGAACCACGCGACCACTGCTGGGTTAATGGAAGGTCCGTGTGTTTGTGTGCAAGCGTGACGACAGCATAGGTCATAATCGAAAAGTCCGCAATTACCAAACTTGGTGTTTATATTTAGTGTGTTCCAAGAATGCGACATGAATGTTTTCAAGAAAATCCCCCTATACAAATATCCTTAACATGGATAGTTCTTGAAAATATTGTTTTTCTCAAAAACTGCTGTAACAATTTTGATTAAAATGCCGCTTGTTTAAGATATTTAAACACAAATAAAATTTATATTTTAAATTTTGTGGAAATAGCTTCTGGAGACCTTTTTATTCTGGTTGAGTTTTGCAGAGGTTTGCATAGCGGTTAAACCGTAAGAGATAAATAAAAACTTACTGCACCGAAAATGTAGATGTTAAAATACACAATTTACGTCATATACGTTTTTCTTGTAGAGTCGGCCGTTTTCTTTGATATTCATCGTTATTGATTTGAATTCTATACTACCTAGCTTTTATCAAAGGGGATCATGCAAAACGAACCGAACCTCAATTGTTTCACATAATGACCAGCTTTTAAACGATTTGATTACCGCTTTAGCAAAATGTATTCCGCTATTTCTCTTCTACTTACAATGGAACAAGTAATTTGACCATTTCTACTAATGTTTATCTTGATTAGCGTGATGTATGTACCAGAATAATCTTTTGTAAGAACAGTTTGTATATGGAACAGCTAGAGAAAGTAATATAACTGGAACACGTCAGATGTTTTCAATAGGGGTTCTGTAAACCACACTAGGTGTATGAATGTCGCAAGCTTCTTTAAATTTGCTGTATTGTGAGACCTGCCCCCGAGTAAGCATTTGTTCTGCATATTTTACACCTGTTCTGCTGTTATTATTAATGTTTACTTTCAAATAATTTCACACTCTACTAATGTTTAATTCAATATTTCCGTTTACTTTGGTAAACAATAGTTACAGAATTAGTCCCGTTACACCTACAGGCTATGCCTGCAGACTTTGACTTGCATGAGCACAAACTGACAGTCCATGGAAACAAAGAAGAAACATTGTCATACGCTGTATTATCGTACGTTTTAAGCTCGAATATGTTTCTTCTGGACTCACAGATTTTGATTACCGGAGTTGGTAAATGTAATGGCTGAGAGAAGTCACCAAGCCTGGCTAATGTAGAAACGTGCTTTACAGTGTCAATTTAATTCACAGTTTTATTCACAACTCAGTTAACGCTGCATGTTACATGAGCACTCCTACTATGCACTTCCCCCATTGGTACCATGTTTTCAGATAGACACAAGAAAAAGTGTTTGGAATATTGCATTCACCCACAGGAAATACGGTCAAGATATATCAAGAACTGTGGTGCAAAACTCTCTGGGGACACTGCAAAGCAAGAACTTAACTCTCATTTCTTTACTTATCAAATTAAACATAACGGTCTTAAGAATGTAGAACTTAAAACTCTAAAAGTACTCCACCCAGTATCAAGAGTACCGAGGTTTCATCCTTATATATGCTTTCATACCTAATGCAAATACGCACATATGTATAGCTATGTATGGAAAGCAATCTTCCGTTCTCAAGGATTGACTGCAGCTCCTCAGTCGCCCGAAACCCAAACAACTCCTAAACAAACGGGTACTGACGAAAAACCGGAAAAAGGTCATTATTTTATTTGAAGTCAATATTATTCCATTACTACATATGATACATATGGTGTAAATATGTACACTTTGGTCCATTAACTCCTTCTCAGATTACTAATGACTTTGAAGAAATGACTCCAAATGGAAATTGAGAAACTACAGTTTAATGTGAAATCCGAATAACGATGGGTTAAGCTGGTTAATTAACATTCTTTCCTCAACGCTTTCTAGGTTCAGCAGAATATCCCACACAGCTTGTGACAGAAGTGGAAGGTCACCCGTCCAAGTGCCGTCAAAGCTCAAAGGCATTTATCTCGAGGCTCACTGGCAAGGACGTAGCCACTCGCCTAACCTTATCCACTTCTTTCCAGATTATGCAAATGTTCATTCGTTCATTAGATAATTTTCAATCAATTAATATGATGTTCTATTTTAGGACATTTATCTCTATTTTACGTAACTTTTTCTCACTTTTTGTCCTTTATATGTTTATTTAATCCTAAGCTTACACCTGAATTGAAAGTGTAAATACTTTAATATTAAGGACATTTTACAAAACATGTCTAATTTTATTAATCAACTGCGAAGTAACAGTAAACTTCTGCATTTTTAGGGAGTTTCAGTCTTAGTGAAAGAAATTCTATTTAATGGTTAGTCAGGAAAGGATTGTTTTTGTGAGGAGGTGAGCAGGTGTAATTTGTTATGAGTTAATGTCTCAAACCGCAAATGAGTGAGGTCAGCTTTCTGTTTTCTGCATTAATAATTTCGTACAGGCGGATCACTTGTTCTTGTCTTTATGTTGTGTAATACATAGACTATGAATCCGTGTTTATTTACAATTAATTGTATAATTTGAGAAATGGGTAATAGTTGTTTAAGACTTAAAAGGCATACTTTTAGATTCTTATAAACTTGGGAAAGCATTACCTCAACAGTGTCTTTAAGCCTATATTTTTTACGTTAATAATAGTTGTATATATGTAGAACCTAATTAATAACATCCTCTTAATTACTTAATGGATAAAACGAAAATAGGTTTAGATAATTTTTAAAACTCATCATCATTACAAGAAAGACAGTTGCTGCTTTACAGACCATCAGTAAGACACTTCCTAGGACGTTCAACATCTCGTTGTCCTCTCTTGCTAAATCCTCGTTAGCAGTGGGTATCTCTGCTCAATCATTCTGTTCATGTGCTCTATTTTTTGTCTTTGGTTCATTACTTTCCTTTATAAAGATTGTACTTTAAGCTCCTCTAATATGTATTAATTTTTAATCTCATCAAGTTTGGTGCAACCTTTTACGTACTTCACTAAGGAACCTCATCTCCCGTCTGAAATCTATCTTCTTGTGATTTCGTGTGAACTAAAGTTTCAAGCCTTACAATATCGTGGGGATTACCCACTACACTGCAGAATTTTAATTTAATTTTGTGTCTTATTTGGTTTCTAAAAGCGATCTGCATAATTTCGCAAGTTGACAGAAATTTATGCATTTTAATATCAATATCCCTTTCCACATCAAAGCACATTCTACATGTTTAAAAATTAGCTTCTTGTTCTGGAGCTCGATCGTCTAGAAGAATATTTAATCGCACTGGACATTTTTTTCTTTAAGTCATATGTAAACTATTGTGTAATTTTAAAAAGATGTTTTAGTGCAATGTTATTATTTCTCAAATAATTTAGGTCAGCAAAATTTGGGCCATATTCATAAAACTAATACTAACTTCTGTAAATCTTGTCTCTTGAAAGTTAACTTACTTCTGCTGTTCAAAAAGCAAATGTAAGTAAGTATATTGAGACTACGTCCTGCAGCCGTAATCACCGAACGTGTGTGGACGGCCTGCTTCGGAGGTTATAGCTGATTTTTGGAATCTATTGTTACACCTGCGCTAGTGGACACGCGTGAGGGCGGCGATTTTTTTGACATTGAAACTGTGATTACTGCACCTGTGCGAGTGGAAACATGTGCTGTCGGAGGGTTCTTGGACGACAAGGCTGGTCCTTGTTACACCTGCAATTTCTTCTGGAAATTTCCTACCTCGTGATCGACAATGAGAAAAGGTGAACGAGTTCCTGCCCAAAGCTCAGTTTGGGGAGTTCGTAGCAATCAGAAGTAGTCATCGCCGCAGCGAACGTCGAAAGGAAACTATACACCAAAATGTTAAGAAAGCATTGAAGAAAGACAGTTATCTCTGAGAAGATTTTGATTGTAATCAGCTTGCAGAAGAAATAAAGAGTTGCTTGTTAGAGTAAAAGGGAGTTTTTGTTACAATATGATATATTTGCGACACCAGCCAATATGTAAAAGTAATGTTAAGATATTCATATATGTTTAAAATTACATTTTTGGGCACATTTTTTTTTTTTTAATCCCCATAAGAAGGAACTGTGCTTATAGTTTTAATAACTGTATGATTTATACACCTATAACAATTACTTAATCCTGAAAAGCGGATTTAAAGGGACAAGTGCGTGTGATCTTTTGGATTAAAGTGGCCATCATACAAGTGCAATGTCAATTATGTTTTATTTTCTCCGATTTTCGCCAATATTATCATTCAAATTTGGCTTTGTTGCATAGAAATGGGCTTTATGAGATCATGCTGTACTCCAATATACTAATCAGAGTTGTAATGAATCATTCAACGGAATGATCTGAATAAAATAGCTTCATGTTGGGCTCACCACCTCGCAGTAGAGCGTTATGGATACTGTTTGCATCTCAGTTGTGGCATGCAGTTAAAATGGAACTTCTGAGAAGAATAAGGACTGTTCCTGGAACATTCATTCTAGCAGGAGTGTTTAAAGCAAATGTCGCATGTCTATATTGGGGTAATATCGAGAGAATACATCAACCAAACTAACGAAGAAGGTATCGCTAGGGAAGAAAGCAATTTGAAAGAGGATAAAAGTGTTCCAAAATAGGGTGTAACATATAGAGCGCAGAAGTTTTACACGTAACAGGTACAAAGAACGCATTATAAACCTGTTCGTGAATTTTAACTACGCGCTTACTCAGCACCAAAAAATTGTCGCACTTTTATTTAGTTGAACCAAAAATATACAATATAAATGGAGCTGAAAACTTAATTCTTACGTCAAATTAAAAATAATAAATCGGAGTGGTTTCAAGCAAAATTACTAATATTTATTCTAAGCATTGTAAGTTGGAGGGAAATTTAACGCTTTTCTTGCATTTATTATCAACATTTTTGAAATAAAGGCATTAAAGGTGCTATAAATGAAGTTACATATACTCTTTTGCTTCAGAGCAATACAATTCTTAAGGTTGGCTATTTAGTACAAAAATAATTTCAGAAGCTGTATATTGTGTAATGCTAATTGAGGAAGAAGGAAATGTTGAAAAGGTTTAGTTGAAATTTGTGGATTTTATGTGAAAAAATATATACATGAATATACAGCTACTGTCATACTTATACCTGTATTTAGGCATTAACATGAGATTAATATAATTTTTTTTATAAAATGTCTTATAATTTTCCTTCATAAAAACAGATCTGATGCCGTTGCCCGGTAGCTGCAAACCGGCTACTGCAATATGGTCTTTCCTTTAGCTGAAGGTTGCCATTTGATGTATGCGTAGAAGTAAAAATCACTTAGCATAATAGTAAAAATTTTTTCTGCTCAAAGTTAACTTTCTTCAAGTGAATCTTCAGCAATAAAAACGTAAATATTTTGACTAGAACGTATCTACTCTCTAAAACACAGCTCGGTTTAGGGAATACTTTATTGACTGATTCATGCAGTATGCAACTTAAGTTTTAGTTGAAAGAAAATGTTTCTGAAGATATTGCACATGTTACTGAAAGAACGCACTGTACAGAAAAGTTTAGAGGAGAAATCATTGTTTTCTAGATGCCCCTAAAATCAGTGAGTTTAACCTTGGTAACGCACTCCGTGTGCATTGTAGCTGACTTACCCTGGGGGCTAATTCACCGTCTCATGTGCAGCAGACATAACCCCCTCTCTTACATAGTATCTTGTATATTTTATGGTTTTATCTCTTGAAATGACGACACAGTGCTATTCGGTAGGTATTCGCGTTTCACAAAACAGCACGCTGTGGCTTCTACGGACACTTTCATTAATTTACTTCACTTCTGGTTGTGTCACAACCTGACAACCTTATACTTCCTTCATATCAAGGGAGAAAAGCAGAAATGTACAAAAACGAGCGCTGCTCAGCCTCAGGTTTTCTACGTTATTTTCCTTTCTTTCACATTTACCGAGACACAAAAGCGTCCAAGGAAAAATACATTCAGTATATAGCATTTTAAAATTAGGAAAGGAAATTGGCTTTTCTAGTTGTCTGTTGCAGGAGTTCTCGTGATGTACAATCATGCTTATGTCTGCCACTTCAGAGACTTTGTCCATCACAAGAAAATATTCAAATATTGGGTCCCGGAATGAAACTATGAAAAGAGTTCCTCAAACTTTCAAGAATGTAAATTAAGAATTGAATTTTACAGTAAACATATGAATATCGGGCTGACGTCTTTAAAGAATATCCGTTAAATATTCATTTTATAATATTCTTTTTCTTCTTTTCAGTAACCTACTTTTCTGTATTTAACAGATTATAGGTGATTTTATATTTCATGCAGGTAATCTTGTGTACAAAAACACACTCAAACATTATGAATTTTGAATTATACATATGTGGAATATACACACTCAGACAATGAAAGTTTTTTTACTACTTAAATAACCGAGCCAGGTAGCTCAGGCGTTTCACTTGGGAATGGCATCTGGTAGATCGTGTGTTCGATTGCAGCGGGCAACCTCTCTTTCCCATGGGTTTCTTCGGGGATTTTTCTCGGACCACTAGGTGAATGCTGGGGAGATTTCTTACTCCCCAACCTTCCTGTCCCTTCATTTCATCTTCATTTTATCAGGGTTGTAAATGTCGGCGATAACTGCGGTGGTGGCTCCCTTCCGTGGTGGTCAATACGCTCTCTGAAAAAACAACTCTCGGCGGCGGGGTGAGGATAGAGTCGTCTGTAGAACCCAGGGGTTCGGTCATATCTGGGGAGCGGGCTAATAGCACTCTCCACGTCGAGATGAAGTACTGCTTGGACTGTGTTTGGGAGATTCCGTGGTGCCTCTTTCCCTGCGGTCCGGTTTTGGCCGCCCGTAGTTAATACTCTCATTTCATCCTACCCTCCTGGTGTCTGGTGCACAATAAGCCCATGGCGGCTGCAGTGTGGAATTACATACACACATACTACTTAAATATTACATGATACTCAAAGTGATGCCACAATAGAGCTTTAGATTTACAAATAGTGGCTTTTCCTTTGAAATAGTGTCTGTTTTACGCACCTGAGCCTTCCACAATGAACCTTAACTTTAAAATATGCATCAATCAAATAATGTAAGTTTCAGCAATGTAGGTTACCTGTTTAAGAATTTGCCGATAGTATTTCAGGTCTCGCAAAGATGTGTTATGCGAATATTTGGGTGCATTTACATCGCATGAGTGCATAGTTACATGCAGAAGGATAAAGTGAATTAACACTTTGTAGTCCATTAGTAGGTCTGTTCCATTTTGGTGATTATTCTGACATTTTGGCAGCACCCGAATTGTGATCTTTCATTTGCAGCTCAGGGATATGTCGATAGCGAGCTGAAATCTAAGGCCCAAGCCATGACTAATCCATTTGTTCTCTCTATATTATTGTGATTCCTGATTTACGAAGCCACACATATGCTCCAGCTCTTGTAATTATACGTGCTGCTGAATTACACTACACGAGTTAAACTGTAAATATAAAGAAGCAGTTAAGCTGCGATACTCGTATATGCAGTTTCACATTATGTCATGCTGTGTACCTGATAAACCTCACCCCACCAATTACACGAGTAACCCAGTCAGCAGCATCGTTTGCTTTGATTTAATGATATTGCATTGAATTTTCTCCCAAAAAGGAGAACACTTATCCGTTATTTATATTACTTTCTCTACATAGTGCATGGTACGTAGTTCTATCATAAAGTTCGATAAGGAGATTTCACCGGAAATACACGCTTTACGGTTCTATGTTTAAATAAAGACAGTTTTAGAAAAAGGGCCGGCATTTTTACCCATGTGTCTGTGAACACGATAGCTCAAAAACGAAAAGTCAGTAAAATACCAAACTTCTGTATTTGAGTTTAATATCTTCCAATGATGCCGCACAACGATTTTGAGAAAAATCCCTTTGCACCAAACTATCCTTAAAATTTGCTCTAATGATTTTGATTAAAATACCGTATTTAAGATATTTACATGATAAATAAAATATATATGCTGAATATTCTGAGAAGAGCCACTGAAGACTTCCTCATTCTGGATGAATGTTGCCGAATTTTGCGTAAGCGGTAAACCGTAACAGATAGACAAACACTTACTGTACGAAAATGTGGAGCCCATTAAATCACACAATTTATGTCACATATACTTTTTTCCTCGTAAAATTGAGCATTTTCCAGATATTCCTTATTATTAGTTTCAGTTTTAAGATATTTAAACTTTTCTCATGCGGGAATTTGTCAGCTCTTGGCCATACAAAGAAATTGATATCAATCACATAGCAACCGCTTTTAAAAGATGACATGTTTTAATCTAGCTTATTCCCTTGTTTTCCTTTTACTTACAAGGAAGCATGCATAAGACAATTTCACGTAATGTTTATCTGGATTAGCATGAAGTAGACAGAAGAATAAGCTTTTCAACAATAATATTTAGAGAGATGTAAAGAAAGCCATGTGAATGGAACACATCAGAATTTTTAATTCTTGTTTACCTTAGAGGTTTCGTGACCGAGAAAGATGACTACGCGGTAACGTGCGAGGCTCGCATACGCATTTGATTCTTTTTATAGTGTTTAACGCCCGCTTTTACTGCTATGGCACCGCAGGCGATGGCATTGATGATACATGAAATGAAGATCGAGCAGCGGTGGAATATGATCACAAGGGAAACCGGAGAACCCGGAGAAAACCCGTCCCTACGCCTCTTTGTACACTACAAATCCCACATGCGGACGCTTGGGATCGAATCCGGGCCGCATAGGTGAGAGGCAAGTGGTCTCCACTTGGCCATGGCGCGGCCACTGGGTTCGTTTCATGGATTTTTCGGTGGTTTTCACCGTTTGATAAGACTGAGGCTGACTTAGGGTTCTGCAGTGTTGGAAGGGTGAGGCTGATGCATGTTCATTGGAAGGTTCTTCTCGGCCTTGCTAGAGCGCAGCCTACTCTGAACATCTTCAGTTGAGTGGAATTTTCCCCGGAGGAGAGGGAAGGCTCTTATAAGCAGCCCCAGTTGTGCCGGGTCACCAGCTTGGAATCGTTAGGTGCCCCTGCATGTTTCTTTCGACCGGACTGTGTCTGCCACATTTCCCCTCCAGCGACTCCTCTACTTCATTTGCTTCTCGTGTGTCTGTTGCACACCAAATATCTGTTCCCTCCATTCCCTGGTTATAGCCATAGAGGGTATGTGAATTTAATGCAGGAGGGAAAACTTGTACCGTAATTTTCACAACCCGAGTCAGGTTTACAAAGATATTGATGTGTCATTCTGAATGTAGTTATGTTTATATGCAGACTGCTGTATGTAGAAAAGCTAACTGAAAGAAAATATAACTGCTCAATTTTGCAGCTACAGAACTATTTGTGACGAGGAAAGTTAGTTTTTAAGGTTTACATACATTCCTTAATTTGAATTTGCAGCTAAGGACTTGTGTCATTAATGAAATTATTCATATTGATCGTATAATTAGTATATGTTTCAATAGCTCCAGCTCCTAATAAAGCATAAAAAGAATAAGTAAACAGAAATCTGATGTTTTCCATTCACATCACTTTCTCTATCTGTTCCACAAACAGAGCTATTTTACAAAGGATTATTGTTTTGTCCACATCATCCTAACCGAGATAAACATTAGTAGAAATTCTCTTACTACTTGCTTCTTTGTAAGTAGAAGGGACATAAGAGTGTGCTCTAGGCTCAAGCGATTATCGAACATTTTAAAATCTCACCGCTATGTGAAACAATTGAAATTTGGTTCACTTTTGCATTCTCGAGAGAAAAAAGAAAGAGATATGAAACGACGGTTGACTTCCCACTTGAGAAAGTTTAATTAGGTTAAAACTAAAGCCAATAACAAAGAATATCTCGGAAACGGTTAAGACTACAAACATTATTTATTTATTTATTTATTTATTTATTTATGCTAAGCTTTATACAGGTGAATATAACCGGTGTTCAGCCCTGGCTCTTTAACGGTCACACTCATATTTTACAGTAGTTTATTAATTCTAGTTTATTACACCATTTTGTCTGTTTACTGTCCATACCCATTTATTTTTCACTTTGTATGAGAATTGTCCAATCTTCTTATTATCTTTTTGAAACATTCCAACTACTGCTACCTTTCTATCTATTTTAAACAATTTCTTATTAATATACTCATTTCTCCAAATTTCAGTCCCTTTACATTTAAATAAAATGTGTTCCATATCTTCATTTCCGCCACATATAGGACATTGGTTTTGTGGAATACCTTTCCTTAAACATTTTAATCTCCATACTCCTGCTTTCAGCCATGCAATACCTTCTCGCTCCTCTTTATTTGTCACATCTATGTAATTTTCCCTTCCCCATGAGACTTTCATTGGTATATAGAAACTAAAGATCTCTTTTCAGTTATTTCACTAAATATTTTTTGTATTTCTATATCCTCAAATCTTTTCCTTGCCAACTTCCAGAAGCTATTCACATTATTTTCTCCTCTTCTCCACATTTCCCCTAACCCACTGCTTTCCAGGTTATTTCTGAATCAGTCTACCCATCCCTTGTTCTTTAAAGTATTCTCTTGATATACTAAACACTGCTTTAACAAATTCCTTTCTTCCAATTTCAATATTCTATGCCAAAATTTCAATGCCGTTTCCATAATCTTTCCCTTACTTGCCACTCTACCCAGCTCTATTTGTGCTACCTGCCTAACAGTTGTATTTGGTAACCCAAGTATTTCTTTGCAAAATTTCCTATGCACCTCATCTATGACTTCCCATCCTCCTTCTAATCCCCATACTTCTATCCCATATAGCATTTTTGCCTCGACAACCATATTGTACACTTTTTCTAACCATCTATTATTTATATTAGGTGCTTTGTATTTGCAACTTCTAATAGCTGATAAAACTCCTTTTCCTTTTGCCAATGCAAATTTCTTTTGTTTTTCCCAGTTGCCACCACTATCAATTTTAACTCCTAGATAAATACATCCTCTCACTACCCTGTACTCTTTTTCATTCTCATTCTTCTATTTTTCATACTTGCTCAATTTCCCCCCTTTTTTGAACACTACAATCTGCGTCTTGTCCTGGTTCACTTTTAAACTCCATTCTTTACAGTAATTATTTAATGCTTGCAAGGATTGTTTTAAGCCATTCACTGTAATTGCACCTATAACTAGATCATCTGCAAACAGTAATCCTGGAATCTGAATATTATTAATTACTGGCATAGAGTTATTATTTCTCCCAATTTCTGTTAATACATCATCTATATATAAATTGAATAGGACTGGACTTAACTAACATCCCTGTCTAAGGCCTTTCCCTTGTTGGATTTGTCTTGTTACAGCCCCTTCCTCCACTCTTATACAAAAAGTATTTTCCTTATATAATGCTCTAAGGGTGTCCACCATTTGTTTACTCACTCCTTTAGTCAACAACTTATGCCACAGCAATTGAAGCTCTATCCTATCCTATGGTTTCTCTAAATCCACAAAAGCCATATATAACTTTCCTCTTTTGTCTTTCAAGTATTTATCTACCAGTGTTTTTATAATAAATAAAGTATCAACTGTCCTCCTCCCTTTTCTAAAGCCTATCTGAAGTTCCGAGAGGATATTATATTCTTCAACCCATGTTTGTATCCTGCTTGCCATAATACCAGTAAAACTTTTTCCTACATTTGATAATAATGCAATGCCTCTATAGTTGTTTGGTTTATCAACACTACCCTTGCCTTTGTATATTGGATGTATGATTGCTTTCCTCCACTTATCTGGTATATAACCCTTCACTTTAAATGTGTTAAATAAGTCTACTAAAACCTTAACTCTATTTATTTCAGTGCACCATTCCTTAAGGAACTCTGTCGGGATTCCATCTATTCCAGTTGCTTTATTTCTCTTCAATAATTTCACCTGTTGAATTATTTCTTCACTTCTTATTATATCATCGAGTATATCTACATAGTTATTACCTATTGCCCAATTTCCTATCTCATTTTTACCCTTTTTCTCCCCATACAATTTTTTAAAATATTTTTAAAATATTCCAAATATTCCATCCATTCTCCTGGTTTTGTTACATATTTATTATACATTGATTTCATGACCTTCCATATTTCATTTGCATTATTTTGATTTAGGATTCGTATCAAATTACTTTCATATTTTTCATCCAGCTTGTTTTCTTTTGTTCCAGTAACGAATTATATAAAACCCTCCCTTGCATATACTCTTTCTTTAATTCTATGTATCCTAATTCCCTCCACTTTATGAGCAGCTGTTTGACTTGTCTTTTAGATACTCTACATTCTTCATCAAACCAGCCCTCATCTCTTTTGTAAACCTTCTTTCTCATTTTCATTTCCTCCCCAGCCCTTAGCATAATGACATTTAAGATATTCATAGCACTTTCAATTTCTTGTTCCTTTATCATAAAACTTATTCCACACTGACATATCTGGCCATAATTAGAATTTAGTGTCTGCCTAAATTTATTGCAATACTCTTCCTTCCATTTGTATCTACTGTATTCTTCTATGTTACACTTTTCCTCCCTTAAATTATACACTGTTTGCTCTGTGTGTGTTTTTATGACTACTATCAATGGAAAATGTCCACTGTTGGAACTTAAATTTAGTACCTTAAAATTACTTAAAATATATCCCATATTAATTGGCCATAATACATAATCAATCACACTTTGACCATTATTACTAACATTCACATGTTCTCCATATTTCCCATTCAAAATATCAAAGGCATTCAATTCACAGAATTCTATAAATTTCATATAACCTTTATCAACTATCTTATCTTTGCTGTATCTAATCTTCTCAGGTTTCTCTAATATATCATTACTCATCCAGCTATTCCCTCCAACATCATTTCCGCCAAGCCTAATGTTAACCTCTCCCATTAATGTACCATATCTCTCCTTTAAATTCTCTATTTCTATCTCTAGGTGTTTAAGGAGGTCCGGATTATGAAAGCGCGAAGGAAGAGGAGGCTGTATACTATACCTATACATATAACATTTTCAACTATTTGTTTCTCCCCTAATACAATCCATAGTATTTCTTTTCTCCTTGACGAAGTTTCTTTAACTCCTTTACTTAACGCCTTCTTTACAAAAAAAACCTATGCCTCCAGATCCCTAGGAATTAAATACAAAATACATAAACGTTGTGTTTTAATGAGATCTATATCCTTGTGCAGTAGGTTGTTATATATCTCTTGCGGTTACTGAGTTTTACAAAAGTCATCAAGAATGAAGAGGTCTGCAAAGACTATTCGCATATAATTCTAGATATATAGTTAGTATGTTAGGACAGTATCTTAACACATGATATTTTAAACAAAATCACTAAAGCCAGTTTTAAAAAATAAAAAATTCCATGTAAAACGTAATTGGGAGAGGGGGATTTTTTTGAAAATCTTCATGTCTCATCCTTGGTAGATACTGAACCTAATTACCAGGTTTGATATATACCCAACTTTTCGTTTTTGAGTTATGTTGGCCACAGACAAACAGACACACACATACATATGGACGGACCTTTTCCTAAACATGCTTTTTTATTTTGAACTGGGGGATACATTTTACGTACGACCTAGATAAAGTAAAAAAATCTTGTCACTGTAGTAAATATGGAACTTTTTGTACATCCTGTGTGGTTTTCGAACGCTATAACCACTCAATCGAAACAAACCGTTCGCTGAGAGGTCAACGGAACATTTCTGTATCATCCAATTCTTGGATCTTACGTTACCCCAGTTTTCTGTGAACCTTGTGGAGGATATTTTCATTTGTGTAATATTTACGTGTATCTAATCCTGTTTCGGCACAGGGACGATAGAGTGTTGTAGCCGGTGCTATGAATCAAATTCACACTAATTTGTCTTAGGTCAGGCTACTCATAAAAACTATTTTTTAAAAATTCTGACGGGCTCCATTCACAGAACTTTCCCTATCTGTTCTGAAAACAAGCTATTCTTACAAAAATTATTCTTCTGTCCTAGTTGAGATAAACATTTGCAGAAGTTGTATTATTACTTGCCTCCTTGTAAGTGGGGGGGGGACAAATAAGGGAATACACTAGGCTAACGATTGCTGTGCGATTGATATTGAAATTCGGTTCTCTTTCTATGTTCAGGAGTAAAACAAAAGAGATATGTAAAGGATCAGGACTTCCTGTTAAAGAAACGTTTTAAATACATATTTTAAAATTGAAACCATTAAAGGGTAATATTTAGGAAATGGTTAGCTTTACACAAAAACAGTATCTGCATTTATGCAGTAAGTTCTAGTCTATCTCTTACGTTTACCTGTTATGTAAAAGTTATTCAAGACTTCAGAGGCTATTCCCAATAAATTCAGAAAATACATTTTATTTGCCATGTAAATAACTTTAATACATGGTACTTCAGTAAAAATTGTTAGTCATTTTTGAGTACAGCGATGATCTTGAACAATATTCCGTGTAAAGGGTAGTTTTAGGGAGGCATTTTCTTGAAAATATTCGTGTTGTATCCTTGGAAGACACTGAACTTAAATATCAAGTCTGGTATTTAACCAATTTTTCGTACTTGAGTCACGTTGTCCACAGTCACTCCCACACAGACACATACGGACCTTTTCATAATTTTAATTCTATCTTGGATTCAGGGGCACTCAAACCATGTATTTTCACAAAACATTGCTGTTGAATTCTGGGTGCAATACAATCTATCTGCAATTTACTTTGTACACAAGTGCTGCAAATGGTAATACGCTTACTAGATACAAAGAAGCTATGTACTAAAACCGACGTTGGGAACTAATCATAGAACTAAGCAGATATCAGCTGCAATATGTTTCAAATATATTAGTCTGTTGCCAGAGTGAAATGAATTACTCTCAATTATTATATCAGTTCGAAACCAAAACCAAATAATTCGCAAAACAATTTTCGCAGAAGAAAGTTTCTCCAGCTATGTTATTGTCTTTACTAAACACAATACTGCTTGATCTAGCTTGTCATTAGAGTCAAGTGGTAAACAGATAATTGCTCAGAGCTCAGTTGTTATTTCCTTTCTTCTTGTACCTATATTATATGAATAGTATCTATGACTTACCAGGCTTTTAGCTATATTTATTATTAAATGTATTTAACATTTTAAGACTTTTAATCACATATTAAGGGACTAACACCAATTCATAAGTGCTAGGTTGGGGAAAAGTGATGAATACAGAGTTTTGCTTTCTAAATTGGTAATTAATTATACAAGTGTGATTGGAGTTTTTCATATTAGATTTAATTTTTGCATGAAAATTGACTGACACATTTTACATTCATTGCGATCCTATTGCCTTAAGTTGTTTGCATCTTTTTGGTCCTTAAATAGATTTACCCCTATCTCATTTCTTCTTCAAATATATTGTAAATTTATTAATCAACAGAATATGAGTGAGCAGCAGTCTTAATCGGTAGGTCTGAACAATTAATCATCTTCAATGGAATCATGGACGTTGAAAATAGTTGTTTCATACTTTTGATTGATTGAGCCTGTGGGTGTGAAAGTTTGCCTATGCATAGTTCCTGTGCCCCCATTGAACCCTAACACTATTAGGTCTGGTTGGGATCTCAGTGACTACCTGCAATATTAATTACTATTACAGTTTGAAACATATTTTAACAGCTTTACGTCATGTCCCATAGAATTAGGAAAATGTGATAAACATAATGACTAGCATGAACTATTTATAATAATACAAATTCAAAAGGTTTCGGAAGCCAATTTTAACAGCTATTAACAACTTTCGATTTTGTAAGCGGTCACCACGTTATAGCACTTTATGACAACACTATTTCCCTTTTAATCAAACATTGAAAACTTAGTCGTTCTTCACTGTGCCTTAGTCAATTAAACATAAAACATCTCACAGTATATCTGTTTTAGAAAAATACCCTGCCTGAAAAAGTAAGGCGGGACTGCAGAGAGTCTACGGTATACTATTTTTTAAAATCTGCCTGCCTGCCTATACATAATGTTCAATGTGAAAGAATGGTAAGCAGTATTTTCTTTGCAAGCCTTCATGAACTCAAAGCCTAATGTTAAACCACAGAAACAATGAGCTGTTTATCATCAAAATCATTATTATCTTCAGCATTAGTATCATTAATATGTGAAACATTTAAAGTGATGCAGTATGCTATTTACTAGCAGAAAAAGAGAGTATACACTGGCATAATCTATATTCCTGAACGTATTTGTTCAGTTGCAGTTGGCATTAGGGCGGAAATAAACCTAGCGGAATATTAAAAGGAAAGCGCTTCATACCAAACTTGTTCTAATACGCCGAATTACACTTTACTCCGTACTGAACTGCCTCTTGACCCTTAAAATATTCATTGCTATAAGATGCCAATAGATAGTGGAATTATAGCCCCACACTGATTTTGTTTCGTTTTCATAATTTTTGCCATTAAAATGTAAGATCTATTTCATTGTACGTTGTTTTCGAAAAGAGGGAGAGATCAAATGAGCCATTCCTTCTTTCACAGTCCAAAGCAGGCAATGAAATATTTATCGTTCGTAAGCTACTAATTTGGGGATTACAAAATCTATGACGACTGACCTCACCATTGGATTACGGAATCTGTCTTCTGTCAAAGCAGGGGCTAATGTGTTGGTTCTGCATGCCCGTAAGCGATTAAACTTGTTCTTTTTGGCGAAACCAAAATAGCTTGCACCGATCGATAATCGAACTGCGTTGGATGATGTCTCAGCTTTTTGGCTACTCATATGGAAGTGGAATTGATTCCTTTTACGAAGGTATAGAAGCTAGAGGAATACGAGTGTCTACTATACTTTTTTTTTCGGCTGCCATAGATTTGGTAAATCACTATTTTAAAAACAGGAACCAACAAAATTACTTAACACAGGTCAAGCGGTTGGAAATTTACCCTGCTTTGTTCATCACAGTTGACTCGGCCATGTTTGACTGCCTTTCTAGCAGACCGCCTCATTGCTAATGTAGCAGATTGGCAACTAGATATACCATTACATATTACACAAATTATGAGACATTCAAGTGCTATCAAGTGGGCCATCGCATTCACTAACTCGTGGGATGTCTACGATAGTGTGCCTCGTTAGTGCATGGGTCGGCAACTTGGTGACAGAGAGAGAGAAGTGGCGGCGCCGTGGCAGACTGGTTAGATCGCTCGCCTCCCACCTAGGTGGCAGGGGTTTGATTCCAAGCTGCCGCATGTGGGATTTGTGGTGGACAAAACTGCGTCTGGGCGGGTTTTCTCCGGGTCCTACGGTTTCCTCGCCACTCACTCCACCAATTGCTGCATTATCACCTTTCCTAACATCCATTTCGCTTTCATTTCATATCATTCATTTCCCCATTCATTTCCAGGTTCTTCATCCTGTGGTTACATGCCGTTGGCTTCCCCACAGGCTTCTGGCACTCAGCACCCACTTTCAAGTCCTAGGGGGTACGTACAGGAAGAATAAACCGACTACGTAATATATATATTTATTTATTTAATTTTTCATATTACCGTTCACTTCAACTGGAGTTTCTCGCGTACATCTAACTTTAATCCACAAGTATTGAGTTAAAACAGAACACACAAGTCTTCATCAGTCAATTGCGCTCTGCTTTTCGATTTTAAAATCTTCAGTTTAGAAAAACATACCCATACATGTATGTTGAGCCAACATCTTGGTGTGTTCTTCTTTGAATTGGACGTGATTGATTGATACTGTTAAAATGTTCACACTGTTCATTGTTACATTAGCGATCTTATTAAGACAAGCTTTAACGAACTGCCCGGCTGCATAATCTTTGATTGATGTCATTATTTCTAAAGCATTCACAAAAGTGACTAGTAATTCTCTTGTTTTACTGTTTTCCTTTTATTTTCTGCGGAGGATGTGTCATCTGCCTTTCAGATTTTATGCAGTTGCTACACTCGATCCTCACGCGCAAGTTCTGAAAATGCATAATATTACGTTTCGGTGCCAATATATTATTATTTATTACCTAAAATGTTTCACGGTTTGTAAACTGAGTGTACTTTATAGTCTAATTCTTCACTAGATGGCAAAGCTTCATTAAATATTTAAACTTTATTGCTACATTTACGAATAGAAATGGACAAGGATTTCTTCTGTAATATTCTTTTAAAACAACTGATTTGTTGTGATGTTGTTACAATGTTGATAATATCGTTTTGTGTTTGGCTTGCAAACACCAATCGAAACTTTCGAACACAACAGAAGCTCCTCACGTTCAGCTATAGAAAGGAAAAATATTCTTCCTTCCACTCTTGTTAGAGCTGCAAAGTGGTTTTCCGATTTTGTGATTTCGAAAGAGCCATATCGTACACCGCTGCTTGCTTACAGTTTACCCGGTAGATTGAAGGGGGCAGGTTTGAATCTGATCGAGCTGTTCTTTTGCCCCTGACTGCTCTATGAGGTTATATCATCAGCCGGTAGAAATTTGCTGACCCCATGTGTTAACGGATCGGTTAGGTTTCGGTTCTCTAGGTACCTCCAATATAACTAATCCACTGTGCACTCCTTATTTTCTAGTATCTCAGAATGCTTGCAGTCTTCATGAAGTGGGCTAGCTTTCATGCTCAGATTTATTAAGTTCATGAAATTGCCTAAATGCTAGGTTAAAGTGTTTAATCCTTTGATCTGCAAATGGCTCACAGCTACAAAACATACGCCTTACCACTTCATTTGCCCTTTTACACCCCATACAAGTCGGGTTAATTTATTTACCTTTATGTATAAATCAACCTTGAGTTGCTTGTGACTTATTATTAATTTACAAATGTAAAATGGTGTATTTTTAAATCACGGATTGTAAATTTTTCAATATTAGTGTCCTGCAATGGTTTACAGTACTCCTTATGTTTTCCGCAGTCAATTTACCTTTAAACCTCCGAAACTATCTACTTTGTAATCCGAAAATGGGTTCCGGTCTAATTAATGTAGTTGTTCTCTAGAATTAAATATTCTGCCATTTCATTGTCATGAATACCCATATGTCCTGGCACGTATAAAAATGACACTGTGTTATTTTCAGTCTGCTTTATGAGGAAATCTCTGAAATTCAGTTTTAACTCTTCATTTTCGATCCTTCAAAGCTTCTTGATTGAAGGTATAATAATGCACTTACTGATATAACCATTACATGTATGTACTTCTCCTATGTCCTAGATCAGGCATCCCCAAGTCGAGTCAAGGTCGCTTGAGGGCGCACGGGGCTGAACATTACACTCCCTGCGGGCCGCACTGCTATACAGTATATCCGTGCAGTGGCAGTGTAACGCTACATATTAGTACTGTGATGTCCTATTTACGAGGCTGGTACATCCGCGTTGGGAAAACGGTCGCCCACACCTGAGATATTTCGAGCAGAATGGGAAGAAATCTTTCTGTTTATGGACGAATATGACACGGCAAAATGTTTACTGTGTTGCACACTTCTAAACAAAATAACTAAATATAGTTTGCAATGGCATTGCTCGCTATGATTATGATAAATACAAAGACACTAAACATAGGTGTGTCGTTGCAGATCTGAAAGGTAAAATGAACAAGGAAGAAGTAAATACTCGTGCTAGTGTTGTTAGACTGAGTTAGAAAATAGCGTAACGTATTACCAGAAACATGCGCTCCTTCAGTGAAGGTGAGATGGTAAAACAATATTTAATTGATGCAGCTGAAGAATTGAGCCCAGAGTATGTACACGATTATCAATCAGTCAGTTTATCCGCCTCCACGATAACACGTCATGTGGAGGACCTTGCACGCGATATTCAGAGTCAGTTGTCTGAGAAAACTACAACATTCATTGAGTTTTCTCTTGCAATAGATGAGAGCAATGCTATAACCGACACTGCACAACTTGTCAAATACATCAGAGGCGTGAATAAATTTTTTCTACACTTGTGTAAGAAGCGAAAGATTTTCTAAACTCCACAATCTAGCAGGAAGAATTTTGTGCATGTTCGGGACAACCCATGTTTGCGAATCACTGTTTTCCTTATTGAAATGTACAAAGTCACGTCACAGAAGCCAATTAAGTGATGAACACTGAAAGCATGTTTGCGATTGGGTAGCAGGCAAACAATATTGAACAGCTGGTTGAAAACAGACAACTGCAAAAATCAGGCGATTTTCTGATGGCTAAGAAAGAATAGTTTTCATGGACGTTTATTTGAAGAATATTATGTTTATTTGTATTGTTTACTTTATTGAATTGCACAGTACCAAAACGAAGAAATGTATCTATTTAGTTTATTAGTTCTATACGAGTGTTTGTATTTCGTTATTTGAATTTCCCGCCAATTTGATTTTATTTTGTATTCTATTAGCTATCAGTATTAAAGTGTATAAAATACTGCAATCATTATTATGTAATTGACAGTGAAAGTGTAAGTTAATTTACACAATCGTAGTTCCGCCAATGTAGCACATTCATTTCATGCCCGCAGCCGGACAGTCAGGGCTTGAGGGCTCTTACTGCCGCCCGAGCGGGCGGACTGTTGGGGACACCTGTCCTAGAAAAATAGCATATACTGCTGCCAGAAAAAGTGGTATGATGACCGAGAGCATGTGACAGTCTGACCCTTTGCAATGGCTTCAATCCACCTGTGTCATTGCTTCCCGAAAGGCATTGTGACCAATCTCTTTTTCTTATTTACTGTCCTCTGTAGTGCAAGAATTAATTGAATTGTCACCTTGAAGGTCCAGAATCCGATGTAGAGGATGCAACAAGGGCACTTGATCTTACAAAATAAATATTCTAAGAGTAGAATTATTATGGATTACACGTTTCCAAAATGCCGCGAATCGCCCTTTAGGGCCAGGAGCTCTATACGAGATGTATCATTCATACAGAGTTCACTGTCTGTGACTAGATCCTACCGAGGCGAGTCATTAACCCTGCAGTGGTCGCGTGGATCATAGTTACATTAAAGGTCGCGCGGCGTCTCACAGACGCCAATACGTTTCTGCGTTGTCTATGTCTTTTTAACTCAGTCAGTCCAAATTTATGAGTGTAAACGTACTACTTTATATAAAATTAAAGAGAACATTACATTTTCACTAGTATATATATATGCTAGTGAAAATGTAATGTATATATATTATTGGGATTTTTAGTTATCTATACATATAATCCAAAGGTGTTTGCTACATGAAACTTCTTCTCATTCAATACAAACTATGTGTGAAAATCCCTTATCGAAAACCAAATGTTTCTATTCATGTACTCCTAACATAATATACATAATGCAGTTTATACATTGAGCAGTACAATTAGCAATCAGCGCATACTTGCTGGGCACGTTCTAAACACAACATTTGTTACAGCTGTGGCATTTATATTTGGTATATCGGTTCTTTAAACGAACACATTCACAGCACTTCTGTATCTTTGTGCCTCGGTCATCTTCTGTAGTTTGCACTGCATGTTCATTTGGAAAAAGACTTTGAATGTCTCGTTTGAGGTTTATTGGCAATGATGAACACTGAAAACGTAAACGCAAGTAATCATCTGCTAGATTACATCCTAAAAGTTTAAAAAATTCACTGCTCCTGCTGCTAACATCAGAATTATTTGCATGGTATATTATTTGTGCATTTATAGCTGTAATGTTCATCATGCTATAAAGGATTACCATAGGCCATCTGTTGGTTTTTCTGGATACATTGTACGTGCTGCACAATTGATCCACAGTATCAACGTCCGATTTGGCTATATTATAGAAAGTTATCATTTCCGGTTTTTTCTTATCGCCAGGCGTTGCATCAATTGCATTATCATGATGCATTGTTGAAAGAACCAGAACTACTTTGTTTTTCTTGGCGACATAGGATATTAGAGTTGCATTTTTCTGAAACCCAAAAAATGTTGTTCCTACCTCCCGGTTTTTTGCTCGTATAAACTCCGGGGGAATTTCTGGTTTGTTCTTTCTCATGGTTCCAACCAGGGTAAGGTTATTCTGAGGCAAATAGCCAGCTAAATCTAAGGATCTAAACCAATTGTCCACGGTTATATTACCCCCAGTTCCTGAGATCACAGAAATGAGATGTTTCACATCTGCTGGTTTGTTGCTAACTTCAAGTGGCCCTGCAGGTTGTTTACCAGCATAAATTTCTAGGTTGATGGTGTAATACATCCTAGCATCCACCAAAGCAAATATTTCAAGTCCATACTTATTTGGTTTGCTAGGGATGTACTGCCTGAAGAAACAATTGTCACTAAAAGCTTCTAGCTTTTCATCAATAGTGCAGTACTCCCCAACTGAATAAGCATTTTTACATTTTTTCACAAATGAAGTAAATATTCCACCTATAGGGGCTAAATTATCAGCTCTCTTTCTTTCTTTTCTAGTATCTTTGTTATCAAATCTCAAACAGTATAATAGGAACCTAAATCGTCTTTCAGGCATAACCAGACGGCATAACTCAATTCCCATTTTATTTGAAGCCCATATATCTTAGGTGTGTGTATGATTGTCTTTCCTGGACGCGCATATATACAGTATTCCTAATAGAGCTTTTATTACAATTACGTCAGACAGGTGAGCATCCCTTTCCCTGGAATAATGTCCTTGAGCTTCAGAAATATTTTTATTTGAGTACTCAACAATGCTAGATAAGAGCTCATTGTCAAAAAAGCATTCCCAACATTCCATTGGCGTTTTCGCATTTGTCGCGGCACCTTTCACTCCCGGTAAATGGTGACTATTCTGTCGTCGTGTGCAAACATTTTTTGGTGGAGACACTTTTGACCATTTTGAAGATTTATTCCTTCCCCAAAATATTCGACATGGTTATCATTGTCACTATCATTGGAGTCCGCTTCTTGCTCAGTGTCCGTATTTTGTTCTCTCGATTCCAATCCGTTTTCTTCCAAGTCACTATAAATATCAAACTCGTCACCAGATTCATCTTCTTCCTGCAACAGCCGAAGTACCATTTCCCGATCACGTGCATTTTCCAGGTTGTAGGTCTTCTTTTAGGTCATATTGGATCTGCAGATTAAAAAAAATTACTTACTTAACAACAGCTATTAGAATTCATACGCAAACTACTGTATAAAATAGAAAATAAAATATTCACCTTCAGTACCGTGGAAGGTCGCGTGGCGTCTGGTAGACTCCAGCAACGCGGCTCCGGAAACAATCTCTTCCTTCGCACACTGAATTAAAACTAATGCGAAGTTGATGAGCACAATATGTTTGTATTTAGTTAATAGAAAGGTAGATGGCACCACAAGCCAGCAAGAGTATCTGTTCAATAGCAATGTGCAAATAAAGAGCACTTGGCGTCTGTGAGACGCCACGCGACCACTGCAGGGTTAACATCATTCTTGTAAAACGTGGAACGATTAAAGACGTTTCAATATCAGCCAATCTTTGGCGTGAAGAATACTACATAATGCAAGATTCTACCCTTAATATATGCCACTATACCAGGAGCTGCGGCAGCCGGAATATGAAAGGACAATGGCGTTCTCTAGATCGGTATTAAGAGCAACCGATCAAGGTCCTAACCGTTTGCCAACTGTGCTATTTGAGGACTAAAAAGGACTTCAAAACGCAAGCCAAATAAATCCTCACTGTGAGGGTTACTGGAACGGTTTGAATCCTCATTGGGTGCAATATGCGATCCTTCATGTCTAATACGGCATCAAGTTTTGTAAATGTACTGAGAGAACATATAATATAGCCAGGATTTTTTATATGACTCACTCAATGGTCACTGTTGGTTATACTTTCTACAACACAAGCTCTCTGCTCTACAGAATGAAGTGAATTGTATTCCTGAAGTATCAAAACGATGATGCAATACCTCATTTAACCTGCCACATTACCCAACATCTCAGCACCACATAGCCAAGTACTCAGACTATTACCTTATCCAATCTTGCCTCATTAGACCCTTTCGTATTTAGATACTTGAATGTTACTATTACCGGAAGCAGCCAACCTTAGGAGCATTTCGCCTTAGCTTGTAGCAACACACCTGTAATACGAAAGATTACCCTCAGGTTGTTGAATACAATTTGAATACTTAAATATAACCTCAGGCACAGTCATCCGAAATCAGTTTGAAAATGGATGAAATAGGTATGCAAATAAATTAGAAGTGCATTTTCAGAACTATTTGTCTCGTTCTTTTGTATGTAATAATATCTACAGAGAAACATATCATTGGTATTTTACGTCTATCACTTGAAAATCATGTGTATTACTTACTGATTTATAATATACAGGAAAGAAAATATAATTAGCAGGTTTTTATATTATAAATCACTCTGCAGTATGTAATTGTTAAAAATTACAATTATTTCTCTCTTTTGTGCAAAATAGTCAGCTTAAGGATCAAAAGAAATCAAAGAAACAGCTCTATGAGTGCCATTAAAGGTCAGAATTCAATAAGCCAGAATTTGACATTTCTCCATTAAATTCCAGCATGAACACGGTTGCGCTAGTAAAACGCGAGTTACAATATACTGATAATTTTTAGGAGGTGATTTGGACACAAAGGATAGATTTACGGCATAGCCTATAAAACAGCGGATCTGTATAACTTCCAAATACGCAAAAGGAAACAGTTACATGGTGTATGGCCGCTAGAAAATTTAGGGAATACTAGGAATGAGTTTTAAAAGTTTCAAACTTTTCTCATTTTACTTGTTTTTATAGCTTGCATTTACGTAAACACACTAAATATATATTTTAAATCCCGAAATCGCACATAATTAGTTTTATATATAATTGAGCTTTTAATTTAGTATGGTTATTAATTGGTTTTCTATCAAGTCAACTTACAAAAGCTTAGTGTTAAGTACCGTAACTTTTTATCAATGTTCATGTATAATGCATACTGGGAACATGAGAAACATTACGTTGAGTGGCAACTGCCTCGTTAAAGTTTATGGAATTTTCAACCATGATATGTTTTATATGTAATATGACCAAATTCAGCCCAGTGCCCCTTAAATTTTTTAACATACGGTAACTGTTTGCGATGGAAGTGAGGCAATGTGAGCACTGACTTATCCTTGGCCTTATATGCCGCTTAAAAAAAGCGGATAATGTTAAAAATGGAAGAATTATTGGAGGAACAACCCTAATTCAGCTGAGATAACTTCCCGTTTACATATTACAATGTTCCGCTCAATAAAATCACAACTGAATCACTGAGTCGCAATTTACATCTGCGCAGCAATTTTCACTGCCTGAACTGCCCAATTATTCATAGATCATTCTTCACTTTTTACTGACCTAACTTCTTGATGAACTTGTCGGGCACTGGTAGACCTCTTATATACTTGTTGTGCCCCAGTACAATGCTTCTGGAGAATTCGCAAGACCAACGCCTTTAAAGCTGTAGGGAAGTGACATTATGGACTTTGTTCGTTACGCGCTATTGTTAAAGAACGAAAGATTAGAAAAAAAAGCTGCCCCTAGCCGGCCAGATGGCGGTACGTCTGCCTCGACAGTAGCTTGCTGTTATTTGCGTCGCTGTCAGAGCATTATAGCAGCACAAAAACTTTTTTTCTTATTAACATTTTAAATGAATTCAAAAATACGTTAGTTGAACCTTTGAATGTCATTTCTCGTTTTCCTCGAGCAAACTCATGGGCGTAGATAACAATGACAGTCATTACCCTTCACAGTTACAATTTTTTTTTTTTTTTTTTTTTTTTTTTTTGCGGGATGCAGTGAAACACAGTATTAAATCACGTAACGCCAAAGAAAATCTCTTTCCGCGTTACCCGTTTAATATTTTTCCTCTTAACAACGACTTACAGCGTCGCAAGTGACTGAGTTTCTGAAAGCCCAGCACTATATCTATTCTGAAGTAATCGACAAAGGGCGTCAACATCCGTATTGTATTTACTTACACTCCGCCACTTGGTTTAGGACGTTCTGTATTTTAACATTTATGCGTTATTGATTTATTTGTTTTACACAAATTTATTTGCTATTTACATACAAGTTTTTCTAAAGAATGCTTTCACTCTAACTACATGTTCTCAAATTTATATAAGACAGTTGGCTAATTCCCACAAACCATAGTTTTTCTAGTTCAACCTGAAGTTTACAAGTCTTGCGTTTTACTTTGCTGTAGCTATCCCCCAACTTAGGCACTAATTACTTTACTCTATGAAAATGTTAATGTTTCATGTTTTCCAGTTCCATTTCTTTCTGAAAAATCTGATGCGTTCCATTAACATGACTTTCTCTAGTGGAATAAACTTTTATTACAAAAGGTTTCATCTATATTATGTTAATCTATTATTATGTTAATTGAGATAAATATTAGCAGAATTGTTGTTATTCCTTCATTATTTGTAAACAGAAAGCATGTAAGGTAATACATTAGGCTAAAGCGATATTCAATTCCTCTAAAAGCTGGTCGCTATGTGAAACAATTGAAACTTCTCTCTTTGATTGCCAGGAATAGGTAAAAAGAAGACAGACGAAAGAAATATGACCTACCGTTGAGAAAAGTTTAAGTAGTTTAAACTGAAACCAATACATGGAATATCTCGAAAACGGTCAACTCTACAACAAAACGTATGATTCATAAATTATGTGTCTTAACAACATCTATATTTTTGTGCAATAAGTTTTTGTCTATTTCTTACGGTTGACCTGTTAAATTTGCAAATTTAAGCTAAATTCATCCAGAAACTATTCCTAGAAATTTCAACATTTAAATGTTATTTGTGATGTAACTAAATAGCTTTAATATGCGGTACTTTAATCAAAATCGTTAAAACAATTTTTGAAAGAAACAAAATTTTCACAATTTTTCCTATGTAGAGGGTAGTTTTGGTTGGGGGATATTCTTGAAAATCTTCGTGTCGCCTCCTTGGAAGATACCTAACTTAAATACCAAGTTTAGTATTTAACGGTCTTTTAGTTTTTGAGCAATGCTGTCCGCGCTCACACACACACATACACAAACAGAAACACACATGATATTTTTTCTAAAAATGTTTTTTGGACTCAGGGGATCTCAAAACATTTATTTGTGTTGAAATCTCTGAATGGAATTTTTAGGTGGAATACAATACTTCTTCTATACACTATGTAATTGTACGTGCACAAAAAGTAAAAATGTATAGAAAGTTTTAAATGAGCATTGTTGCAAATATATACAATCATATGATACATCGTTATTAACATTAGTAATCCGTTCTTCTTATTACAATGACTACTCTGTCCTGCTATTTGCTACTATCGACTTATACTCATATTTACTTATCTGATATTGTATGTACTGTAGAGTCTACTTGTAGCGCTTTAACAATGGAAGTGACAGCTAATCACTCCAAGAGGAACACCTATTAGTTGATTTTTCCTATAAGTCAATTTCTCCAATTTTTGGCATTCTCTTCAAATGAAAGGAAGTTTATAGTTTAAATTGAATAATATCTATTGGTGTTTATTCCTCTTAGAACACATTCATGGAATGTTATATGAATTGAAATATTTTATTAAGGGAGCTTTTTATTAACGCTATTTTTCTGCTGTGTTTTCGCCTTCCTTTCCTCCCACTTTATTTGTCTCTGAAACATTGTGCAAAGTGTTCCTTACTCTGTTTTAAATATTTCGGCACCTTCCATGCACATATAGAGAACTCTCAACTAGTTTTGCAACAGTTTTAAAATTATTGAAAATAAAAATTACTCTTCAAGTACAACCGACCAGCAGTTTCTCTGTTAGTAGGTATAAAACAATTCAGTATTACGAAGATTCTCCACTTATGCACTGAGTGGCTTAGATGGATCCTGAATAGAAAGTTGAACCCACTCTCTGGTTGCTTAAAGCACTTTTTTGTGATGTACTGTAAGCTCATAATAGATAGTGTAATGGTTACCATGCTAACTTCATACACCCAAACTCCGGTGTCGTAGATTTACGGTAAAAGAGCCTCAAGCCTGATATACTCAAGCAGTCTTTCACGCCCAGGATAGAATGGGACGCTGAGAACCACAGCAGCTAAAGAACACCCATAAATAAAACTCCATTGCAGGACATTTTCATAATATATATTCAAAATCCGTCTTTCTCTATGCACATTGTGGTCCTCTTTATTAGCTTTTTTTTTTTTTTCTTTCTTTCTTTCTAATTGTGTTAGCGAAGTGATTTCTATTAGGGAGTAAGACACGATCTCTCATGTAGCCCCGGAGAAAATGGTCCAGAGGTATAACATCCGGAGATCACGGGCGCCAATCTTGCAACGGGCTGAGAACTCCAATCTATAGCGATATTTGTTTGCAATATCCGCTAGGTCCATACTGTTGTGCGTGCCTGTTGAAAAAGCGTGTCTTAAGGAATATCTTGCGGCATGATCCATTTTGTCAGATAATTTCGGGAGGAGAATGAAAAGGCACGTGGACGGAATGATGGACATCTTAACGCAGGGCGTGTCTCCGATCCGAAAAAAAGGTGCACTATGATTAAACAAATTTATTCGGGCGCACTTTCTTTATTATCAGTGCCGCAATTATAATTGTGACCACTTTGCGTTCTCAGCCAACTTCGCAAACAGTTTCGTCGCCGCTAGAAGTATAGGATATTCATCGGATTAACGCGGGAATATAGAGGAAAATCCTCAAGGTGTCTAAATATCCCTCAACAACGCCATTTGCAGAAGTGACTTTCCCTTCGAATATATAAGGGCCAATTATTTGGTCGTTAGTTGTGCTCATCAAACATTCACATAGAAGCTCTGGATGTGCACTGTATTGAGCGTTTTTGTCGGCATAGTAGTGTTCGTTATAGGGGTTGATGCTGACAACATTCTCAAACACACATTTACCACAAATTTTCATACCAGTCTAAAATTAAAAATAATAATATACACATTGTTATGATATAATAATGTTAATGTATTTTATTATTCTTAGTCATTTGAGTTATTTTATTGTTCTACACTATTTTAAAAAGCTTATAAAATATAATATTTAAATTACTGGATGTATTTACTCAACCCGAATGGTGGTTAGAACCGGGATGAAGTTATGAGCCTGCGGCGCCGACAGAATGATATCGCAGTGGTTTGCGAAATCCTTTCAGGGGAAGAAGGTGAAGGTTTGCAACATCTAGACCTGGAAAGCAGCAGGAAATCATCCTGTCTGGAAGACCCAATATCTCTCCGGGAATCGATCCCGGATCTCCCGTACCAGAGTCAAACGCACTAAAAACTGCGCTACGGGGGCTGTCAAATTACAAATGTAAATAGAATTTATTTAATTCAGGTGAATATAATTCAGTTACACACATTTATGCATTGAAAAGTGTACTAAAGGATGAGAAATGTAATGGCGAAAGGCTTCACTTCGGATAGAAACATCTAGTGTATAGAAAATCTCATTTTATGACTCTGCACTCTGAACGAAGGAATTAGAGGGCAACAGCTCTGCAGCTGGTGAGTTCTTGGCTTCTTTGACAATAAAGTGCTCGTGTTTGTCTGTCATCGTGTTGCAATTATTGCAAACACTAACAGCATACCAATAAGCAGTTGTTTATATATCCTGACCGCTACGTCATAACACGAGTAAAGTAGAATGACAACACCTGGTTACTACGCTTCAGTATGTGTCCGCCAGGAAGCGACGTGTTGTAACTCAGTAAAACATAAAACACCTGCTGTACAAGTAGGCCATCCAACACACTGCTGAGTATGTATCTGAGCCACTGATACAACTAGTTGTTCTCTTAACCATGGGTCGCAGTTCTGCAAAACAGAGTGTTCAGCGCTTGGATATTTCTTCTCACATTAGGAATCCATCACTAAAGACAACAGCTTTGTATTTATCGATAAATAAGGAAGTTGATGAATTATATGAACAAAATCTTTTTTATGCACTTGGCCTAATTTTAAAATGATATAAAGGCTTCATTTTCACAATTTTTTTTTTTTAGAAAATTATTGTTTTAAAGAATAGTGTGTTTAGCGATAAATGAGAAATACCAGTATTTTTATTTTACATACAAAACTATACATTTGTTTCAGATTGCGAAAATGAAGCTTCAGTTTAGCATGTGCGTCTTCATATCATGCATCTAGAGGTTGTGAAACGATGTCTAAAATGTCAACCAAAAAGTGTTAACAGTCACAGATACTAAATTACAGTTAGCAGAATACTAAATTAAGATACTAAGCAAGAAAATATTTATTTCTGAAAATTCCACGTTGGTAACAGATCCAATATTAGAACCTCGATCTAAAGAAAAACTTGTAGCTTACCTTGTTTTATCCTGAATTAACTCGCTTAGAGCCAAATATGAAATATTAGAGGGTGACCTCTTTGGAAGCAGAGTAAGTGCACTTGTAGAAAGCATGCATCTCTAAGTTAGAAATAACAGTAGTGAACAATTTAAGAGTTTTCTGTCGTATGACTTTAAAATGTCTCTATCACGACAAAAGAAACTAATGATGTAACAGCAATAAAAGAACGAGGTAATTTGTTTTGAGCCTTCAATGCTAGTTACTAAATCAAGTATCGGTGTATTTGTAGCATTTAACCAACTAAATGCACTTAAAACTGGTTCTATTACCTTTGATTTGCTTCTTTGTTACAAAGAACTTTATGTTATTATAGATGTGGTTACAAATTAGATGTAGTCACAGCGCTCTTGGTATTGAAAGCAAAAAATGTGTAACACCATGGGAAATGTTTCCTCAATTCTTTTGGCTAGCGTTATAAATGCTGACAGCGACATATTTTGCTTTCTTTGCACGTTCGTAGTGTATAGAGAAGCTGTATTGTACCCAAAAATTCACTACCCAGATTTCACCGAAAGTACATGTTTTGGGTCTCTCTGAATCCAATAAAATCAATTTTAGAAAAAAGTCCATGTGTGTCTGTGTGTGCTCCTGTGGACAGCATAGCTAAAAACGAAAGAAGCGTTAAATACAAACTTCGTATTTAAGTTTGGTATATTCTCAGGATGCGACACTAAGATCTTAAAGAAAATTCCCCCACCCTACACTAACCTCTGCATGGTAAAATTTTTGAAAATTTAGCTTTTCTCAAAAATGGCTCTAACGATTTTTATTAAAATGTCGTATATTAATGCTATTTATATCACAAAGCCAATATATGGGAAGAGCTCCTAAAGACTTGTTCATTCTGGATGAATTTTACTGAATTTTGCATTAAACTGTAAGAGACAGACAAGAACTGACTACATAAAAGATGCAGATCTCGTTAAAATTATGTCATATACGGTTTCTTTCGTGGAGTTGGCCCTTTTTGGCATATTTATTTTTATTGGTTTCAATTTTAAAATACAAACTTTTCTCATACGGGAACACGCAAAGAAACGGATTTCAAATCCCATAGCAACCACATTTTAAAACATGTGACTGTAGGTTTAGTCTAGTGTATTGCCTTATTTCCCTGCTACTCAAAAAAACTAAGCAATATGACCGTTTTTGCTAATGTTTATAGATTAACATAACGAAGAATAAGGTTTTTAATAATAATGTGTTACAGAGATGTAGAGCAAGTCTTCTGAATGGAACACATCAAATTTTCCTCTATGTATAACTTATTTGCAGCCAGAAGGGCAACCATCACACATAACAAACTTGTTTTATGTTGAAGTTAGGTGAAGTCCGATATGTGATATTTTACTCTATTCATTAAATTGATTTGAAATAAAATACTTAAATTAAAAACAGGGTTTTAACATTGATGCTACTTTAGTTTCCTGTCATTTATTTCTGTCACCTCTTTAGCAAAATTACATCGAAGTGAATGAAAATTTATTTAGAATAATCAACACAAACCCCACTAGTTAAAAGTATTAAAACGAATTATTAACCTAATTTTCAACACAAAATTTTGTTGCTGTTCACCACTCTGAGTGGCATTTTAAATAATTAACCTGTTTAAAATGAGTTGCTCGTATTGTCATCTGCAGCATATGGATGTTGCATCCGTGAAGAAACGCAAAGCGCTTCTACATTTACTGTCCTATGTCTATAAGTAAAGTAAGCCTGTTCCATTGTACGTATCTAACGTGGAATTATATATTTTTATATACATTTTAATATTTAAACTCAATATTACATTCTGCTTAACTATCACAGTAGACGAGTATTTCCTTAGTAGCACAAAATGTTGATTCACTGCTAATTCAAATTGGATACGTTTGGATTGTCTTGCAATATTGATTATCTAAAATGTTCTGGATACCCAGTAATTTTTTGATGTAGAGAGACGTGGTAAATTGAAAACTGCTTAGATTAGTCACTGGAGATCGGGACAATATAATCTCAATTTGAAGTCAGCAAACAAGCTCCTCTAAAATAGGTATCGATACCCACGAAAACTGATCTGAGTTTAGTCTTAGGACCAGAATATGCATAGCATTACTAGGTTTGTGTTGCAGCCAAAATTCTACATATACAATATGAGGGTATAACTCCTTCTGATTCTCTATTTCAATACTCATTTAAAATATAAACTTTAAAAATCTGATGAGCACCATTCACATGACTTTCTCTGCAAACTATTGTTACAAAATCTTTAATATTCTTTAATCTACATCACGGTAATCGAGATAAAAATATCAGAAACGCTTGTATTAGTTCCTTCTAAGTAGAAGAGAGGTAAGGTAACATATTAGGTTGAAACGATAGTCAAATCTCTTAAAAAGACCACCGCTATGTGAAATAATTGAAAATTGGTTCGTTTTTCACGGTCAGGAGTAAAACAAAAGAGAGATGAAACGAAGAATGGCCACCCATTCGAGAAAATTTTAAATTACGTAAAATTGATAACAAAAACAAGGAATATCTCGGGAACGGTTAACTACACAAAAAATTATTGGACATAACTTGGGTGTTTTAACCAGATCTTTACCAGTTAGGCAAAATTCTTCTAACATGCTATTCCCAGAAAATTCAAATATACATGTTATTTGTAAATATATTCAATACATGTATTTTACACAAAATCGTTTGAGCCATATTTGACAAAAACATTTTCTAAAAAATGTCTGTATAAAGGGAAGAGGAAATGTTCTTGAAATTCTTCGTGCTGTACCCTTAGAAGATACTAAAATTAAATACCATTCGTGTCTGAGCTATGCTGTCCGCAGTCACACACAATATACACACAGACTCACAAGACACATACATGCACCTTTTTCTTAACGTGTTGTTTTGGACTCAAGACTTCTGAAAACTTATATTTCAGGTAAATCTCGTCATCAAATTTTTGGGTGGAATACAATACCTTTTCTACCTACTATACCTATTATACCTATACATACTAGTACGTGTAGAGAAAATAAAGCTTCTCTCTGCTTGTTAAATAATGATGTTTAGGTCCGAGAAAGGTAGTAGATGACATAGTATATATTGCAATTTTAATATATAGACGAGATTATAGATAACATAGTACGCAAATGAACACCTAATAGCTGCGTGCAGCTCATAAGTAGTGTAGCGAATTAGTTTAAGGAATATTTTAACATTGCATTATACAGCTGTAGCCTGTGAACCTATCCTACAGAAATGGTCCCATATTCCCTGTATTAATGATACACATTTACTTACTTATTTATTTATATATAGCATAGGAGGTGAATAAGTCAAATATTTGTATCAGCGTTTGAGGACGATATGGTGATTCAGAATTTGCAGTTTTTTCACCTTTTCTGACATTTTGTTCTTAAGGACGATTTCAGGATGTTCTTAGGATGGGTAACTTTCCCTACTTCAAGCGTTGAGTGATTGTTTAGGTAACAGGTCACACGTTTGACCTTACTCTTCCCTATGCGCTGCCCGACTCTAGGTTGTGTGAAGTGAAAGAAGAATAGCGATTGCTCTGTAACTTCAGGCTATGTAACCATACTTATTCATACGAAATTATCTGAATAGAATTCCCATTGTATTCAGGGTCCAACTTAGAAAAGTTGAGCACAATGACATTATGTTTTAATTAAATTTGGTTTTATTGAACAAATACATAATCAAACCAACATGTAAGGATTTACACTTCGGTTCTTTAAACTACAATAACATCTTTATTGCTTTTACAAATGTGAGAAATTAAAATTAAAATTAAACATTTAAGGACCTTCTTTTAAAGATTTAAGAGAACTTTGTCAGTAATCCTTTGATACATTACAGTAAACGTTCGTCTTTTGGGAAGATGAAAAGTTAGAAGTTACTGATGATTTAGTCCTTCGCAGCCTTGAGGCGGATATTAAATCAATATATGCTAATTCTGCCTAAGTAAAACCATTGTGTAAAGGAAAGTTTGCGATTGAGTCGGTCTCTCATTTTCTCATTATGAATCACGTGAATATAAGTCGGCAGTGTGCGAACTGTGCTAAACACAGCAGCTGGCCTTGCACGATATATGTAAAAACAAGAGAGGCATAGCGTAGGATTATTCAAAACACTTAAACCTTGGTATTTTTGTGCCTCATTTATGACTATTAGGTAAACAGACAAAATGAGACATACTTAAGTACTATATGGCGTTGTTCTCTACTAAGAACCAAAATATTTACACTTATTCACCTCCTAACCTGTATAGCTTTACTTTTAAAACTATCTTTTTAAATATTGTTATCGTGTAAATGAGCTTCAAGTATTCTCACATTCGAAGTTCCAGGTTCGATTCTAGGGGCTGGCCGCTCTGACCTAGAGTGACTCTGGTTTTTCGTCGTTGGGGTGGTTTCTCTTTTATTACGTATTTCCTTACCCTCGTTTCGCATCCTTTCGTTTCCGCTTTGATGTTTCGAGTGAGCTTAAGGGCTATACAGTATTGGTCGTTATTGGACAGATGAGGCAGATCCTGGTTCGTTGGAAAGTTCTTCTTGGCCCAGCCGAATGGCTGCCTTCTCTGAGCCGCCTCCAGTGGGCTTAGTTCTTATAAACTGAAGCCTTCCTTAGCAGACTCTCCTGCCAGTGTCACCGAGTCATCAAACTTTGAACCGTTAGAGACCCTCTGCAGGTCCCTGTCGGCCAGCCTGCCTTCGGCCTATAGACTCCTGCACTTCTTTCATCTCACATGTTTCTCGTGGGGATGAGAATCACAAGATCCAATTTGCCTCGATGTTCAATGTCCCTTCGTTTTCTGTTAAGTTCCTAGTTATATTCACAGTAAATATCGTTAAAAGATGTTTCATATAAGATAATAACCTTTCTTCAAAATTATTTCCTCATGGTTCCTCTGTAGTTTTGTTTCCCACTATGTTATTGCAAGAAGGGCTATCTCGTAACTGCTGTTCAAAGGGGAAGCGCAATCTTCATTAGCACCAGCGAACCATCACTGAGAGTGCTGCTATCTGCGTGCGTTTTCCTCCTGGTTTCGTTCTGATAAGGTGGCCATCTGTTTGTAGTTCGAGTCAGGTATTTCAGTCAAACAGGTAACAACTGCGAAGTATTCCAGCGAAGATTACACAGATATTCCAATGATCTACGGGAAAACGCACCACAATACAGATCAGACCCGAGAGCTGTATTCTGAACGTTTCCCAACGACACGTCCACATTCTGCACATGTGTTTAGACGTACAGAGATGGGCTTACGTACCCAGAGATCTTTCCAGGTACATGTCGTAGAAACAGCAATCTGCGACGCACCTGATCTTCCCCGGAGCATTATGCGGTATTTTGGATAAATCCCATAGGTAAGCATTGCTTAAATTAAAATAATACGTAGTTATGTACAGTGTAATATAAACAATAATGCCATATTGCTATTTCATTTTAGTTTGCATTATTATGTGTACCTATGATAATGAAGCTGATAAAGTTAATGAAGATAATACTAATAGTAATGCGCTTATTATCATTTCTATTATTATGATTGTTGTTGTTGTTATAATGAAAGCTATTAGTTCTCAACCATTAATAGCTCTTTCTCATCGTAATTAGAAAAAAGGAGAGCTACAGCAGACCTGGAGATATCGAGGTTCTCGTTTCAAAGTATTCTGAAGGAATGATGGCATCCCTTTAAGCTGTTCCTACACCAACAGTTGTATGGAAACGATTTCCAAGGTCGGGTATCTTTCTGAAAAAGTCTCTTAAATAAAGTAGACGCAAATACGAATTTAATTGGGCAGATTTTGTGGGGAGATGAATGCTATTTTGCCAATAACTCCACTGTAAAAATGACATAATGTACATCACTGGGCTCCTGAAAATTCTCACTGGTTACGACCACATCACATGCAAGCGCACTGGGGTTAACATGTTGTGCGGCATCTAGGTGATCCTTGGGCCATTGTCTCCCAGTCTAACTGGTCAGATGTATTATGCAATTCCTACAGAATGAACTGAATCTAGAGCATCTTCTAGAGAGCATCCCATTTCAGTTAGCTGTGAGGCACTGGTTTCAACACGATTGTACAGGGGTTAGACAATATTCCAGCACTGTGTACCCGGAACGGTCGTGGTGGTTGCATTCGATGGCCAGCGAGATCGCCTGATTTAACTCCCTTGAATTTTTTTCCTATGGGGATATACCAAAGCCAGAGTTTACGAAGTGGAACCGGAAAATCCAGATATGTTAAAAAAAAGAAAAAAGAATACGTCAACCTTGCCCTTCAATACCTGCAGAAATGTTAAGAGGTGTCCATGCTAATACTGATAGGCGTTTACATCAGTATATCAAACAAGGCGGACAAGCAGTTGAACATTTGTATTATGAATAATGTAGTAATAAATATATTTCAGTCTCTAAAATATTAATGTTATTCATTATATTCATTAATCAGTATTACAATCAAGGATACAATAGCATTTATTTAATATTGCTAAATGTGAAGCACAAATTGTTGTATTAAGTGTTTTTGATAAATTAGCTGTCAGATAGTGAATATGCTTTGGCCCATTTTCGTATTGGTTTGCTTGGGGACAATCATTCTTCTACACAAGAACCTTTCTCGAGCCCAGGAATCGAACCCATCACCTCCCCCCCCCCCACGGTGAGAAAGTTCGAGCTATGGAACCACTTTTAGCAGCAGTGTTGGTTTTCAAGCTCTGGTCTTACGTTTAGTAAGGTTCCCTCTCTGTTAGAATCGCGTCCCTTTACTGACAAACTAAGGCAAACCTTTCGACGTCTGCATTATCCGAGAGTAACTAACTTCAGCAAAGGACGACTTGCGCGGGCCACCTGGTATGTTCGCCCTAAGTTTGGTTGGGGGATAGAAGAGACGCGGCTTACAACCT
This sequence comes from Hymenopus coronatus, assembly GCA_030762935.1. Taxonomy (NCBI): domain Eukaryota; kingdom Metazoa; phylum Arthropoda; class Insecta; order Mantodea; family Hymenopodidae; genus Hymenopus; species Hymenopus coronatus. The sequence goes on from CM060900.1 coordinate 354,664,239, forward strand.
GCATGCATTTTGTTCACTTCCACATATCATTTACATGTGATCGACTGTTAAAGTGCCGTCATCCTCCATAGTCTAGAGTTAGCATGCTAGCCTCTAGTTTCCAAGGTCGCGGGTCCAAAACTGTAGGAGGGAAATGGATTTTCGTCAGGCGTAAATTTCCTTAAAATGGATTCCTTCCAAAGGAAAGTAAAGCGAGTGGTTCCTGACGTAGATTTACGGCACGTTAAAGGACCTCAGGCCTGATAAGAAGACCTTTGAGACAAAATGAAGCTGTCTTTCACGCCCAATATAGAACGGGACGCTGAGAACTGCAGCAATTAAAGAGCGTCCATAATTTAAATTCAATTTTATTTTGACCAAGATGTTTAATGTGAAAATCACTTCATTGATAAGCAAATTTGTCATCTTCAATAAAGCTAACCATCAATGCAGATCGCACTGAAATCGTAACATTTGCATAGATTACAAAACCATTTTCTGTAATGTGCACATGAGAATAATGCTCCGTAAGGTTGTGTTACATTTTCTGGCAGAAAAAAATCAAGCAATTTGACAGACAATGTGATACATAGAACTGCAGACCTAAAGTTTGTGTAAGACTGCGTCGTATTTCCTGGAAATAGACATTAAGAGACTGTAAGACTCATTATGGTATCAGGCAATGCTAACAATAAGTTTGTGTTAGACCTTTCATTTAACATGCAATGAGGTAGTGTGAGGTGTAATGTGAAAGGCGACACTGCTGACAATAAGTTTGTATAAGGCCGTGTCCCATTACACGGAAACAAGCAATGAGGCAGTGTACGGTACAGTGTGATGTACGGCGCTGCTGACAAAAACTTGTGTAAGGCCGTGTCCCATTTAATGGAAACAAGCGATGAGGTAGTAAGGTGCAGCGTGATGTACGGCGCTGCTGACAAAAACTTGTGTAAGGCCGTGTCCCATTTAATGGAAACAAGCGATGAGGCAGTAAGGTTCAGTATGATGTACGGCGCTGCTGACAAAAACTTGTGTAAGGCCGTGTCTCATTAAATGGAAACAAGCGATGAGGCAGTAAGGTGCAGCGTGATGTACGGCGCTGCTTACAAAAGCTTGTGTAAGGCCGTGTCCCATTACACGGAAACAAGCAATGAGGCAGTAAGGTGCAGCGTGATGTACGGCGCTGCTGACAAAAGCTTGTGTAAGGCCGTGTCCCATTACACGGAAACAAGCAATGTGGCAGTGTACGGTACAGTGTGATGTACGGCGCCGCTGACAAAAACTTGTGTAAGGCCGTGTCCCATTTAATGGAAACAAGCAATGAGGCAGTGTACGGTACAGTGTGATGTACGGCGCTGCTGACAAAAACTTGTGTAAGGCCGTGTCCCATTTAATGGAAACAAGCGATGAGGCAGTAAGGTGCAGTATGATGTGCGGCGCTGCTGACAAAAGCTTGTGTAAGGCCGTGCCCCATTTAATGGAAACAAACAATGAGGCAGTGTAAGGTGCAGTGTGATATATTGCACCACTGACAATAAGTTTGTGTAAGAAATTAGTAAGACAATAAGTTTGTGAACTTTCCTAGCAGTGTTTCATAAACAATAGCTGGCTATGATTTTCCAATTCCCCCGGCAGTAAACAAAGTGACAGTGTAAGTTACCGTGTGACATAAGTCACTGCTGACAACAAGTTCGTCTAAGGGTATATTAGATTTCCTGGCAATTAACAAGGCGCGGTGACTTAAGGCGTTGTAGAGAATACGTGTAAGAAGAATATGTTAGCTCTCTTGACATTAAAATATGAGGCGGTGTAATGAGCAGTATGACATAAGACACTTCTGACAATATCTGTATAAGAGTATGTTCACCTTGGCAGAAAACAAACAATAAGTATATAGCGCAAAGTATGACGTGGGCCTTTGCTGACAATAAATGTGCGTAAGGGTGCGCTATATTGGCTGACAGTAAGCAAGAAGGGCTGTGTAGCACGCAGAATGACTCAAAGTATTGCTGACACTGAGTTTGAGTAGGGGATGCATTACATCGGTTCACAGTAAACAACGGGGATGTGTAGCACGAACTAGATAGTTGTTGCTGATAATATGTTTCAAAAAGATATGTTTCATACTGCTGACAATATACAGTGAGGCCGATTAGCACGCAGTATGACGCGATGAGCTTTTGGCACTAATTTTGTGCAACAGTGTATCACATCGGCGTATAGTACAACATATTACAAATTTACATTAGTCTAAGATTTGACCATTGTTATTCAGATCCTATGTGATAGGAAAATATAGTTTTCAACTATAATAAAACTACATTAATAAAGCGCCTCATGGTCAGCTTTGCTTAGGCAGTTACCCAAGAAGACACCGCGTGCCTGACCCATGCTATCAGAAGTAACGTAGGTAATATCGAGCTGCGTGTTTAGCAGTGTTTCCGTAAACATGTCAACATACTGCACAGGAATTCCTTTTCTTGTGAAACTCCGCTAAAGAACCTGCACCTTTAGTTATTTGTTTATTCTTCCAACATACTGTTTCAACGTAACCGACAATGAATGAAAGAAAAATATCGAAAAATAAGCCGGGATATACCATTCTAGAGGATAGAGGCAAAGAACTGACAAAAACAACTAAGACAGGAATGCTATCAGAATACTACCTAAGGATTGTATATAAAGTCAAACAAAATTAATACCTTTTGAAGTGAGATAAGAAGTTTATGTATTCATCTACTGTATTTAACTAGTGATAAATAAAAAAATGAAATTAAATAAATTTAACAGCAAGTGTTTTTTATTTTTATATATATATATATATATATATATATATATATATATATATTTACAGTAAGTTTTCAGATTGATATTAGGATACCTATAAAATGAACAGGATAAGCATAATATGTTCGTGGTTAGGGCATTATGTGCATGCTTTGCATTCAAGAGAAGTCGGAACTTTTGAGTTATAAGTAGCCCTTTTGAGTAGGTAACTGCTCTTTGCGGATTTACCTAAAAGTTAAGGAAGAGTTTACTAATAACGAAAAAGGGGAAAAAGGTTGTTTTCATGTCCCGTGCTTACCAAAAACACCCCCTGAGATGCAAGTATGTTGGAATCATACACTAGTGCTTCATGCGCTGCCTAATCTTCAAATTATGTAATGTCTAGTGTTACATAAAAGCATATCTAATACAGTTTCGAAGCTGCAACAGCAAACTTAGCACCAGATTAATTATAAGCAATAGAACTGCTATATTTGGTGTAATTCTCTAAAGCGCCTGTATAGTACAATCAGGCTGAACAGCGTACAATATGACACAAAATTCTGTTGACCATTCTTTGTGTAAGAATGTGTCACATCGACTGAAATAAACAAAGAGGCCTTTCATTGTGTTACTGTGACAAAAGTTGTTGGTGACAATATGGGATGGAAATGAACAGTTAGGCTGTGTAATCCGCAGTATGACACAGAGTGTTGGTTAGTAAGGGTGAGTAATATTGGCACAAAATAAACAATGTGGCTATGTAATGCACAGTATGACGTAAGATATTATTGACATTAAGATTGTGTAGGTGTGTGTAACAATGGCACACAATAAAACAAATACTGTAAAGCGTAGTATGACGCAAGGTGCTGCCGACAATAATGTTGTGCCAGTGTGTGTAACATTGGCACAGAAAACAACGTACTGTAAAGCGTAGTATTGCCGACAATAATGGTGTGCCAGGGTGTGTAACATTGGCACACAAAACAAAGTGACTGTGTAATGCACATTATGACGCATTATTGTGTTGTAGTGAGGTCTATATTTATTTTGTAGTAAGATTTTGTATAACTGTTACGGTTTGCCAGTTATACAAAACTCATCCAGAGTGAAGAGGTCTTCAGAGGCCATTCCCAAAAAAAAATTCAAGATATACTTTTGGTTTACCATAAAAATATCTTAAACGTAATGTATTTTAATAAAAATCGTTAGAGCCATTTTGAGAAAATAACAAATTTCGAAAAATGTTCCAGGTAAAGGGTAGTTTGGGGTGAGGGGATTTTTTTTTAAAATCTTCGTGTCGCATGCTTGGAAGTTACCAAAGTTAAATACCAAATTTGGTATTTAACGGGCTCTTTTCGTTTTTGAGCTATGCTGTCCACAGACACACACGGGCCTTTTCCTAGCAATGCCTTTTTATTTAGGGGGAACCAAAATATGTACTTCAGTCAAACCTTGGTATCAAATTTTTTGGTGCATTACAATACCTTCCCTATACACTACACACACACACACATATATATATATAGTACTGCAGAAAAAGTAAAAATAGCCCTGTGTCAACTAGGAGATGCAAGATATCCATGCTAAAAATAAAAGATGTTTTTTCAACTTGAAGTACTCTCAAACGTATTGCAAATATCCTGAAACGAACAAGGTGGCCCAACTGCCCCATATTTTAAGTGTGCAGATATCCCCTGGTATAATAAACGAGTTGCATACGTGGAGACGTGGGCTATTTCAAATCAGTGGAGTACTGGCGAGAGTGACCTTCGCTATACACGTCCTGCTTATAATTATTATCAGTGGAGACGGTGATACTGTGTACTCATTATGAGGGGCAAAACGATGGTCGGTTCGGCGCAAGTCTTCCACTGGTCCGTTTTAACTTGAAATAGTCCAGTTGAGTTCTGCAACTCTTTTAACACAAAAAGTGATACCTGTACACGTCAAAATCGTGGCGGTTGGGCCACCTGGTATAAGAAACTGCAACGTACTGTTAACAAGTGAAGACGAATGTGCACATGATACAATTTTTTCTTGTACATGTTGGCAAACAATTTGTGTTTTAATCACTGCACCAACACTAGTTACTTCTGCTTCGCTTTTGTGACTAACCAACAGAGTCATCTTCGCGCATCCGAAATTCCGGCCTGTAGGCAAGAGATGTCCTTCTCCTGAGGTTCTACTGCTCCGGTCCGACATTTTGCACGTTTGATCTTGGATATTTAAAGTTAAAAAGTGCAGCTTAAGTTTACTGAATGGACATTTTACACCTCATAGATGAGACGGGAGAGTTTTCAGGTATTTGTGATATGAGTATAGAGATAGGTTCTTTAAGACATAAGGGATGATATCCCACTGGCCCTATCTGTGCTACATACTACAGCTTAGAAAGCACATAAACATGTATAATTTGTTTCATAGAAACAAATTCGTTGATGATGCATGTCATTACAGCTGGATTTTATTTTCTGTACTATAGGAGCCCAATTCACAAACTACATTTCATTTACATATGCAGTATAAATTAAAACAAGTCTATTACAATACTGCATGCTGCCGAAACCTTCTTCTTCACAATATCAGAGGCTTTATTGTCACATTACGATAGTATGATAATTAATAATTGGACGTTACCCCATCATAAGCATATTAAGGTCATCGCATCACCGCAGGGCGTCCGGCAATGCATTGTCGATAACCCTGCAGGATTTAAAGTTTCACGTTAACATAAAACTTAAAATTATTTACCTTTATTATACTTTTTGGAAGTACCAGACAGGAAGAAATATGATATCGTAATCATCACCAGGTAGCCATTATTGCAAAAGAAACACTGGAAGAAAATCTCACAACGGAATTATGACACTCTTAGAAGTGTGGGTGTAATTTGTCAAGTATAACGTGAGGAAGCATTTATTTTTAATGTACGAAAGCAGCGTTTTTCTAATACGGAATGAAATGTATGTGTGGGAACTAAAAATCTGAAATTATTGATGGTCAATTTAATTATTCACGCTAAAGCTCATAAAATCACGCGTCTTTTTGCATTCTTAATTGTATGTGTACAAGGACCATGCCTACTTTTTTTTCTTCAAAACCATAGGTAAAAAGAGGTCTGTAAACCATTAGGATAATCCATCGAGAATTAATCATTCCTCTTGTTTCGGTGGTAAAATAGTGGTTTGTTTGTTCGCTGTAATAAATTGCTCTCGTGAAGTAGCAACAAATGCAGATTCAGGTTTTTAAATTATGTCTACATAAATTATCATAATCTAGTAAATAATCATAAACATGATACATGGTATACAAGGGAGGGAAGCATCTGGCGCACTGCGAAGTACAGGAAACTATTGCGACTACCACTCTTCAAGAGGAACAGATATAGAGAAGGATCAAACAGGCCTACAGGCCGTATGCAGAAAGATCACGCAGATGTGCGAAAGTCCCTAAGACTTTCTGGCTAAAAGACCTGACCCATAATGAGAGCTACCCACAGACGGCGATAAACCACCCGTACAACCAGGCAGCACTCTGGTATTCACAGAAATACCTTATTTTAAAGCAATCATCGGCGTTTAATCTGCCTAGTACTGCCTAATGCCACAAAACCTATAAGCATAATTGAAGCATGAGCGAATGAAAGGTACATGAGGTATCAGAAATCGTGATAGAAGAGAAACCCTCCAAACATTCGCCTATCTACAGGGGGTAACCACGAAAGAAAAGTGGATGGTCAATAGGAATGAAATGAGCATGTCCCAAGAGCGAGCCTCATACGGAGCTACTTGTTCATTTTAAATTTTTAATGACCTTCCTACCACTATTTAATACAGGATTATGTTTCAATGTATAATCGGATTAATCAACATCTTCAACCTTCGTTATTATTTCCATTTTTTTTATTTTTTGAGGAATGGCATTGCTATATATGCAAGACACGCAATTTGCTTCCATTTTCCAGAGTTCCACAACGCCCAAAGCTTGAGGAGTTGGTTAGAGCAAAGTATCTATGAAAATCCAATGATTAAATTGCTACACATTTCTATTTTTCTGAGTTTCATGGGGAATTTAACACCGAAGCTGTAGTTTGTGCATAGCGATTGGCATAAACTGTATAATGTCAGTCAATAGTAATCCAATGCCCAAACAGATTTTCTAAATCTTAACAAATTAGGAATTTAAAACATATTTTACTTTATTTTGCTTTTCATGCTGGTCCTCACACACAATCTTAATTTCTGCATAAAGTACAGTTTCCTAAAAATTTTGGCTAAAAGGGCTTCATGGTTATGCAGTTTGATATTAGTCAGGCAAACAACCTTAACACAAGAGACTGTTTAACGAGAAACGAGGGTATTTAAACCTTACAATAAATAAATAGGCATGCATTTCATACCACAGAGATATGTATATATATATATATATATATATATATATATATATATATATATATATATATATAATCATAATGCCCCTTTTGATTTGTTTTCGTACAATACTGTTAATCATAAAATAGAAACACATATAATTAGAAAATGTTTTGTAATTCTATACATCAAAGCCTTAATAAAATGCCCTAGTGGTAATATAAATACTCAAGACATAATAAAATCAGGGTAAATATGGACACCTGCATAGCGTCGCATGGTGGTGAGCAGAGTAAATCAAATGATGCAATCTTTTTTTCTTTAACTACTAATGGCACCGCAGGCGGTGACACTGATGATACATGAATGATAATGGAGCACCGGTGGAATGCGATGGCGGGGGAAACCGGAGTACCCGGAGAAAACCCGCCCCAGCGCAGTTTTGTCCACCACAAATCTCACATGCTGTTGCTTGGGATCGAACCCCGGCCGTCTAGGTGAGAGTCGAGTGGTCTAACCACTCGGCCACGGCGCGGCCTTAGAGGCAATCTAATGCGGCCTCAGTTTATATACATAATCTTTCACAGTAGCAGTGGTTTAAGAAAACAAAGTTTCTCAAGAGAAATGTGCCAGGAACATTTCCTATTTGTCACCGAATTAAAATTGAGTGTTAAATGACTGTTTTCTTTCTTCGCTGTATTTTTACTGCGGTCTGTGATTATATTATGTGCATAATAATTCATATAAGATGAGAAAAATTTCTTGGAAAATCAAAGCACACATAGCCATTTTATAAAATTTAAAATAGCATAACAGGGTTAATATTCAAAGAAAAATATGAACAATATAATTCAATCTTGCTTATAGTCAATTTTTATTAAAAATCCATGTGTTTCGTGCTAATACCTGATTTTTTATTTATTTATACATTTCAAATAGTGTTATTGAATTTGTGCAATAACAAATCTGGAGGATAATGTAAGCTATTGATCAGAAATGAATAAACATACATTTCACACATACTATAACTTTTAGCCGGTTATCGAGACATCGTGTTAAAAGATATATCTAGTATAATAATTACGCTTGTATAAGGCAGTAGTTCTACATCGGATGCGCACACATTTGCCCAATGTACCTCTGAATGTGTTGCAGGATAAGGATGCAATAGCATATATAGAGTGAACCACTTCAGACTGTACAATATCTCAGTACGCTCTTCATACACAGCCATTCAGAATGTTCGTTGTGCTCTATACAAACCTGTTAATTTTTTTTATGAGAAGTGGGAAAATAACATAAAAAGATAGGTTCGCATTTAAAAAATTAAATTGATCCTAAAATTACAAGCACAACATCTTCCAAATAAAACACGACTAATAACATTTACTTTCCCGCAAAATTACAAGCAAATTTTATTCAATATAGTTCTTTTTACAACGCTTTGTTCTGGAGATATTGTACAGTCTCAACCTAAATAGTCCACTTTGTATTCCCAGAGCAAGTATAGTCTTCCCCGATAGATGATAGATAACAAGGATCATCAATGCAAGTAATAACTGATGTAAAAAAAGTACTTTCGGAAAATACATGGTGATCAGCCTGAACTTTCAGAAAAGTTAAACGTTGTGCACAAGAAAATATTGATGGTTTTTGCCCGAAAATGGTACACGCAGGTGTCATAGAGTTATAAGTTTCCTTTTCCAGCATATTAAGACTCAACATGAGCATTCCCGATGTGAAACATGTTATACCTCTCTGACATGTTGCGCTACGTGTCGCGCAGAATTTCTGGATTAATTTGAGGAAAGACAGCTGTAATCATCAGTTGCAAGTCAGCTTGATTCCATGGTCTTCCCCCCAGGGGCCTACTACGGTAGGTACGTGTTTGGCGCACCCGTGGGTTCCCGAGCCGCTCACCGGCATTTCACCTTTGCCATCTTTATCCACTTTTGCCACGCTTCCTTTCTATTATTTTTGTTTATTTTTTTCACGTTATCACCCTCTTTCCCTCAGGGGCCTATTTCGATAGGTACGGGTTTGGTGCACCCGGGGTCCCGAGACGCACGCCACACCTTTGCTTCCTATCCCATTTGTTTACTCCACGCTCTTTACCAACGCCTTCGTATCTTTCGTATCTCCTTTTCCTCCTGTTAGTTTGGTCTATATTGCTGTTCCCTCTTGTCACAATTGCACTTCTCAACTCTTTGATCCTCTCCTCCGACTCAGCCAATTGACGTATGTCCTGTCAGTGTACGGAGGACGACAGTAGCACCTGTTGTAGCTTTACATCATTCACTGAGGTATCCCCTTCATATACTGTCATAGCCATTCCTTTTCATGAAGCTTAAATTACCTTCCTCTTCTAGGTTTATTATATACTTATATTAAGCTAGCTATTTAGGATTATTAACACCTGCTTCACCAACAGGGAACTCTCCTATCTCCGTGGTCTTTCCCACGGTTTCTGCGGGACTCCGACTTGTGTGCTCTTCGGAGGACCCTTGATTGAAGGTTGAGTGAACCCTTCTCACTGTCCCTCTTTGTAAGTCCAGGTGCGGAGCCCATACCATAAGTCACGTACACCCACGTATTCCTTATTTAGGCCCACTTCTCCTCAGATGTCTCCTTGACTGCAGTGTTACCGCTGACTGGAAGTGCAATGTAATCAACCACAAGTCTCCTGAAATCCCCTGACCATGTACGGCCAGGTGACGTATAGCGGAGGGCCACAGGCGGTTATGCCTGTGGTAGGGGCCTAAAGTTGCACTTTCCGATGGTGCAAGACTTACATTGGGAATCCGTAGTGATGGTTGAAGGGTAACATTTCTTATGTATTCTCAGGGCTCATGCACACACCGGGAGGTTATAGTGTCTTTCCTTCTTCACCCCCTTGATAGGCTGACGCCGACAGTTCCGGACAGGGGTCCTTTAATCATGGCTACTCCGCGCACTTCTTTGTCGTCAAAGAGTGGGGCTCTCTCTGACGCGGCTCCTCAGCCCCAAATTGACGGCCTTGCAATGAAGGCGGCCTCTTCACTACGTCCCGCTTCTAATAAAAAGCGCTGCCTCTACAGTTTTGACCTTGCCACAGTTTTTGGCACACCTAAAAAACCACGGTTTCTTGTAATGAGTTGTACAGAGGAGGGCAAGCCCATGCATAATGTTACAGCATTTCGATTAGCCCGCCCTCTTGATACACTGGCTGGTCCACTCCGTACGGTAACCCAACAACGTAATGGCATGCTACTTCTCGAGGCGAAGACTGATAAGCAGATAAACTTGCTGATATCCCTCAAATCCATAGCTGGTATTTCTGTGACCGTTACTACACACCCAACCTTGAACTTGTGTAAAGGTTTGGTCACCCACGAGGTTTTTGCCAACAAGACCGATGAGGACCTGAAATTCTTCTTCGAACCGGAGGGCGTTGTTGATATTTATCGCGTAAAACGCAAGCTGGAGGGACAGTTGATCCCCACTTCCACCCTGATTTCGACGTTTAATAAGTCGTCCTTACCTGAGCGCATTTACATTGTTTTTTTTAACCTCCGTGTCCGCCCGTATATCCCCAACCCTATGCGATGCTTCAAGTGTCAGAAGTTTGTTCACACCTCCCAGCATTGTCACTCTGAGTACGCTATTTGCATGTGAGAAGGCTACAGTGCTCCACTCCACTGTGTTAACTGTAACGGTACCCATGCTTCAAATTCTAAAGACTATCCTATGTGGCAAATCGAAAAGAAGATACAGGCTCTTCGGGTTACCGAAAAGTTGTCGTTCTCCGAAACCCGTCAACAGTATAAACTTCGACATCCTGTAGAGCTTACACACCTTTACGCTACAGTTACCACCAACCTGATTCCAGCTTCTGAATTGCGAGCTCGGCATCCATCTATTGAACATCGTATCGGTCAGCCTACTAGGCCCCAAACCCGCTCCTTACACTGTCAGACAGGTGACCACCTGACCTCATCCTCTTCCGATACTTCTTCGCCGATACTCAAGGTTATCGTACCCAGTAAGTATAAGCAGGTTCTGGCAAGTTGCAGTTCCACTGTTCCTGTAAATCTGCCGTCTACCAGCGCCTCTCGACCTCAGGGACGCGGTGGTAGGAAGACATCGCTCTCCCCTGCTTCCAGTGCTAAAATCAGCAAGGTCGACCAGCGGACATCCTCTGACAGTGATGCTGAATCTTCTTCGATGGACGTGATCAGGGACTCCGGTTTTCAGCCAGCAAAACACCACTCCCGTCCGAAACTCAAACACTGACTATGAGTTTTCTGTCCTGGAATCTCAATGGCTACCGCTCCCGCATTGAAGAGTTGCAGCTTCTTTTCTTTCGATATGCTCCCCTTGTTATCTGTCTCCAGAAAACGCGCTATCACAAGCACAGCCACTGTGTTTTCGTGGATACACAACCTATCGCAGTGACCTTAATGATGAGCTCCGTGCCCACGTTGGCGTTGCTATATTGGTGAAAAATTTCATCTTCTCTAGGCAAGTGACCCTTACTACCACCCTTTAGTCTGTTTGTGTTGAAGTCTTCTTTCCCACCCTAACTCTCACAATATGCAACACGTATTTGCCGCCTGGCATGCCCATCTCCGACACTGACCTTGGTAACATGTTGTCTACTCTCCTTACTCCTTGTGTGGTAGTTGGGGACTTTAACGCTCACAGCTCTATTTGGGGTTCTCACCACACCTGTCCTAGAGGGACATTGATTGAGCGGCTCTTAGACAAGCACAACGTTGTTCTATTAAATACAGGAGATTCTACACACCTCTATCTCTCCTCTGGGTCTTTCTCAGCTATTGATTTAGCGTTCTGCAGCCCTTCTGTTGCGCCATCCTTTGAATGGAGCGTCTTTCAGGAATCTTATGGCAGTGATCACTTTCCCATACTTCTTCATTTTCTAGCATCACCTCAGTGGTGTTTTTCGCACGCTACTTGGACTATGTTTCAAGTCGTTCCGTCTTTCTGACGGGCGATTTTCCAATGTGGGCGATATGACCACTCATTTTACTGACGCTGTCCTCTATGCCACCTGCTCTTCCATTCCACAGTCCTCTGGAGATAGCAAACGGCCATCCGTACCATGGTGGAATTTTACATGCGCGAAAGACGTTTGTGCGTGAAAAACTGCCCTTCAGCACCTTAAGCGCCATTCTACGATGCAAAATTTAATTACGTACCAGAAACTCAAATTTCAAGCACGGAAAACCATTCTGGACAGTAACACCACCTCTTGGAATGTTTACATTTCCTCTATGTCCTCCAACACCCCTTCCTCGGAAGTTTGGCGAAAGGTTCGCAAAATTAAAGGCCGTTCCTCTCCTCTTTCAGTCAGTGGGTTGTTGCACAAGGGCTCCATTGTGTCAGTACCTGCAACTGTTGCTGAAATTCTTGCCTCTCACTATGAGACAGTCTCGAGTTCTGGAAATAACACCCCGGAATTTCTAGCTCATAGGGCATTAGAAGAACGGCGTTCGCTAGATTTTTCCTCTCGTACCACTGAGGATTACAATGCGGCCTTTACTTTGCCAGAGCTTCAGGCAGCACTCAGTTCCACCAGAGATTCTGCTCCTGGACCTGATGGCATTCACAATGTCATGGTGCACCATCTGCCACCGTATGCTCTGGCTTTCCTTGTACGGTTCTATAATAAAATTTGTACTGACCACACTCTTCCTACTTCATTGCGTGAGGCCTTTATAATCCATATTCCCAAGGAAGGGAAGGATCGCTCTCTACCTTCCAATTATCGCCCCATTTCCCTGACGAGCTGCTTATGTAAGCTGCTGGAACGCATGATAAATCGTCGCTTATTATGGGTCCTAGAACAGCGGAAACTATTGTCTGCTCTTCAGTGTGGGTTTCGACCACAACGCTCGATATCGGACCATCTTGTTTCCTTGGCCACTGCAATTTCCCAGGCCTTAGCGATGCGGCAGCACCTAGTGACTGTTTTCTTTGATATCGACAAGGCTTTTGAAACATCTTGGAGGCATGGAATCCTGCGCATATTACATTCTTGGGTTTCCGGGGAGCACTTCCCTTGTTTCTCCAAACCTTCCTCTCGGATCCGTCAAACTGGGAACTGTAATGTCGAGGAGACACACAGGTGGTGTTCCGCAGGGCTCCGTTTTAAGTGCCATTCTATTCTCCATTGCCATTAACAGTATTGTGAACATCGTTCGCCTACCAGTCCGCGCCTACCTATATGTTGATGACTTCGCTATTTACTGCTCGTCCGCTAGTATTCCGGTCATCGAACGCCAGTTACAGCTAGTTTTGACCAGGCCTTCTACTTGGAGTGCTCACAGCGGCTTTCGGTTTTCCCCATCGAAGACTGTGTGTGTTCACTTCTGTATGAAGCGCACCTTACACGGTAATCCATCCTTGTCTCTTGGGGGTAACTTGTTGCCTTTTGTCCCCACTACCAAGTTTCTTGGTCTTTTCTTCGATCCTTCGCTTACCTGGAAGCCTCACGTCTCTCACCTGCGGAAACGGTGCACTTTATCGCTGAATCTGCTTCGGGTGTTAAGTGGGACACAGTGGGGAGCTAGCAGAGTGTGTCTATTCCGCCTGCATCGCTCTTTTGTTCGCTCCATTTTAGATTAAGGGAGTGTCGCTTATGGCTCTGCCGCTCGTACAACGCTCAAACCTTTGGACTCTGTTCACCATACAGTTATTCGCCTGTGTACCGGAGCTTATCCCACTAGCCGAATAGAGGCGTTGCTTGCAGAGGCTGGTGAACCTTCTCTTTCTCTATGCCGCGAAATTCTATTGGCCAAAAATGCATCAAAGCTTAGTGCCTTGGTTGACCATTATACACGTGGCGTGCTTAAACCTCTCTGTGCCTCTTCTAATGCGGATCGTCCTTCACTCCCTCGCCCGTTAGGTATACGTTTTCGCTCTCTCTGGAAACGCCTTCGCCCAGTCATAAACTTCGACCTCTCCGCCCTGAATAAACATGATGCCCCTCCTTTCATCTACCGGCTCTCTTTTGAACAGCTTAAATCCTCTTACCCACAGTTTCAGTTTATATACACAGACGACTCTCTGCTTTGTATTCTACCCATCCCCTTGTACAACGAGTGCAGTTACTAATCCACTGACCGCTATGCAGTTGAGATAGAGCCGCAAAACAGGCATTACCGAAAACTCATATTGATGTATCTCAAGTGCCACCTCAGGATGTGCAGCATTATCTTTAGCGTCAGCTATACTCGCGATGGCAATCGCATTGGGCAACAACATCTTATAAACTTAGCGAAATCAAGCACACTATAAGTCCTTGGAAAACATCCTGCCGTAAGAACCGTCTCCAGGAAGTTACTCTTTGTCACCTCCGGATTGGTCACATACACCTGACGCACAAACATCTCCTCCAAGGTAAGGATCAACCGCTGTGTTCATTTCACTGGAAGTCGTAATAAAAACCGGTTGTCCCCCAGTCTCAAAACAATTTTATCCGACGACGATGATGTCATAGCACGTCTAATTTTGTTCTTACGTGAAAGCGGACTTTACAGTTTTATCTGTCTTCACGCTGTCTCGTCCTTTACTTTCTTGCTGTTTTAGTTTCCCCTGAGTGCTGGTGGTTTCCTTAGGAGGTGCATGTAGCTTTTATCTGTTTTACCGAACTTCTATTCATGGGCGCTAATAACCCCAGCAGCTGATGCGCCCTAAAGCTGCTACTCTACTACTATTACTCTATGGTCTTTGTTTGTGCACTGTTCACTTAACGCATACCCACACAAAAACCTGCTGACCTAAGTCCAGAGTATTAGAATACCATGGGATGATTCTCGGCTGCAACAGTGATTGTTCCATACATGGTTTAATTCGCCAGTGTCGGGTAAAGGGGTATAAGTCCAAAAATGAAATACTTTAATAAGGAATTGGAAGCAATTCTCACAAATAGCTGATCGGCATTTCAGTAATTTTATTAGCACCAATATTTAGGTCAAGTATCAGTGTATTGATTGAGAGATATCCACAAACAGATTGGACTTTTCTTTGCTTGATTGTTAGTATACAGTAAAATATGTGTAAAATGCATTTTTGGACTTTACCCTTTTCCCTAGGCACCAGCAAATTGATTCCGTAGTATGGGAAGCTAATGCGGCGGAACGCCGTCCTGTTGATAGAGAATGATGTTCAATACCCTCATCTTCCTGTAGTTGAGGGGCCATAAACTGCTCGGTCCACTTCCGCGGACTTCAAGTCATATCCTGCCGAACATCTTCCTCCCTGTTTCTGTCACGCATCCTTCCTGTCTGGGGCACTTTGTGACCATCGCCAAGAACATGTTACACTAGTTAACAATGCTTCGATGTGATTGGTCATACCAACAGTTGTACTGATGTTTGAAAGCTTTCTGAGTCCGTGTTACAGCTGAAAAGTTCACATACCTGTCATATGGCGCAGTATTCTGACGTTTTGTTTCCATACACAACAGTGCTTTCATACCATTCGAATGTGCCTGAAACATGGTCTGAAACGTCGCTCATGTTAAATTCCATCCTTTCCACTTAGAGTTATCACATCTCGTGTCTACGCAGCTGAGCCGGGGTGTCGTTCGGCCGATAAGCTAGCATTTTCCCCTGTCGGTTAATATTAGAACCCGTTGTTAGGTAAGGTACACAACTGCCTAATAAGTTCATATGCACTTTAAAAGTTATGTACTCTCCCATGTCATTAAAGGAAATGTTGGAACTGTTTGCCTTCTGTGTCAAAACATTTCTGACATGTTGTTACGAATTTCCCATTACTTTTCTAATTCTCTTTGAGAAACTGAATTGATGCTTTGGTGAATGTCATCATTAAGTTAATCTAAAGCACAAAGACTCGTTTTATACAATTTATCTCTATTCACCCCCCAGAGATAATACAAGCCGTTAAATTAGAGGACTTTTAACGCCATTTTATGTTTTTGCAGTTAAATATAGAGTCAAATACTTGAAAAAAAAACATGTGCAATGAAACGTCTGTTGCATGAGCTGTCACCGAGTGTTGGCATTTTAAATTGATTCAGCGAAAAGTAAAGCAAAATTGCTCGCATATATATTAGTTATATGTGTTCTGAAAGAATGGTACTATTATTTTGCTCCTTAAACTGTACACCACGTCTTATTCTTTTGGCATAAAGCGGTTCCTCATGTAACATTTTAGGTTTCTCAGTATTCCAATATGGGTTGTTTTAAGAATTTCCACACTGACGTAAATGAAGACATGCTAATCTGAAAAGAAGTTGAAATTAGAATCATTTTCAGCATCATGAATATATATTAAACTCCATTCCCACTATCTAATCCCATACGCAGAATCACCAGGTTTAAGTTCTTGCACCATTGTAAATTTAGGTATAGAATTTTAACATATGTAACTTAGTAGCTGTTTTCAGGGAATCGTAAGAAAATTCCGTTTGGTGAGAAAGACAGCTAAGTGATTTTAGTGAGTATTCTACAGCGTTATCCAAAGTCATCAAGAGTTTCTTCTGTAAGCACTGCACGTCGCCTTTTTTTGCTTCTTATAAACAACATTTGCCGTTTTAGGAAAGTTAACCGTTCTATGAAACGACTTGAGACTTGATAAATCGAATAATGAGACATATGGTTTGCCATTCCTCTCACTTTACGTGTTGTTCACTGAAACGCGGTGTAAACTGCGCTGTGAGACCTTGAATAGCCAGTTATCGTCAGACAGCTTCCCTCTTACCGCATAAACGCTGTTCGTGTTACCGAGCGGAAGCCCATTTCAACGGCGGAGAAATGATATTTGGATGACGTAGTATTACATACATTGTCCAGATATGACTACAATAACCTCTTATATACAACGTTTTACACTTCTGGCATCTCAAAATGATCAACCTGTATAATCATGTTACAAGCTTTGTATGGGTAACTTCGTGTCATAAAACATGTTAAATTAACGACAAAACTACCCACACCTTACTATCATTTTCGCTTCTTGATCATAGAGAGCATGCAGCGTTGAACTACGAACCAGAAAGCTGCACATGTCCACCCTGCTGGGTAAACAAGCCCATCGCAGTGGCTATGCAGAATATAATCTGCATATGAATAGCTCAATGTCTAAACAAGCACTACTCTATCATAAATTAATAACAACTGCAATAGTACTAAGATGAAAATACATATTATAACTGGATCTAATATAAACATATATGTGTATATTTGGATACATCTATATTAATTAAATATCCTTATATTCTATGAGCCCATAAAGCCCTCTTAGGCTCTACTATGTTATTTTCCTCTGAAAAAAGAAAATAACTAAACTGTTCTTCCTGAAGTTTAAAAGGAAATATAATTCCAAAAGTACTGTTCGGAATGCGATACTATATAGTTTAAAAGTGTGAGGATAATGTCTACAAAACACGTATAACACAGGGTTCTTCTAACAGTCCTTTCATCAGCCATGCATATCCCAGCGGGTCTAGCCACCCCACCAACGCCATATTTCCGGCCGTGAAATTGAGACCGTTTTAACGGCAAAGAGCAGTTCGACTCTCGTACCAAATGACTCGCAGATTTTGGCCTATTGCAAAATCAACTAGCGAGAATTAGCAATCATGCTTAAATTAAAAATCTAATACTGCTTTCAGAGAGTAAATGACCACTGTGTTCGCACATAATAATGTAATTAAAATTTTAATGTGAAACAATCAGGTGTTCAAAATTACAGAGAATTACCTTGTCGTGAAGGTGTTAACACTGCAAAAGCAAAATCAAAAGGTCTTTAATTTTTTTAAAATAAGTATATTAAAATATAAACAAAGATTGAACGTGCTATCTTTAATATCACAAGGACCGTCTAACATGTCATGGTGCAAATATTTGAAAATTCAGACTATAGGCAGTGATTTGTCTTCCGCTTTTTACCTTCTGTTAGTGAATGCTCCTATAATAGGGAATTTACATTTATAATTATATGTTGAATCAACGGTTAGTACTCTACGCCAATGTGCAGAAAATGGCTTTTCACAAATAGTGTACCTTTATGCCATGCCACTCAACTAAGAACAGTGAAGCTTGGTATTATTGCAAAAGTGTTCAGTAAACAGTTATGTACAGCAGCTCTTCGAAAGTTGGAAAGTAGTAATACTTATGATTATTTTTACCAATAAATTTAAAGGATGTTTTCAAACAAACATTACAAATATTTTATTTAAAAAGATAGTAAGTTAATCACATCCGCATGCAATTTACCATTGTGCATAAGGATCTTGAGCACTAAGGTTTACTACAATTGACGGGTGTATATTTTGAAGAAGGTAACATAAGTAAATTTTGAATTTAAGCTTAGTTTATCACTATCTAATTTAAAATGCCAGTCAATTGTTTTAAAACTTCAGCATTAGTAAACAATATCATTCAAAGTATTAGTGCTAGTCTTCATTACATTATCTCAACAACCATGTAAGTTAAAGCTGAATGCATTTACACTTACGTTCCCCTTAATGCAACCAAAATGTCAGGTGTGCACCATTGAATAACAGTAACCTATGACCTCTGCAAATCAGATTTATTAAACACGTTTGATCATCAAAAGCATCAATTCCCTTAGCACTAGGTTGTAATTTTATTTCTTACTTTATTGTACTGAACGCTTGAATTTAGATAAGAAACCGCAGCAAACGCTGTCACTCCACATTTGGAAGAGATAATTGATGTAGCCTCCGGATAAAAATGGAACCAGGAGTGCAGTATTCACGAACTTTTGAATAATGAAGCATCAAGATGATTGACGCCAGTCGATAAAAATATGGTTATATACCTATAGTAGCTTTCGCAAGGTACAAAGACAAGTGCCGATGGTCGATGTGGGTTTCATTCTTTTCTTTTATTGTTTTATTTGTATAGCCCCATTTAACTTCTATGGTCATATTGGGGGCTTTGACTTATAAAATACTGCTTGAGATGATACGATTTCAACACAGAAAGTAATTTAAAAAGACCCAAGAAGAAACAGAGCGTTTTATATAAATGAAAAGTTATTGTATTTGTTTTTAGGTATACATTTTAAAGGAAAAAAAGGGCTTATAATATTTTCTGTGTTGCTGTCAATCACAGCATTTACAGAGTGTTTAAACAGAATACCGAACTAAAATGTGGACGTTGATCCTCAGGCAGTGGCGTAAGGTCATAAGGGGCACAGGGGCACGTGCCCTCCCTACAAACATTTTAAAAAATAATTTCTTCATAATGTTTTCAGCAAAATGCTATAATGTAACTATTGTACCTTCTGTAAAGTCTTTCAGCAATGCGCAGTTGTAGTGAAAGTGGCTGCATTAATATGCGTTAATATTAACCAGCTGCATTTCTTGGACACAGAGGATTGTGTGGTCATTCTATGCGCAGGCGCAGAAGAGCTCAAGTGTTTTTAAATGTGGCTAGTTTGTATGTGAAGGGTGCGGGAGGCTGAGAGGGGAACGTACTCTTCGGACACGTGGACCTGCGTGGTCATTTGCCGCGCATGCGCAAGGAGAAAATAAGAACCCACAACAATAAAAAAATTAAGTTTGAGCCAAGTTCGTGACAAAATATTTAGCAAAAGATGTCTTTATATATATGATTAAAAATAAGAAACGAACCTATAGATTCAATGGCTTCTTTATTTGAAAACAAATTCGATATCTAAACCTCCCGAATTAATTACATAAGAAAATGTTATGCGGTGAAAATTTACAATGTTGGTATTCGGTAAATCCAGCAGAAGACAAACATGCATCCCAGCAACTGCAATCAGTGTAGCTCACTCACTTATTTTGTATCTCCGTAAAGCTGAGAGACGAAATAGATCCACGATGTTTCAATATGTCTTCTATTTAAAGTCTGTTAGAGTTAAGATTAATGTTTATTTCCTAACGTTCTGCATTTTAAGTTTCATTTGAGAACAGAGAAAGCTCAACTAACAATGATTAAGTAATTAGGTAGGGCATATGTGTTGAAATTATTGTTGGTATGAAAGCGCGCCACGGCAGCTGCCAATAGCAAATATGATTATTTTACTTGTGAAAAGTGACACGGAGTGAAATAGAGTGCTGACTACAGAGAGTTTCAGAACAACGAAACCAAGAGCAAATGGATAAGAAGTTGTGATAAAGATATTTTAAATGTATTTTATAAGTTCATGAAACTAATCTGATTGTGCTGGTGAATAATTTAGTGGAATTAACTGCAGGGTATACAGGTGTTTCAGTTGCTAGCGTTGAGCATGTCCACAACCCGTAGAAACAAATTGGTAGTGTTAAAATTCGCCATAGGAGGGAAAGTCCTAAATTATGTTTGGAAAGATAGGCGGCTTTGTAAAGTGTAGGATTCGTACTAGCGAAAAAGAGAGTGTTTAAGATAGTTAATGGTGATCGCAGCTTAACTTTAAGCCTTTGGGTAGTTTCCATAATTTATTTATTGAGAGAAATGGGCGCTTCGTTTAGGAAAAGAAACAGGCGGCTAGGTTGCTCTTAATGAATCTTTCAAACTGAAGCTGGTATCAACTATTAAACACAGATCTGCAATAACCACCTCGCTGATAACGTTGTTGATTCTGATACACGATAACTTTAGAGTCAAGTTATTGGTAGTTCTGAATTACCTGCAGTGATGACGACGGAATCCTGCTAATGTGAGTACACACAGTATATGTATGTATTTTGAATTCTCAAATTTTATTTGTTAGGTTTAACGAACTTCATGCATGAGTATACACAGTAGCGTAGCCATAAATATGTTAAGGTGATGCATCTGTGCAGTTTTGAAAATGCACAATATGTAAGATTCGTTATTGAAATGTATATCAGTAATTAAGCGTAATAATATTACATCTTTTCATCACGTATCGAAATTCTAGCTTGCAAGGTAATTTAAATAATAATTTTTACTGCCTAAATTCATTGTTCTAATAAAAATGAGCCACACGATGCTATTTTCAAAATATCTTTATACAAAAATCTAGTTTTACAGTACATGAATATAAAAGTAGATTTGTCATGTTACTTTTTTGTGTTAGCCTAGTTAGTGTAGAAAAATTATTACTTTTCGAACTCTCCAAAACTCTTCATTTTTCAAAACTTAATAATTTATTCATAAAAATCAGAGCATTATTTTGAAAAATTAATATGACCATTTTCTTTAATGTGGTTGTGGTTGAAAGTGTAAATATTTTGAATCAAATTAATGAAAAATTGCAACGTGTGGAACATTTTGAGCGTGGAAAAGTGTGGGGAAGAATTACGAGAAAATTAGGTTTAAAGTTGAGAATGCCTGTTAATAAGCATGCGTCTGCGTATCTATAGCTTCTGTTAGTAATATAAAGTTCAACAAGTAGGAAAAACATATATTTTCTTTGAGTTTAGAATTCATATCATTTTATTATGAGACAAAGTAATTTTTAAAATTTTCAGAATTTTTGGTGATAGTTCACTGATACATCATCTTAAGGGAGGACATGTCCATAGGGATCTACCTTTTAAAACAATTTGAAGAAAATCAAATAATAAATATAAATTAGTCCTGCGTTGAAATATTTTAAAAACACTTGATTCTATATTTACATATTAAGGTGTAGTGATTGTAGTTAAAATTAGAATTTGCTATTTCTTTTTAAAACTATTTAGCAAAGGGGGAGAAGAATTTCAGACCCTAAAACCCCTCTAATTAAATAAATGTATAGGCAGGAACATTCAAATTGCTCCTTTAAAAGTAAACTATTTCAGCAGATATTGATAATGTGATCTCGCATTAAATATGAACGAAAAATGTCTCTCGTTACTAAATGTGCGAAATCACATGCGGTTCTCCGCAGGCTGCGCGGAGTATTACATAAATGGTGCTTACATATGTTAAAGTGTTTCTTTAAAATAGCTACAGGAAAACCATGCTCCTCTGATAGCATCATTAAACCGTTACATGTGTTTTGGCGTCCTTATTAGTGAGTATTACGCTATTGGTCCCAACAGCATTCAAGTGAATTACGGTATAATATCTCAAGAGTTTAGCTCTATTCGTGTGAAGAATATTAGGTCAATATGAACAAAGTCAGTGAATTAATTGGAAAACAATTGAATTTTGAGACTAGAGTTGGTGCCAAAGCTTTAGGTCCGCCTCGGCCGGACTTGATTACTGTGCAACAGACGGAAGGAAAAATTAGAAATGTTATCAGAAAATTTAATAGTGGCATGTATGATAAAGCAAACTGGCTTTGCGGATGCGAAGAGAAAAATGTATTTTTTTGCTTTTCTTGCATTCTTTTTTATGGTGATGCTGCATGGAGCACAACGGGTGTAAAAGACTTAAAGCACTTGAATGAGAAACTAAAAAAACACAGTGAATCCAAGAAACACCTAAATAATGAAATAGATCTCGCGCTGGTAGGTGAGGTGGATACAATTAGACAATGGCTACAGAGCTTCAGTTCGTAAACAGCACGAACAGGTTGACAAAAATAGATATATTTTATCCCGTCTAATAGATTGCGTGAAGTTCTGTGGTGCGTTTGAACTTGCGCTCCGCGGCCATGACGAATCCGTTGATTCAGAGAATCTGACGATGTTTCGCGGTTTAGTCGATTTCGTAACCAGTTGGATATTGCGATGAAAGAACATTTAGAAACTGCAACTGTTTTTAAGGGTACGTCGAAGACCATAATGTGTGATGTACTTCAAAGATCTTTAATAGATAACTAACAAGTGGCCTAACTGCCCCGAATTTGTTGTTTGCAGATATCCCTTGGAGCGTTAAAGGTGTTGCAGAACTCAACGGGGTTATTTCAAGTTAAAGCCCGCCAGTGGAGAACTGGGCGAGAGCGCCATTCGTTTTACCCCTCGCAATGGCGAAGGTCACTCTCGCCAGTGCTGCACTGACAGGTTTTAACTTGAAGTGGCTCCGTTTAGTTCTGCAACTCTTTTAACACACCAAGGAATATCAGCACACATCAAATGTGAGGTAGTTCGGCCAACTGGTATGTGTTTGTCTAATTGTGTGTTGAGCTTATTTCCATTATACTCTAGAAGTTGTCGGGCTTCAGGTGAGGTGTTGTAGAGCTATCAATAAGACGTCGAGTATGTTCTTCGCCAGGAACACTTCGGCTGTTACTTTATTGCCATTATTTTAATAAATAGGTAATTTAGTGAGCAGAAGCACACTCATCATATAATACCCCAATTAAAAGTATTGGTATTAGAAACTTGACTTAATTGTGCTTATCCTTGGTGTTAGGGGCATGAACAAATGTATTATTGGTTTATATTATCTGATTGTGTTTTGTTAAGACTTTAAGATGGAAAGGAAAAGATAACTGCCAAGAGTAAAAAGGATTGTTTCTGAAACTGCACAGAATAACCCACGTTAGGTCACATTAAATTATTGAACCTTATCAACTAGCCCAGAAAAATAAAATATAATAAAAAGAGAAAAGCATGCACTTATAATGAGTTTTTCAATTTAATTACAGCTTTTGAAGCATTTCTTGTTTTTATTTCGGATAAAAGCAATGCTGTTTACGAGCGGATACTTTTGTAAATTGGTTACATTCTGTGAAAGTTAAGAAAAACATTGCGAATTAGTTTTCACTTTAGGCCACCATTTCAGTATATTCTTTAAGTTAATTGGACTTAGCTCCTTAACTTTGTATTATATCGTTATATCAACTTTTGGAACGTATCCCGTTTTCTTGAAATGAGCACCGGTTATCTTTGCGTAAACAATAAGGAATTTTTGTATAAAAATCTGTTTGATAATCGCTTAAGCATTATGAAAATCTATGCTGGTGATTGCCGCAAATGTTAACGTAATACTTGGTTGTTTTAATAGCTACTTTGAGAATCACTCAATAAATCTATGAAATACTCCAAAACAATATAAATTTCTATTTTAAAGTGCTCTCGTTCACATCATTCTCAACATACGAAGGCCACATTCTGATGTGGAAACGGAATCGATATCCCTCAGTGCTGTGTTTGTTATGTCTGGGTTATTAATGCCACAAAATAAGTGGGTAGTTTACATCTTATCTGTGCTAAAATTGCGTCAAGCAGTATCAACAAGGATCATTAGCTTGCTCAATAGTCTTGCCATAATACAGGTTGATTCAGCGCTGGTAACAATGAGAACTGTTTCCGAACTGTGTTGGAGCTCCAAGTATTGTTTGCAAATCATAATACTTATTACGAATGAATTATTTGAATTCTTGGCGTTCAAAATATTTCAACATATTTTCGTCATGTGCTAAATGGGGTTATATATAGGGGCTTGTTCAGCACTTCTATTGGACGATTCTTTCTTGCCCTGAAATCAGGATCAGCGTAGTTCCTTTTTTCGGCAGTGTTGTGTCTCCTTTTCCATAGTTTACGTAAAAATAGAGTCTTAGCATTGGACACCCCAATTCTATGATATCTTATCAAGGAAATTCATTCACCTATGAATCTGTAATGAAACATCGAATCTCTTCCGACGTTACATGTGGATCTAAAGAAATAAGGCAAAACTCCTTCTTCTTTTCAGAAACCATGCGCTAAGTTAAATCTACCTACATAAATCCTAGCAAATTTTCTAAAATCCACATATTTTGTATTAAAAATTATGGCATATCAAGATACGAAGCACGTAATTAAAAGTAAATCAGTGCTAACTCTATTCTTTTGTGAAAATCTTCCTTTTGCATTCCACCTCACTTTCGTTGGCAAAAAATTACATTATGATGGATTGTTAAATTAATATAATATGCAACTGGATCGACACTGATGTAACCTCATTCTAGTTGATACAACATAGTGCATTATTGTATGGAATAATTTTTGCATTTGGTCGTAACTGGCCAGATGTTAGAATATTAACAACAAAACTGGGATGCGAATTTCTGAATTTGTGTATACCATTCTAAAAACCAATATAAAATTGTCAATTATATGTTAAATAAAGCTCGATCTGTACCTTATTTTTGTAATGTGAATACACATTCTATCTTCATTGGTGACTGAAACACCTGTTAAAAATATCCGATCACATCGTGCCCGGTGCGGAAAGTAGAAAATTAGTAGATCCTACACTCGCCAAGGGTAGAAAAATTACAACAATGTTCAGATAAATTCGGTTTGTCAGCATTTAACTTCTGTTGTTTTAAGTGTAGACTACACAGACAATAGAATATTCGTATCACTACTGAAAAAAAATAAAATATTGATGGGGACTATTTCTGTGATACCACGACATACATACTTCGATTGTTTCAGCCAAACTTGTCTGCCTATACCCACAATGCTATCGTACCCTTAGCATTTGTCTCTACTACTTGCCAGTATTATTCCGTGTTAACCATAAATGGTACTATAAAACATCCTATGTGATTCTTTTTTTTGTTGTTTTTTTTTTTCCTTATGCACAGTCAACTGAAAATGCCATTTTGTATTTTATTAATTCTATAATGTATAGTAATTCTTTTTTCTAACATTTATGTACTTTCATTTAATGTGATTTTGCCGTATGTGAGTTTTAATTTCTCCTAGACAAATGGAAATGTACACTAAAATTACTCTTGAAAACGAAACAGTTTGTGTAATGTAAGATTTAGCTGCTAAAAGCTGATCCTCATGCTTACTACAATTATTGCGTACGTCAATAATAGCACATTAACGGCTTTAGACTGAAAGCAATTTAAGTTTATATGGGTATATTTTTCTGCCGCTCCAGTTTGAAATCCAACTAGATAGGAAAATACTAATAAAAGCCATACACTTCCTTAATGAGTAGTTTTAGTAGTGTTTAACGCCCGTTCTTACCACACGCGACGTGACCACAGTATAACTGAGAGACAATTTCTAAGGGAAACATTTCGAGACTAATTCTCGGATCTTTTATAAAAGTGAGATAAATTTAGTTAAGAATACCGAAAAAAGTATTTGTTGATTCTGGGGTATTTTTTTAGAGTTAGGATTAAACTATTCTCCTCAAACTTATTTTTTATGCAGAGTTCTAGATATGGTAATTTATTTTTATCTGCTTGTGAAAGAAAAGATAGCAATGATAACATTAATATTCTATATTTTAATGAAGCACAATTTAACTACATAACCGGCCTGTTATTATTATTATTATTATTATTATTATTATTATTATTATTATTATTATTATTATTATTATTATTTAGTCAGCCTCCGTGGTGTAATAGTTGCCATGCTAAGTTCATATACCCAAGGTCGAGGGTTCAAACCCGGCGGAGGACGATGGATTTTTTCGGGTGTAAAACTCCTTAGCATGGCTTCCTTCGGAAGAGTGGTAAAGCCAGTGGTCCCGTGTCGTAGATTTACCAAATATAAAAGAACCTCAAGCCTAATAGAGAGGCCTCTGAGCAAAATTAAGCGGTCTTTCACGCCCAATTTAAAATGGGACATGAGAACCACAGTAGTTAAAGAGCGTCCATAAATAACACGCCATTTCCATTTCTATTATTATTTTAAAAAACCTTTTCCCACTAAATTTAGTTATATTACATTAGTACCTATAAGAAAGTAATTATAAATATTGTTCCTGAAAACTCATGGGTCTTTTTGGCCTATTTCATACACCCAATCAACATCAGATAGTGAGTGACTTTTCTTCATAAATGTCGTTACATTCACCAGGAGCAGATAAAAGACTCAGTAGAATTCATAAAAAATTATAGGCGTATAATTGAGTAGTTCCAATGCCTCCTTGTGTTTTGGCAGAGCTATGGGCCTAGGAGTTTCATACTTACGTGGTAAGAAACATGATCGCAATAAACAAAATTCGTTATATTCACTTACAATTGAGCTTGTTTATGTTAAACCGTCCATAAATCATTAGTATTTGTCCCAAGCATGACATGACAGCACTAATTAGAATAGATTTTCCTGAAACTGGCATTTGTTCAAGTATGATTATTCCCATGTTTCCTATGTGCTTGGTAGATAAAGTTAAGAAGAAA
This sequence comes from Hymenopus coronatus, assembly GCA_030762935.1. NCBI lineage: Eukaryota > Metazoa > Arthropoda > Insecta > Mantodea > Hymenopodidae > Hymenopus > Hymenopus coronatus. Next base: position 354,691,337 of record CM060900.1, read on the forward strand.
ACTATTTGTGTTAAATTCTCACGGTGTTTTTTTATACTATTTCGTTTATTAGTGGGCATACTAACTCTTCTTAATGGTCGCCGGGTTAGCGCAGTAAGTACGTTCACGGCTCTCGTCCTAAGGTTCGATTCCAAACTGTGGTGGCGATTTTAAGTCGGCACTGACCACGCTTCTATCTCACATGGCGTAAGTATCCTTAAAACGTGGTATGGTGTGCACGGTAAAAACTGCAGGTTCTCGCAGTTTGCCTCCACCCTACATCACTCTGTCATAGGAAATAACGTACACATCTCTGGGTGCCTCCATCTCTAAGAAATGGGTCCAGACATCGCTTAGTGGCATGAGATAACCCCCGATATGATCTATCACACCTTATGGGCAGCGCTGGTCAGGTACTATTTTTCCAAAAACTTGTTTATCTACTTCATTTCAAAGGAAATAAACCATTTTAGACATATATAATACGCATATTTTGATATAGATACAAAAAAAACAGTGATAGTCATATTTTTAAGAACTGGCTACTATATGTAACGCTGAAAGTCTATGAAGCTTTCCTGCAATCTCTTTAAACCACTGAAAAACAACAGGCTCTTAAAAGAATGACAAACTATGCAAGAATACTAACAACTAGAAATGGCTTATATCACAAAAAGTAATTTTAAATATATCTTGTGTTTTAAACAGATATATACTTTTTTGTGTATTACATTTTCGTCAATCACTCAAGGTGTACCAGCCATACCAAATTATACAAAACTCCTTCTGAATGAAGATGGACTACAGAGGCTATTCCCGTAACATTAATGATAAAAATTTTATTTGCAATGTATATATCTTTAATATATGATAATTTAAACAAAACTTTACTGCCCTTTTTGAGAAAATAAGTATTTAAAAAATGTCCCACATATAGTGTTGCTGGGAATCCAAGATTGTGTTGAAAATCTTCGTGTTACATCTTTGAAAGCTAGTAAATCAAACTATAAATGATTGCATTTATGAAACTTTTGGTTTCTGAGTTATCTGTTTACAGATACACATGGACGTTTTTCTAAATATATTTTTTATTTATTTTTAGGGATTCAGAACAAGTATTCCCAGTGAAATCTCGACATTGAATTTTTTGGTGGAATGCAATACCTTCTCTATCTACTATGTACGTGGTAGAGAAATAAAAAGATTATACACTCACGGAATAGATGTGATACTTCAATACATTATTATAGATCAGAAATTTGATACAAAATAAGGCTATAATGCAGTTTTTATTCAGTTTAATTATTTTATAATATTTTTAGCCTCTTCAAATTAGTTTGTGGAGATTTTATTCCCATTGTATAGTAGTGACATCAATTCTACACACCTTTTTGTTAAATTAACTTTCAGATTACATATTGCATTGGACTCCTCCTTAGGGATATTCTTATCAGATAAATTATAGCCAGAGTTTGTTATCATAGTACATTATTCAACTCTTTAAAACAAACTAAATTATAAATAAAATATAATAAAAGGTATACTCGGAAATTATATTTTAGCCTATACTGCATCTAATATGAAATATAATGAATTTTTACTCTCTGTCAAAAGGGTGCTTGGAATCTTGTAAACTTAATATCATGTTCATGGTGTTGAAGTGTCATAATCTCAAAAACTAATAAACTTATCCAAGCTTTGAGTTCCTATATTAAACATGCAGCAATATACCAATTTTCACATTAGATACAATGTAAAATAAATGTGTGTATATTTGTATTATGAATAATATATTTTCAAAAGTTGGCCAAATTAGCTATGTTTTTGGTAAAAGGTTCAATAGTGTTATGATAACACTTCTTGGCTTGGTTTATCAAATAAGAGTGATCCTGAATAAGAGTTTAGTGTAATGTTGTATTCTGAAAATTATTTTAATCAAAAGTTGCCTTGAATTAATAACACTACTGCATAAATAATGTTTCAGTATACAACATTTCTATGTTTGTATGCATTGTATCTATAGATTACCTATAAAATATTTAAGCCATTGTTACAAATAATTGGTTCATGCGGTTCCATTAGGTGATATTAAAGCAAATATAATGTTAAGAATAAGAAATAAATAAAAAGGAAACCGGTTATCAACCATGTCTAAAAATGATACTGGAGGTATTACAGAGCAGAAATGTAATCGAAAGCAAAGCAAGCATTGCAACATTAGACGAACTCATTAAATTCCCTTGTCCAAACCCTAAAAGTTAACATTTCTAGGTCTAATGAATTTAGCTTTCCTCCTGTTATAAAAGTATTGATAGCATTTTTCTTCACAGAATTCCAATCAGGTTGAAATCGAGGCCAAGAGGGTTTGGTATCGCGTCTGCGAAGTTATTATGTACCTTAAGTGTTACCCGAGATGATATTTAGTTCATTGCGAATAACACTAATAATAACTCCCGGTTATTGTTAAAAATACCAGGGAGCACCTGACCCTAACCAGAAATCATAATACAGACCCAAAAAGGGACATTGGTAACAGTTTCGTTATTTGCTAAGTACATACAATGCTTTGCTGTCTTTCCGAAGGTTCTGGTGTGAGTTTTATCAAAGACACTTTTTATTCCATTTTGAAGATGCTTTATTATGGTCAAAATGCGATGTTCGTGTGTCAGTTTTTACATTAAATGGATGTAGACTGTAAATTGTGGAATACATAGATAAAATTACTTTTGAATTGCATGTCCAAAATATTAAGAACATATATAGTTCAAACACCATTGATTTCATAGTTCCTTATTATGTGATTCCAAATTTCATTAAATGGTTGTACTATATGAATTTTGAGCTTGTAACTTCCGTATTTATGGAGATGCGAAAGTCAGAAACTTAAAATGCAACTAATGCGGCTATTCAAAAGCATTTAGAACCAAGGTATAGCACCAGAGGAATGGAATACAGCAAAATAATTGGAATTAATAAAAAGGACACAAATGAAAATGCAGAAATTTAGACAAATATCAATTTTAGTAAAAATTATCTGGAGCAATTTAAAAAATACAGCAAATTACCAAGAATTTCCTACCAGAAGACCAGTGTGCCTTCAGATAGAGTAGATCTACTCTTAGACCAACTATAGATGCTATATTTACAACAAAATAAGCATTGGAAACTGCATACTTTCCTGTTGCTTTTAGATCATCAGAAAATATACGACAGAATAGAGTGAGCAAAACTGTGGTATACCCTGAAATTATATAATAGTCGGGAGAACTTAATTAATGTAATTAATTCTTTCTACAACATTCCATCTGAAAGAAGCAATGAATAAAGTATGAGTTTGGAGATAAATAAAGGACTATGTAAAAGCCGTGGAATGTCTCATCTGTTGTTGGATATCTATATAAATAAGATAGTTAAAATATATAAAAGTCATAAGCCAAATAGCATTAAATTGACAAATAAAATGGAAATCAATATTTTTTCGCAGCTGATCAAGTTGTTAATAAAACACAAACTGAAGAAGGTTTATAATTAGCAATTACAACATTATATTCTAAAAATATGCTGCAGAAAATTAAAAGCATTTTGTGGCAGTGAGCGAAGAAGAGTAGAAACAGTAATTTATGATGAGATCATATAAGAGGTATTCAATTTTAGGTACCTAGGCTGCAACGTTTCTGCGACCTAAATGAATAATGAATTTAGAAGAGAATATAAGAAAATACAGTAAACTAAACGAATGTATCAAAAGAAACTTCGGCATAAGCATGAACAAGGATATAAGATCAGAATTGTGTTGTTTAATGTCAACACCAATAATTAAATAGGCTAGTAAAACATGGAATGATGTTTTTCAGATCTTTATGCAGTGTTAATAAAATAGAGAGGCTGAGGAATGACGATATAAGAACCCAATTAGTGAAACCTAGGATTGCAGAATACATAGAACAATATTAAAACAAGTGGAAAAAACATATTCTTAAGATACTGCCTTCAAAATATCTACAAGCACTAGAATACAACTCAAGAAGACGAAGAAATATAGGACGGCCACGCAGGAGAAGGAATTTCCAGTTTAGTCTCAGGATAGATCTAGTGCCCTAATCCGTGGTGGGTAGAAGAATACTTTGGATGATTACCTTTATATGCAATATGTAATGCACTTCCAAAAATATTATTGTCACTTTGGCATCTTTTTTGCTGCTGTTTCCCCAATTTGTACCAGTAATTTATTTCATTTAACAAATTCTGCGGATAGGAGTTTTATTCCAATTTCAAAATATTAAAGTAAATTAACAATTTCAAATAACTAGAATTTTACACAATTATGTTACACAGCAAATGGAGTTTCTGTTTTAATGTTTAAACTTAGGTTATATAGCCCATAGACATTTTAATAAATATTAATGTATATGTGTATATTTTTTCTCATAAACTAAAGCTATTATACTCTTCGGTCAGAGTATTTTGTGAGAGTCCAGATGCAACGTAAGAAACATTGATCGTGCCTGAATCGGTTGAACAAAAATACAAAATTATTACATCCGTATCACTTTTCAGTTAACTCGACTGAAAACGATTGAATAGTATTTTCAGATTCAACTATTTTAGTATTTAGGATAAAATGGGCATATGTCTGAACTTACGATTCCTAGTTTCTATATATACACAACGGTAATTCAAAATCTTCTCGGGCTTCTAGCCAGGTAAATACTTGGCTAGAAGCCCGAGAAGATTTTGAATTAACACGTCGCCAGGAAAGCTTCAGTTCTTATTTTATACACAACGGTGTCTTGTTAAAACTTCTCCGAAAGTTAACTTAAAGAGTATTCTAATTTTTATTTTTCCCTTTACGTTCACAAGATATACACAGGGTTTCTTAGGTATAATATGGTTTATTTCTGGGACAATAAAGAAAAAGCTGCTTCCAATGTTACTATGTGTAAATAAAATCACACTTACTGCAGTGCATTATTACGCACTTTATCCATATTATGAATAAGTCAGGCAGTCATTCTGTTCAAGGAATCTCTATACCACTAGTTATGTATAAATATGATAAATAAATTCTCACCTAATCCACAAACTGTGGTGTTGAAATGCAAATGAGTTACGCATCCAGGACATAGTTTGTGCTTGAGGTGGAAAATCACATTATTGTATAAAAGTCTTATTTACACAGCAATAATATTTTATGTATCCTTCAGTCAATAAGAGAGGACTAGAAGAACGTATTATTAATATATAGAGTTGAGTTGGGGGAACTGGGTTATATCAACATGCAAAGTTCTCAAATGCTAATGGTTAAGCTTAATAGTTACCAGCTCAAGGTCACCGATGTCTCGTATGAATGATGATATTTCCGATGATGGTGATGATACGGCAGTAATAAGTATTCCTGTATCTGCACATCTGACCTTTCACTAGTGTCATGTGAAAGAGTAGCTCACAAATTTGGTTTCTAATTAAAAAACAAGAACCAAAGGTAACATTGTCTAAAGGACTTTTTTGTTAGTGCTAGACGCCCGCTTTTACTACTTTTGGCACCGCAGGCGACGACACTGGTGATACATGAATGAATATGGAGCACCGGTGGAATGCGATGGCGGGGAAACCGGAGAACCCGGAGAAACCCCACCCCTGCACCGCTTTGACCACCGCAAATCTCACATGCGGTCACTTGGGATCGAACCCAAGCCGTCTAGGTTAGAGGCATCTAAAGGATTAATGAACTTAACCATTAATATTAATTTGAATTATGAACTATTCAGTTGCACTGATAAATATGTTATAGTTTAAGTTTGTTTTATGCTACATAAAGTTTACCTTGCAAAGAATTTCGACAAATTACTACGAAGTACTTTAATATATTTAGGACAATAGCGCTCTCTAGCATTTTATGGAGTTTGTAATGTTGTTTGCATTGTCAAATGATTTTGAGATTGTGCCTCTGGCTCCGAAAAATAGGTCTGTGAGTATGATTAAATGCGACAGCCTCATGTCAGTAGATTTACTGGCATGTTAAAGAACTCCAGATTAACGAAATTCCGTCACACTGGCGGCGCATATATGATCCTGGCAATTGAGAGCGTCGTTAACAAAAAAATAATTAATTGCGCGAAAAACAAGAACAGATAATTCCTTCAGTGCAGTGCCAGTATGCCACATTTTGCATTTTAGGACAATTTGTTCCTTTGTAATACTATAATAAACACTTCTGTGCATTGTGGTACATTTTTGTTTGTATTTTTCCAAAATTGAGACTCTTGTTACATTTTGAAAGAGTTAAAGTGTAGTTTTGAAAAAAGCGCTGTTTAATGAAATAATGTGCTAGGCAACAGGTTAACCTTTATATATCTGTAAAGCCCAAAGCAAGTGGACATCAGCTAGATGTTGACTGTCCATAGACGCCCGAAAGTTCCAACTACTAGTGTTTGATATAAAAACAAATTCGATTTTTGACTGATTGTTGACAAAATATCACTCCCAGTGTCCCTTAACATACAACACTGGTACTTTGAAACCCACTCAATTCCGAACTTACTGTTTGGGCCATTGTACGAAAAGTGTGTCTTAAGAAGGTGTTCCGAACTCTAAGAAAGCACAACCTTTGGCAGTGTTGTTAATTCCACCTGGCGCTTGAATGCTTTATGGATAACTGGGACCTGATTCCCTTCTATATCCCTAAACATACCTTCATTTTTGCATACAATTTAGCAAATGCACTTTATTCATAACCTACGGCAAACTTACTTTTCGTGCTGTTGGAATTCCATTGATGTCGAGTTAAATGTGATGGACTTAAACTCCATTTACACTATAGCGCTTCAAACAGAAGTGCCGAGTGAAAAAAACAAGATAAAAGAGTTCTGCAGCACAAATGCGGTGATAACATTTATAAATTAGTTTGCAATTAGACAGTAAATACCTTAATAGGGTTCAAGGGTTAACATAATTTCCATAATCTTTTAATTTTTTTTTTTTTGTAAGCACAACTAATAAATATATGTTGAATTGCCCACTTTACCCTAAAGCAGCCACTTAGGTGTTTCTCAGAAAACCGGTAGTTAAAAACCTTTGGTTTAGAGTTTTAGTAAATAAAATTTATGCATGAGGAGTTTGTTACTTAGCCATTTACTGATATATTGTAGATTGTAATGAGAATCAAATTAAGTGAAGGAGCTTAAAATAATTATATTAGCCAGCTTGCACTACCATGCAGGGTGACAGGTTCTTTGCATTGACTCTCACATTATAAGTTACGAGGTGACATCACAAACAGGTCTTCGGTATAAACCCTGACTGCTTGCCGAGGTTTTGTGTGTTTGTAGCACAACATGCTATAGCTGGTCGTTCCAACAAAGTTATTCTCTCTTCTTAAATCTATATGTGTACCTATAATTTGGTATAAAATGTAACAAAATTAGCATCGCCCTCCGTGGTGTAATGGTTACCATGCTAACTTCATATACCCAAGTGCGCGGGTTCAAACCCGGCGGAAGACGATGGATTTATTCGGGCGTAAAAATCCTTAGTATGGCTTCCTTCGGAGGGGAAGTAAAGCCGTGGGTCCCGTGTCGTAGATTTACGGCACGTAAAAGAACCTCAAGCCTGATAAGAGAAGCCTCTGAGCAAAATTAAGCGATCTTTCACGCCCAATATAGAATGGGACGCTGAGAACCAAAGCAGTTAAAGAGCGTCCATAAATAACACGTAATTTCATTTAACAAAATTAGTTCTTGTGTCATAGTAAATGCTGATAATGTCATCCTTTCGCATTATAGCAAATAAACTCTTTAGATTGACACTGTACAGCCGTGGCTACTGTGATGCTTCCTATTTCAGTTTCTCTAATATTTAGTTATTTTTCTGGCAAATATTTAAGATTAACGCCAATTTCATGTAAGTTTTCTTCTTTTACTGCTGTACATTGGTTTTTGTTTTGCACAGAACTAGTGCCTCAAGATCGTGAATTAAAGTTAAAATAAAATTAAAGTTTCGGAAGGAGGAAATGTGCAGCAAACTTCAGGATGAATTCTTCACTATCCCGATTCTAATTAAAAATAAAAATTTTAATCTTTCTCTCTTTATGTAGGACTGGCACCCCACTTATGCCTTTCTTTATTCCGGAGTCTGGTCGGGACTTCGGCGCTGTCTTTATTTTTCTTATTCCTCTTGTTTTCCTTTTTTCCCCAAATTTCCTTTGTTTACGTTTTCTGTTTTATGAGAAATACATATACACGTACATATTCATAAACACACAAACACCCATGCCCAGGCGGGACTCGAACCCACGATCCCCTGAGCCACGAAGCGCCAAAGCGAGCGCGGCCATGGGGACTAGGCATAGAGGTCAGAAGGTTGTCGGGAAACTGGTGATACCTAACCACAGAATGTAGCCAGGCATGAGAGTGAGGAAGTGGATGATAAGAAATACAAGCGCGATGGATATTAGGAAAATGATGACGGAGCAATCGATGGAATGAGTGACAGGGAAAACCGGAGTACCCTAAGAAGACCCACCCAGACGCCGTTTCGTCCACACAAATCCCACATGCGGGCGCTTGGGATCGAACCCGGGCCGCCTAGGTAGGAGGCGAACGGTACAACCACTCGGCCACGGCACCGCCTTAAAAATAACATTTACATACAAATATACGTTGCCTTCGAAAATGAAACTGGACTACTGACGCTAATGTTGTAACTGACTGACACAAACTCGGTCGTGATGCGAGGTGTGGGGTGTGGGGAAGCCCTGTCATTAGCCCTGACGCACAACGCTGTGCGAGCGGTCAAGAAAATCTCACACCCCCATGAAATTTTTTTTGGAAATTTTTATTTTCTCAAAAATGAATGTAACGGTTTTTATTAAAATCCATTTGTTTAAGACACTTTTATGTCAAACAAACTGTATATCTTAAATTTTCTGGGAATAGCCTCCAAAGACCTGTCCATTCTGAATGACTTTTGTATAAATTTGTATAACAGGTGAACCGTAAGAAATATATAAAAACTTATTACCCAACAAATGCATATCTCGTTAAAACCCACAATTTATATCATATACATCTTTTTCAGTTAACCGTTTTCAGTAATTCCGATTCATTCGTTTCAGTTTTAAGCTACTTTTACCAAACTCAAACTCCTAGCAAGCAAAGAACCGAATTTCAATTGTTTCTCATAGCGACTGACTTTTAGAAAATTTTACTTACGCTTTAGTCTCGTGTATTCCTTTGTTTCCCTTATAGTTACAAAGAAGCAATTAATAAGACAAATTTTGGTAATGCTTATCTAGACTAACATGAAAAGTAAGAAAAGTTGTTTGTGAAGCAGATGAAGTCATGTGAATGGAACACGTCAGAGTTTTACTTTCTTTACACGTACTATGCATGTAGTAGGTAGAGAAGGTATTGTATTCCACCCAAAAATTCGATACACAGATTTCTACTGAAATATATGATTTGAGGTCCATTGAGTCCATTTTTTTTAGAAAAAGATCCCCGTGTGTGTTTCAGGTGCGTGTATCTGTGGATAGCATAGCTCAAAAACGAAAAGACCTTTAAATACCAAATTTAGTATTTATGTTTAGTTTCTTCCAAGGTTGTAACACGAAGATGTTAAAAAAATCGCCCATTCTTTACATTGAGAATTTTTTTAATATGTACTTCTTAAAAACAGCTGTAGCGATTTTTATTAAAGTACCGTATATCAAAGATGTTTATATTGAAACAAATGTATATCTTTAATTTTCTGTGAAGACCTCATCACGACGAATTTTATATAACTGGTAAACCATAAGAGATAGGCTGTCGTTAAAACACGATTTCTGTCATATACATTTTTTTTTTGTAGCGTTAACCCTTTCGGAGATACCCCTTGTTATCAGTTTTAATTTGAAGCAACTTAAACTTTTCTCAAACTGGAAGTCATCTTTCGTTTCATCTCTCTTTTGTTATTTCTAGCCATACAAAGCAAACCGAACTTTGTCACTTCAGCCCAGTGTATTACTTTATCCCTTCTACTTAGAAGGCACTAGCACAACCATTTGTGGTAATGTTTATTTTATTACCGCGATGTGTATACAGGAATAATACTTTGTAACAATAGGTGTTAAGAGAAAGGCGTGTGAATTGTAGACGTTAGACTTTTTTTATCTCTTTTGTCACGTAATTTTCTTTTTGTAATCCGTATACATCTATTGTACAGACATTTGATAGTTTCAGTGTTAAAAATTAATGTTTCGGATATCTGTTTAATTTCTGCTATGTTTCTTCGGTAGTCAATGTTTTATAAAAGGTAGCCAACTATAGATTTTATCATGGAAATTTTATCACAGAAAACCTTTATAAAAGAACGACCATTATACACAAATATTTAATAAGTGTATTTTAAATAAAATATATCTGACACACATATTTTACAGTGCAATGCCGGCCTAAGCTCTTTATGTATCCATAGAAGTTAAAAGTACTCTTTCATTCATATATCTCATTTTCTATTGTATAGAGTTAAATCCGAATTAAAAAAGAAGCTAATGGCATTATGACCATAACGTTATTGTCTGATGGTGTGTTCGCTGATAGTGCTATAACAAGCATTTAGTTGTTTGTTTTGCTTATGTTACTCAATGTCATAAGATAATACAACTAGGTAAATAAAAAGCAGGTTTGGGGATAGTTGTTTTGGTGCATCGTGTTTAGTTAATTTGCTATTGAGGATATTACAATCCTATGCTTGCACAATAGTATAGCTTTAGTTTGAAAAAACATTATTATTATTATTATTATTATTATTATTATTACAATGTCTGGAATATCGCAATGGTTAAAGTTTTACTAAAGCTTAATTCCCCACTTCCACTTAATAATATTTAGATTTACTTATTTATTCACTCCTTAGTTTCCTATTTTACGTTTACCAATGGAAAAACCAAACCACAGTATGAAGGCTAATTTCAACCTCCTTCTATGATTTGTATCGATAGAAATTTTCTTTGAAAGAGTTTACTTCTTGTCTTCGTTTCCTGGCATTTCAATTTATTTCTAGCTTATTCATAACTTGTTTCACCTATTTTCAGTGAGAAAATGAGAATGCTGCCGTCAGAATCTACTGTTATCACAAAACAAATAAATGTCCCATTGAAAAGTAGGCCGACGTTAAGAATTCTACAGTTGTGCAATATTTCAAAGCAATTGTCCCAAAATTCAAACATTTCAATCCCTAAGATTTACTTTCACCTCATTTATTAGTAGGCCAAAGCATAGTAATGAAAGGAATTATCGCCCTGGGCATTATTCCTTGAAATGGATTGGGATTATATTTTAAGTATACATCCTGGTGGTACTTTCTGGTATTTCTTTCAGTATTTGGCTTTCCTACTAAAAAGTTTTAAAAGCAAATTAAAAAAAAAATATACTTTGAACATTTTTAGGCAAACTGATAAACCGTGGACATAGATAGAAACATAAAAGAGATAAAACCGAAATGATTAAGAGGAAATTTGATTCTTGATAGAAACGCGCCCGAGAGTTGTGCGGCGACTTACTGCAGTCCTAGCAGGCCATTTGCTGGCACAGAAAGTTTGCGTCTGGCGCTCGTTTTTGTGCTTCCGTGCAGGATACACCTCCGAAATATAAAATAAATGTTCACATCGGTTTCGAGGAACTGCCAGTAGACTATGACAGTAACTAAAGGCAGCAACGGTCAGATTTAAGAATCTAAGTTATTCCCATTATATTCATGTTGCGTTTCTTAAAAATAAGATACTCATGTACCTGTTCTTTATTCTATTATCTCACTGCCCTTTACATTAATTGTTTTGGACAATGTTTTTAAAAAGTTAATTACATTTTGTATAATCACTAACATACTTGTGTAACAAAGATATCCTTTTAAAAAACAAGGTAATTTAATAATTTCAAAATTACTCCAAATATACATCAGAAAGATTCGCAGGCAGTTCTGAGGTCTTTAGATGTGCTAAGAATACCATCACGGTTTTACTTTAGTAGCAAGAATATTTTGAATCAAAATATTTAATAACATAGCTTTCCGTCCACCTTCAACGTTTTATTCGCTTAGTGCAATCCAGCCGATATTCCAAATTAAAAACTGACCCACTCTATTGAAAGTATACCCTTGTACTTGGGTTTTAAATAATTGCGTGCTCATAAAGTATTCGGCTTATGTCCAATATCCTACTTTAATGCTATTACAAAAGCAGTAAATTCTGTTGAATATTGCATATTGAAACCATGATGTACCGCATTCTAAGCCAAGTTTTGCATGAATCACTGACATCCACTCACGTCTTCAGATATTATTCTTTTATGTATCCATCCATACCCATTAGTTTACGGCTAGTTAGTCATTTAATTATTAGCTTCAAAATTTAACAATTTCCGGAACTTCTTTAAGTTTCTGAATAACTTGCTTCCCTTTATTATTATTATTATTATTATTATTATTATTATTATTATTATTATTATTATTATTATTATTACTACTATTTGCAGTAGTGGTAGTAGTAGTAGTAAATATACTAGAAAGCTTGTAAATTTCTATTTTTAATTCTAAGTCTTCCAAGAATTTTAGTCTATCATTTTCACCAAAGCATGTATCAACTCTGACCGTACCAAATGCAATATTTACAGTCTTGAGTTATGCTTGTGGGCATAATTGAAGTAACGGCAAACAATTGTACTTAAAATGAATATTAACTGCAATAACTCCCTTTAATCTGCGGTGATAACTTCTGCATAACATGGATAACGTCTGACAGTTTACGATTATCTCTTTCAAACTTTGTTACGTATTTCTATATTGTAGTAAAATTAACGACAGATATAATACATGTTTTGGAGGAAAACAGTTATACATATATACTCCAAAAGAGGTGTTCTAAGTTCGTGAGCTTACTTGTATAATAGTGATGGGGAAAATTAAGATGGCTTATATAAAGAATAGACTTACCGTGGTGGGAAGCGGAGTGAGATATTCGGGCCGCAGATATTGGTTCGCGCTTGATGTGAGCATTGTGTGTTAGCAAAAGTAGAGCTCCATTTCCTAGCTCTTGCTGTCAACATGGAGCACTGCCATTCATCACTGCTCACAAACACACTACACCAAGACATCAATCTGTTGCGCGCACGTGCGGCGTCGTATCGCGAACAAATGGACGTGTTTCCGCCGTGACGGCCGCGGATTCACTACTACTTGCCGTCAGAGCAAGCGAGGACGGCGGCTTCCCAACTCCTCCTAGTAGTAAAGTGACGTCACACAAACACCACCCTCTCTCATCGACATCGCTCCCTCCCCCTGGTGCGTAAAACACGCGGCACAAGCAACATTACTGTATTGTTTTAGTTAAGGGAAATCTCAGAGGCGGGCGCACAGTGGGAGGGTTCCACATCTGCAGATGAACTGAAACAACATTTCTGATTGGCTTCAGCTCAAGACTATAGAAAGAGTGTGTAATTGGGCATAATATGTGTTGCGGAGGCGCGCCAGGTGCTTGATGGTGGCTTATCGGGAAATAAAATACAGTATTGAATCGTTAATAAAACATAATCCTAACATTGAAAACAAATGCGACATAGAGATGGTAATGCCAATATTTATCGTCACTTATTTTATTTATTTATCTTTTTTTTTTTTTTGTGTAATTTCAGTGTCCTTTGTCGCGTTATCAACTGCGCGGAAAGCAACAACAGATAATTTCTTCAATGCTTTGACAGTATGCAACATTTTGCGTTTATAATGTGTAGTGGCTTTCATAAGTTAATACATATATTGTAAGTTTATGCTAGGTAGAACAATTGCTCTATTATGTCTCTTGCATTAGTATTTACATTTTCGATATGAACATTCACATATTTCCATGGTTTTGGCAGTAATTGGCATTAGTGACATAAATAATTGCAAAAAATTAAGACAATTATTGCAATATTAACGTAACAAAATAAGCTCCTTAACTTAGTTAATACCATTTTAATATCATTTATCTCTAACGGTATCAGAATTAATTTGTAACAAAAACTGTCACATTTATAGCAGTGAATATGAACAGGCATCTTAGTAATTAATTGTTATTGAATACAACTGGAAAGAGAAGTTAATCTCTTTGACAATTGGCGTACTTCCTTGCTTGGGTTGCGCAATGTCGATGCAAATTGAATGTTCTGAGTGCAGACCTTTACCGCAATCTAAAACTTATTCCGCCACTTTCTATAAATAGAATTCCTGCCAGGCAATCATAAACGTAGAAGTCCACGGCCTGAGGCTTCATTGATTTCTGTTCCAGACATTATAAACTGACACACTACACACTATACAAGAAAGAAAGGCAATCCCTGCTCTCACGTTTATGCTTGCTGCGGCACACACTCAAGAAGACTTTACCATGGCCACGCTCACCATGGTGCTTAGCTTTGGTGCTTTGTGTCACAGAGAATCATGGGTTCGAGTCACTCCCTCGGTCATGGGTGTTTGCGTGCTTGTAAGTACTTTAAGTCCCGGGCTTCATAGTTAGCCAACTATTAGGCCAATTAGTGTTAATTTAACTGTTTCCTCACACAAGCCATGTGTAGAACACAATGCCATAGTGATTCGTGGTTCAAATCCCGGCTACGGCTTTAATTCTTCAGTCTTTACCTATCCAACTCCTGACCTACGCACGGCTTGTGTGAAAAAAGTTAAATACACTATTTGAAGTAATAATTAGCTAAACTTCATTGTAAATTGCCATTGGGGTTTTCATCTAAAAATAATTTGACACCACCTCATCGTTTATCGGGGAATATGCGAGTCAGTTAAAAATTTTAATGCTGTTCCGGTATGTTGCCATGGTAGCTCAGAGGAAGAGTAGCCGGCTAGAGACCAGGAGATCCGTGGTTCAAATACCGGCAAAGACATTGCATTTTTCAGTCAGACTCTACCTATTCAACTCTTGTCCTACACACGACTTGTGTGGAAAAAAAAACAGTTAAATTGACACTAATTGACCAAATATTTGGCCAAACTATGAAGCTCGGAACTTAAACTACTTACACATTGTAAGTCACCACTGCGGTATGTGATCTCAGATTAATTTGAAACATTGTGTGGAAACATGAGAGTTAGTTGGGAAATGTAATGTCGTGCCGGTATGTTACCATGGTAACTCTGGTGGAACAGCCAGCTAGAGACCGGGAGATCCGTGGCTCAAATCCAGGCTATGTCATTGCATTTTTCAGTCTGGCTCTACCTAGCCAGTCTCCGTGACGGCTTGTGTGAAAAACAGCTAATTAACAAATTAGACATTCTCTTACTCAAAAGTCACAGTTTAAATACGAAAAAAACGTCAATACGGTAAGCACAATGCGTTATAATTTAACATCATACATTAAATTGCAAAAAGACGAGAACTTCCTTATACTTATATAAAAAGAAGTATAGAGACTGGTATCTCTATATACAGGTGAGGAGTAATAAGTGCAAACAATTTATATTTAATAGAAAACATTACATGAAATACATAAGTGTATCTCATTTTATTCGCATACCAATAGCACTGTCGTAAAAGAAGCCCAAGCATCAGGGTCTAATGTGCTTTGAATGGCCCTGCGTTATGTCTATTCTATATGTAGTTACATATTACATCAGGCAGCGGGCAGCTCCTGTGTCGCACACCGCCGACCTGCATACACGTGGCTCACAGTGTGGAATCGAGGCACCGATTCGGTCGCAAACTTTGTTTTACACAATGAATAGTTTACATGTGCTGAATTAACATATATTCATTTAATTTACTCCGCGACAGGGCAATCTGCCATCCTCGAGCTCGAAATTGTCGGCATCCCAAAAGACGAACGTTCACCGCGCTGTACCAATTTCCAAGACATAGGTTCCCTTAATTCCCAATTTCAATTTTTTTTAAGTGTTGTGGTTTAATTTTAATTTTTCAGCTTTCTAGGAGCTATGAGAATGATTTTGTAGTTTAAAGAACGGAAGTGCAAATGCTTACATATTAATTTGATTTCTGTATTTGTTAAATAAACTCTACTTTAAATAAAGCGTAACAATGGCATTATTAATGTTCATTATTTTTAAGTCAAATACTAAATACATTGTGAATCCTAGTCAGATAATGTTGTATGAAAACAAAAGCGTTACTTAGATTGAAATTTCAGAGCGGTCGATATTTTCCCCTCCATCACACCGCCTATAGTCCGCCAGGGAAAAGATTAGAGGGCAGATGAGGGTCAACCTTGTGATTTCTTACATAAACATCAATAAGCGTCTGAAAATAAGGAATAATAGCCATTCTAAAAGAATCGTGAAATGTTCCTCATGAACACAATTTTAGAAAATAGCAATAAAAAAAATGGATCATCGTCCTCAACCCGTACACTCATTTTTTCACTTATTCACCTTCCACTGGGCGCCAAAATGAATACACTCTTTACGTAAAGAAAAAAAAAAGCTGTGTTAAAATAACAAAGCACCAACAGAAGATAATAAGAAAAATATGATTAGACGTTTACAGTTAAAACATTTGCTCAAAATGCCCACCATCAGCCTCAACACACTTCTGATAAGTTGAACTACTTGTCTTTCAACGTTTGCGAAAGTGCTTTCGGTGACTGCGGCACATGCCGTTTCAATTTATTTTCGAAGACTGCCAGTGTAGCTGGTTTTATACGTTATACCACATCCTTAAGGGTTCCCCATAGGTGGAAGTCTAATGGAGTTAAATTGCGGTGGAAACTCAAAGCACTTCTTCGTCCTATCCAGTGCCCTGGAAGATTGTCATCAAGTTACGCGGTGCATCTCTGTGGTAATGTGGCGGTGCACCATCATATTGGAAGTAACACTACTCATTTCCATAAAGTGTATGGTGAATGGCGGGTGAGACGGACGTTCTTATCAGATTCAAAGAAGAATGGTCTAATTAGATCCCTAATTTAAAACCTTCGCCGCACGTAAATTAACAGCCTTTTCTCAACAATAAAAGATACATGTGTAGTGCTTGTATATCATTAGTCACATTTATGGCAGTTAACAGTTCTGTTCAACTTAAATTGTGCCTCATCGGACCAAACAACTTTTCTTTCGAAGGAGTCGTTCTCTTACACCATATTTGGAAACCACTCACGGTAATGTATTTTCCGATCATGGTCTTCTACAGTCAATGCATGCAAGAGTTTTGGGATGTAAGCTTTCAGCTTTGTTGTTTGAATAATATGAATGCACATTAGTTTGTAGATTTCAGCGGCAAGTGTTCAAAACCAGAGCTGGGACGCGGGGCTTATTGCCGTGAGAGTTCTCCCAGATCTGCCATTGTCAACATCGTATACGGTACCAAGAGTCTCTCAAATTTGTTTCAAACGTGTACAAATGTTACTCGTGTTTGCGGTTCTGATCTGTACTCACCTCTCCGTTGCCGTTGAGCTTCGACAACAATCTGGGTTTTCCAATACTTGGAATTTCGGTTTCCAAAATTGCTTCCGCTGTTTAAACGATAATCATGGGTCGATTTTGTTGTAGCAGTGTTAACATAACGTAATGTGAATCACGCCATACATATGACTAAATAACGGAGGGGACACATAGCGCCTGGACCCTAAATGGATCTTTTGTGTATACTTCCAGGAGGAACAGATGAGATGAAGGTGCCGCACCCGATGATCCTGTGTCGGAGATTTACGGCACGTAAAATAACTTTAAACCTGAAATAGAGGTCTATGAGCAAAATTAAGAGATGTTTCACCCCCAACATAGAATGGGACGGTGAGAGCCATAACAGTTAAAGAGCGTCCATAAATTAAATAAATAATTACAAAGTTTTAAGAATCTCAGGAGGCGTATGGGCAGCAAAACAGGTCGGTGCAGTCAACAGAGACGTCCAGAGTGCCGAAATAGTTCCAGATTTGACCACCTAACCACAAGAGAATCGTTCAGAGGTGTCCGCCTAGTGGGACAACGGATAAATATTGCTAAAATTATAAAAGTAAGGACATGTAACTATTAAAGTGGAACAAATTATTAAGGTTTGGAATACAGACCCCGATTTAAGAAGTTAGATATCGAGATATGTATTGCAGATATGTATTTATATACTTATTTATATTATATATTCATTTAGTGGAACCAGGGAAAACGCAACGCGCCATTGAAGGCTTGAAAGGCTGCCATATCGCAGGGCTGAGAACTTTCAATGGCCAAGCCTCTGCACCATAGGTGCGACGCCACACATCCCCGGAGTCAACTTGAAACATGAAGGACAGAAATGAAATGACAGGAAATGGGGAGAGGGTAATTCGTCGTAGTATACAACACCGCAACGTTCTCCTGGCCAACCAGTGAAAACCACGAAGAATCCATTATCAAATTGGCCAGCCACCGAGAATTGAACCTGGGACCTCCCGAGTACGAGTCTCACACTTTATCCTGGAGATCTTCCGGACGGTGTGAGAGCACCCTAATACCTAACTCTTATATGCATTACATGAATTGACTCTAGAAATATACAAAATGTTGTATAATACGGTAAAGCTTACTCGTAATACATCAGTAGCTCCACACCATAAGTTGAGTACAAAATAAAACTATATTAGGCTTCGGTCATTCAATTGTCCTCCACTCTTCCAATACGCGACATTAGACGTTTTCAATGTTTAATTAACCAACATACACTTGACATATTGTGTTAATTACAAAACAGCACCGGCTTAGCATGAACTGTTCTGTGGTAATAAAAATGGTATTTGCCAACTAAAGAAATAAATAAAAATTGTTCAGCAAATCTACTTTTAGATAAATAATCATTAATTAAAAAAAAAAGCAACTGACACATGAAAATGTAAACAAATTGATACGTAAACTGCAATAGGCTTCCCTTGTATACACAAATTACAAAATACATGTTATATATTAAACATGATGTTTCTAAACGACGCTAATGAACAAAACAGTCTTATACTTTATACTTGAGCTAGTTTTAAATTTTATGTTGCAGCTTCAAAGCTGTTTTAGTTATTCTTTTATATAGACTATTAAACATTACATCATTTTGAGAATAGATAGCGAACGAATCCCCAGTGTGTAATGCCCACATTCTTCCAACTGTTCCTTATCAGTATTCTTGTTCTAGTTTTCAGGCAAAGGGGCAAAGAACAGTCACCTACTCCAAAGACTGCTTATAACACGGACAGTTTTGAGGTGGTTCAACGTAAACCATGCGTATTTTGCACCAACCACGAAGATCTTGTACTTATTATTCTAATCATTTGTAATTATCTTAATCGTAAACTTTAAACAACTTACTGCAAAAGTTAACAAGAACTTGCTATTAAGTGTACTGATGTTTAATTTGGCAACTCAAGTTAAACAAACTAAAATAAGGTTCTTTTCTCACAAAGAATTTTTTATTTTTTTTTAATTCTTCTAGAACCATCTGACAGTATATTCTTGTCTACGCTCTCTTTATTATATTTTTGCATTCATCCTCAAGATAACCAAATTTAAATTGCCTCTAAAAGATACAATTAACGTCGTCTTGACACAGTTTGTTTTCTCCACTCGTTTAGTTTCATTCCTTATCCATGGTGAAACTGTTTGTTCGACGAATAAACAAACAACCAAAGGCTTCGGCTCTTTAGCGGGATTTCGTGTGACATGGAATGCAGTAATGCTACCTAACCACAGTGCAGCATGACAGTATATTACGAAAGCACTGCTAAGAAACCCGACGTGGCACTTCCCTACTTACTTGATTTACGTCCGATAGCGCATGCTAAAAACGAGACTTTGTTCCTGTGAAACTGTCCTCATCACGCTGATTATGGGGCGTCCGTTGGTGTTATTTTTAGACGTAAAAGACTACATTTCCTATCACATTAAATCTGAGCAACATTGTCCACAACTCGGCTTTGCGTCGTTAATACCTTGTATATAATAATAGTACACCCAGAGCCAGTCAAGGCAACTTTCAGTCTCACTCGTTGCTCGCTGCCCCTAAGCGTGCCTCTCGCAGTCAGTGCATGCAGCTGAACGCATATCTGGCAGGAGAAAACCTGACCAACTAGCGTATGAGTCTCGATTACTCGCAAGGCTCATAAGTCTTATTAATAGTAAGACTGTGGTACAATGTGCGGTATCTCGCATTATCAGCCCTATAAATTATATTATTTCATCTGTTTAAATTATTTAAGATTTAAACAGTCTACCAAGATAAGGATGATATTTAAGTAACCCACGATAGGCAAAGGGTTAAAAACAAAATGTGGTATCACATAATCTGCAGATATGTGTACCTGGTCTCCACTTTTATTACAAATAAGTGTATATATTATATTACTCCTAAGATATTTATGTTGCAAGAAATGATTCTATTTTCGGTTGTAATCTGAACATGTTTATACATAACATCACAAAGAACAGGTGTGTCAATAACGATTAATATCGCTCAGTCAAACCGTTTACTGTTAACGCATTTGGGTATAAGCACTGTTAAACGATGAATAATCTTCAATTATTACTAGGGCCCGGATATTTAGCTTTTTATAAATGAAGTTTTAGTCTTTTATTATCTTCTATTGGCCTCCTTAGATTGTTAACAATTTTCTAGCTTTTTAATACTGTTTCTATCCTTTTTTTTTTTCTTGTATATTTTATACAATTTTCGTACCTATTTAAGGAAGTCGACGACAAACGCCTTTTATAATATAATGTAGATAAAAATATGAAAACTATTTTACTTCACACAAGCATGCTATTATTATGTACTGTACTTTAAGGCTATTTGCTACACAGTTTAGTCGTGTTAAAACATTTTAAAAAAAAAATTCAGTATGTATTTTTAATATATAACGTTCACTTAAAACAAACTTCACATATCAGCATTGCTGCTGTACACAACCATCCACATTTCGTAATTTTCTGTTGTTTTTAATAGGTTCCTATAGACAGGAAAAATCTTTCAACATCACAAGATGTCAGTGGTATATATTTCATACACGCAATTTCTATACCAAGATAAAACTCGTGGTACATTATTTTCCAGGCTAATCCCACACATACACCCAAAACCAAATTAAACGAATTGTTAAACAAAAATCGAAGTTAAAAAAATTGAAGACAAAGTTGATAACATTTTCTACTGAGGTTAAAAAAAAAAAAAAGCTGACAGTTTAGCGAGCTGTTGGTCTTGAAGTCCCAGTTCTCTTTTCTTTATTTTAATAAGATTCACACATTAGTACCCAAACTCCTTGACACATAACAGTAAGTTGAAACTTCCTAAGTTACTTATTAGGGAAATATAGGTTAAAACCTAAAAACCTATGCCCTAGTTACTACGTAACCAGTTTGTACTACGGATCATACGTCAACCTACTTCGCCTGTACCTACGAAAATACTCGAGTCATCTCGCACCTGAACACTTGCTTTCGATACACGAGATTCTTGTTGCCACACTCTCGAGGAGTGACGTGGCTTACGAGTAACGAGCGAGAGTGGCCGCCTCTAGTATTCACTGAATTCTCATTTGTACCCCAACTGTATCCTACAAACATTTTGTACGAAGTCGTCGATAGCCATTTTGTAGAACTCTTGATCTTTGTTTTTCTACACAGACCATATCATCACTTTCTCTATTGATATGAAGGTTAAATTTGAACGAAACGTTTCAGTGAAGTACTTAGATTGAAATAGTAATATTCACATTGTTTCACTCCTCACAGTACGCTTCTTGAAGATCGTTACCCTTAATAAACACAAGGAGCTCACAAACATGTCTGTATTAGAGTTCTTCTCAAGTGAATAGTACAACGATGTGCTTATTAAGGATACTAAGTCAAATGTATTTCCATAAGAATTTCCTTCAGCCTCTGCAATCCCAAATCAAGCAAGCCTCCTCTCCTTTATTCATCTCAACTTTTCTAATTCAGAGGTTCTAGAAATCAATGTGTATCCAGTTTGCAAAATTATTCTTCTGATTTTTGGACAATAATAATGTGCACAGTCACGGAACAAACTGTCGGTATTTTTAGGATGGATACATCACTGCAGTTTTATGTACTTTCCAAATTATTCTTGGAAGTTATCCTGATTTCCCTTTTACGAAGTGTTGAAGTAGTTTGAGTTTCACAGTAGTGTCACCACTCCGCTGCTTGCTCTGTGCATGCAGAGGATAAACACGTAATAGCACAGATTGTCTCTCTCCCTTGCACAGTATGTCGTGTGCCAGTTTATATTATCGGAAACAGAAAGCCACCCAACACGCAAGCCATCGACTCTTATGTTTATGGTTGCTTAGGAGGAATCCTTCTTATTTATAGAAAGAAGTGGAATAAGTACTTAACTTGCTGCAAAATCTGCAGTGGAAAAATGCAATTGCAACGTCTACAAGCAAGTACGACAGTTACCGAAGAGAAGAAAGCTTCTTTCGAATTACCAGGATGCCCGTTCATATTCATTGCTATAAATGCTATTTTTTCTCGTTACAAATAAACGCTCATAATATTGGCGGTAAAATGCGATCGCAAGTTGAAAATCTTGTTGTTTTATTATATTAATACTACAATAACTGTCATTATTTTTTGCAAGTGAATATATATGTATATTAATATCAGAAGTATGCATACTAATACATAATAGAGCTTGTTCTTCCGATCATGAACCTACAAAATATATATTAAACCTATGAAAGGACGGTTACTTGTCTCAAACAAAAATTGTTGCATACTGGCACAGCACGGAAAGAATTATCTGTACTTGCTTTCCGAGCAGTTGTTCATGCAGTGCACAGTGGGCGATTCGCAGGAACAGCGAGCAAATTTGCTCTCTCTTCTCTACTCAAAGAGCAACCAGTTGTTGACGTCTATCATTACTTTTAGTGTGTGGAAATTTGGCAGTGTGAGGAAAAACTGTCAACACATTTAAAAGAAAATTAAGTTTTGAGAATTACAGCAATGAACTAAAACTGTGAGCGGCAGTGCAACTGTCTCGTTCCCAGTTTTCTATAGTGATTCGACTGTTTCTGTATTGATACATTAGTTCCTCTGGACGAGATTCCAGTTCCAGGGGTTAGTGCAATGTGTGCCACACCTCTATGGACTTCTTCGCCTAATCATTAATAGCTTGGTTCCCTTTGTAGATTTATTGCAAAGACAACTAAGGAGGCAGTACTAATGGATGCAAGGAGAGCTAAATAATTAATAAGCAAGATAATATATAAAAATATAAGTAAAGTAGAAATGAGATTATATAATAGAGAATGTTAGAATAAGTTTATTTATAGGCAGCGCTGTGGCCAAGTTCTTAGACCTCTGACCTCTAACCAAATCGGCCTGTGTTCGAACCTCCCAGACAATTGCATATGGGATTTGGGGTGGACAAAGCAGCGCAGGGGCGGGTTTTCTCCGGGTTCCCCGATTGCCCCGCTATCGCATTGTACCGGTGCTCCACCTTTATTTCAGGTATCATCAATGTCATTGCCTGCGGTGCCATATTTAGTACAATAGGAGAGAGACTAGTAGCTGAAACTGTGCATGGATCATAAAAGAAGGGAATTGGCGCGAAATATATAAAAGAATGTCCTTGAGTTAAAAGGACAACGCAAGTCTTGGAAAGGGTGGTGAGATTGCGAAAGTTACTGGGAAGCTTTTTTTTTTTTTTTTTACCGTGGAGGGGAAAATGCATTCCTGCATTCGACCCCAAGCCTTAGTGCAATGGCTTGGGGGATATGTGGAGCTCCCCGCAGAGTGCGGTATATCCACTAAAAAACCCCTCCACGTGTTAATCGTTATATATAGAGTACTTTCGTGCAAACATGCATTAGTCGGGTCCCGCATAGCACCCCGGTTAGTAAGTGAGAGCTACTTAGCTGGCATGCATTGCATGCGAGCGCGTTAATGCTACTTACTGGGATTGTCCATGAAACCTGAACAATACCAGTGGATAATCATGTGCTACTTTGTAGGTGTTTTATTCGTTAATGATTATGTTCTATTTCTGCAGGGTGTGCCTGCTTGTCATATTAAGTAAAATGTTATCTAACATGCACTTAAATTTAGTCTTATAGTATATGTTTAAAATGAGTTCCGCTTCTGCGCTGTTGCTTCGAGAGATTTCTCCGTCCGTCAGTGGTTGCGCAGCCGCTCGTCGCTCGTAGCAGTACCGGGCTCATAGGCCTTCGTCATCTCGAAGCTACTGAGAGTTAGCGGCCTAACTGAAATTGTAGGATAGTTTCTACTGGTTTATTAAAGAGACACTACTACTAGCGGGAAAACAAGGCAATTAGAGTACACCTTTAATGCTTAGGCAAAACAAGTGTGTTCGATATATATATATTTCTACAGAGACGCATCTCACACAATTTGTCCTTATTTATTGTACAAGTCAGTTCTTCTTTAGGTAGAATTGCAGACGATTGCTCTCCACAGTACTCGGTCCTACATATTACGTAAGAAATGTGATACGCGACATCTAAGTTTTAATTGTAAGTTAACGCTTAGGTATAATAAAGTTTCAGCTAGAATCTCAGAGAATTATAAAGTGTAAATAAATTGGGAATATTCATGGTAACAGTTAAAATTCCATACTGAAACTAAAAGCTACAAATGTTTTATCTCAGAAATAGTTCCTTTTACTATTCACCCGTTAAGAGATATTTGCTCGACCAAAGAACCCAACTAACCGTAGCAAGTATGAGTAATATACTAAAACATAATTAATAAAAATAATCAGTATTAACGAGGAGTAGGTTTGAGCGTCGCAATAACCAACTCAGTATCAAAAGTAAAACACGCCTGAAATAATAGTGAATTTTGAAACAGACTTACATAGTACTAAATTTAACCTGTGAACATACCAGAGCGCGAAATTTGCGTTTGTCTTGTTTTTCCCTGAAGAGCATTTAGGTGACCAACATACAGAGCCACTGTCATACTAATTCGTCTCTGCAGTTGAATTCATTAGTCAATAGTTGTATACCAATATTCTATAGTGCATCTATTCAGTGGTCCTCTGAAATTTTGCGAAAATTTACAAATCTATCTTTAACTTGGCCGTCTCGATTAAAGAATCGAAATAAAGAGGGCAACTGAGAACAACTGGTTACATTGGCCGTCTTATCCAGCTAAATATAAACAAAACTTGCTTCATTTATTTATTGTCTTACTTTGTATAGTAAAACTTGGAACAAGTAAAAATTGAACCAGTTTGAATTAAGTTAGATACATCCGTACACAATGAGGAATTCACTAAACCAGACATGTTCAAATAAAAGGAGAAGAGGGCAACACGCAGTAACTCATTCCACTCTTTGAGAAGCATTAAAGGCATGGCGCTATGCGTCGTCATGGAATGTTTGTAAACAAAAAGCCTTCCTCACCTACATCAAGTGTTAGTTCGTTTGTTACTTATTTATTTATTTTTATACTCCCATGTGGTTTACTTTAGATGAGTCCATCAATATCTGCTGCTAAGGATGTACACGAACTGATCTTCGTGTAGCCTACTGCGATGCTAGTTTTTAACATAGTTTATTTTGGAGAAGTTTTGCTTGCAAGGTATGTGAAACCAAATATTGGTATTAAAAGTGATGCTAATAATCGTAGTTTGGTAAAAGAATTCTTAGGCAATACTATAAATACCTCGTACTTTTGAACACTTTATAGTCGTACAGATGTGTAAAACAAGTAATTTCATTTGCAGCTATTAAGGAGCCTCTAAAAATAATACATCCCGCGTTTTGAAGCTGGCATTCTGTTTATGTTTGCTTAGAAAAATACATCCGCTAACGAACACTACACATATATGAAAGTATGTGTGACTCACCAAAGATTCCCCAACTTGACGAGTTTAGACGTCAGTACCTCCCAAAAGCAAGAAAATCTCCATACTGTATGACCCCTTACATTTAATAAGCTTAGAATGTTTTACGTTCTTAAAATTGGGTGTAACAATTCTGACTAAGGTATTTTGGGGAAAAATAAAATTCAACCTGTAATTTTCTGTAATTAGGTTCTGCGTTCCTTTTCATTATGAATTACTTTTGTTTAACCAGTGATCCGCAAGAGATTGAAACATATTACGACACAAAGATTTTGATTAGGATTACCAGACGGCGCATCCCATGAAATCTCCGGATTGTGTCTAGTTAATATTCCATGATTTTTTAAACGCTCAGTTTAATTGTTTCTCTTTGCTGTGCTTCCTGATTGCGATCACTATGCTATGTAGTGGTATCTACTCCTTGAGACAGCTGTTCTCCTTAGGAAAAAACGCCACTTCCGGAGCGCGTTAATACTTTTAACTTCCGCTTAGTTTGACTGTAACAAAGGTTGCTGATGCCGAACGTTATTTGAACTTGGATAGTGCCTGTAAAGCCTGAGTGCCGTAAGCACATGTTGTTTGGGCTTCCTTATACAATTCGAAAGTGTATAAAAACGAAAGTATTCATTAAATTATTCTATGTTGAAGGAATTTCCTTTTCTTAGTCGAGACAAAAGTGAACCTGCTATATTTTGTGCTTTATACCAAACAACATTCAGTGTCGAGAGTGGAGGGGAAATTTATGTTAAAGAACATATGGGAGCAAAAAAGAATAAAATTTCTTTGATGAATGAGAGTGTAATATGAAAGTGTTTAATTTATTGAAGAGTGTTTTACCTAATAAGCGTGATTTGGATATTGCATTACAGAATGAAACATTTGCATTTCATACTGTGAAACATTATCAAAGTTGTAAATCCATGGACTGCACTGCTGATTTAATAAGGAAGTTTTATTAATCTAAACTCAGATGTGCTAGAACAAAAGTGATTATTAATTTTTTATTGGTAATCTCTGTTTTGACAATATTTATATAAAACTGAAATCATTATTAAAATAATATAACTATTCAGATTCATCCAATTATTCTATTTAATAAACCAATTTCCCCTAATGTGAAGTTCGTTTTTGCACCATGGGCATTTGATATGCTGATAGAGAAAACTCAACTTGCTTCTTTTGTAACCATACTTGTTGTAACAATAGCAGTTTGGCAGCTTTGGCTATCTTTGTTAGATATTTTTACATAGACAAAATAAAGACTACTAATATTCAAAGTAAACATAATCACTTGTTGAGATAACAGGAGAAACAACAGAAATTCTCTTAGAAGCTTCTCTTGAAACAGTATGTGGCTTCAGAAAAAATAGCTAAGTGAACTGAAGAACATGCCACACTTGGTTCTAAATGGGATACAATTTGAAAATTCTCCTCTGAAAAAATGATTCGTTATGCAGAACTCTAAAAGCTTATTGAACTTTCTCTGTGTCTTTTTGAAAACGCTGCTTCAGTGGAGAGAGTTATCTCTTCAATGAACATGATGTGGACAACCTAAAAGTTCAGAATGAGTGTAGAAGCTGTTCAAGCCATACTTGTCATCTTAGCTAACTTGAAAATGAATTTGTCAAGAATTTGCTACAAAATTGGGATCCAGAGAGAGCCTGTTTAGAATATTCACTAATCAGAAAAGTACCCACCTGTAAGCCTAAATAAGTAGTTTGTAATGTAAGTAAACTGAGTATACGTGACTAAATAGCAAAGTATCATCTAGACGACTATAAAGATACTTTTTTCTTTTGTTCATATCTGTGCGTGGAAATTGTGAAAACATTATATAAATAACTTTTACTTTTGTGCTTATCTGTCTCGGAAGTTGCGAAGAAAAATCTCTTATCCTTCCTAGATATTGTCAAAGCACACAATTTGAATGACACCCATTTTTTGTGGCGTCAATCATTTCGGTGTTATTGGTTTCAATTTTAAAAAAAAACAGCAACACAAGTTTTTCAAATTAAAATTCGTTATTCGTTTTTCTTTCTTCTGGTCATGTAAAATGAATGGAATCTCAAAGCTATCACATAGCGACCAGCTGCTAAATATTTGACCATCACTTAAAGCTTAAGCCCACTATACTCCCCTACTCCCATTGCATCTGCAAGGAAATGTGTAATAACTGAATTTCTACAAATGATGATAGTGATTAATGACAGTGTAATTAGTCACCTTGTTTGCAATGGTTTTAATCGATCCATTCTATATTGAGCTTAAAATACGCTTTGTTTGCTCTGAGGTCTTTTTATCACACTTGGACTTCTTTTTCGTGTTGTAAATATAGGCTTTACTTCCCTTTCGAAGGAAGTCGTGCTAAGCGCCTGTTGAGAAGCACAGGCTCTGTGTCACAAAGAAACCAGCATATTAATCAGCCTGATGTTTGGTGTGTATGTGAGGAAATGGATGACATCAAATACGATAAAATGGATGACAGGATAGATGATTACGGATAATTTCGTGTAATGAAAGGCGGGGGAAATCGGAGAACTCGGAGAAAACCCGTCCAGAGGCCGCTTCGTCCACCAACAATTCCACATACGGTCCCCTGGTATCGAGTCCATTCTGCCTAGGGAGCAGCTAGTGCTCTAACTACACAACCTAGGCATTGCTTTGCTAAGAGTCTGTAGCCCCCCCCCCCAATTACATCACCCACCGCCAAGTTTGAACCCACAACGTTGACATTTACAGGCTAGCATGCTACCCCTAAACCAAGGAGGACACCTCGGTTACAGACTGCTTCAAGACCAATGACTTTCAGCGAAGGTACAGTGAGCTAGCCTACCCTTGATAAACAGATCAGCAAATAGTTCTGTTACAATAAAAATACAGCTCGATATCGTTTCGAGAATACACAGTAAAAATGAGCAAGTGATTCGCATCTAATCTCTCATTTAAAAATGTGATTTGTCAAGAACTAATGGAGCCGCGACATGGCCGAGTGGTCAAACCACTCGCCTCTCACCAAGGCAACTCGGGTTCGATCCCAAGCGACCGCGTGTGAGATTTGTGGTGGATAAAAGCGGCCCAGGGGCGGATTCCCCCGCCATTACATTCCACCGTTGCTTCATCTTCATTCAATGTATCAGTGCCATCGCCTGCGGTGCCATAGTAGTAAAAGCGGGCGTTAAACACTAACAAAAGAGAGAACTGGTGCGCGAACTGTAACGTGAACCTTTTTAAAGGATACTTAGCTGAAGAATGGGCAAAGAAAGTCAGCTCATTGTAACAGATCAGATATTTAACGTAAGTGCAGCCCTTCCGTTCTTATTATTTTTCTTTTCGAAATTTTAAAACGCTTTCTACAATTGCCAGATGCTGCACAACATTCTTTGCTTGAGATTGTTCCGAGTTCAAGATCTGTATCGAATATCGCATACAAAACGATGAACTGCTTCGGTTTCGCAAACTTAAATATTACTGTTATTTTGCAGCATTCGGGTAAAGTGCAAAATGTTAACAAAGCATTGTGGCCAACGTGCGCTGCAAAGGTGCAGCTGTGTAGCTGCCGATTCATTTTGCGGGATTGACTGTCACCTTCTGGATTATCAGAAGAAATTGTAGCGTGCTAATGACCGATTAATACTCGATAAAGGCAAGCAGATCACCTACTGCAGACCCAAATGAAAGTATCAGGGGAAGTAGTAAGCGGTATGGGGAAACACCATATGATGATGGTGTGGAGTGATGAAGTGCTATAAAGGGTGAAGGAGATTATAATGGCGGTGAAGCCACTAAGAAGCAGCGACGTGCAGAGACATTACGATACCCTAAATAGTTGTAGCTTTCCATTGTTCTGGTAGGAACTCCAACCAAACATGGTAAATTAAATTTACCTGTGTACGCAGTGCTTACAATACTTCCACGAAATACAAGCCATTGCAGAACATCCTTTAACCTGCTCCACAGTAGGTCTTACTTTACAAGTAACTGAATTAGGGGCATGTGTTATTCATAAAAAGCACTGCACATTATTTTCTATATATGTGTATGTATTCAACATAATACTCAAAACTATATCAATACACTATCTTATTTTATTTATAGAATATGTCGTTAATAGAGTAACTATAGCCTTTCATATGAAACCGTTACTATTGTAATCGTTTTATATCTCGAAGGTTACTATATAGCTCCTCTTAGGTATAACAAGTGTAAGGAAAATATTTTGATGGCCCTGTTTGAAATTTACTGGAATACAAAAATAAATATGCTCTAAGGTGTTTGGTTAAAACATTGCTTGTGAAAGAAGAAACAATTCTGAAGCTCTGTAAATGCATCGGTTACAAGCAAAAGCTATTATTCTTGTTTTCCGACTTCTGCTCCTATAAAAGCAACCTAAAGGTACAACATACAACGTGTAGAACATACTCAGTTTTGAAGTAGGTTCTTACTACATATGAACGGTCAAATGTTTTCAGTTACTAACATCCCAATGAATGAAAGCTAGAGCATACTAGCAGTGAAGTATTTTTGGAAAATCTACCTTTGAAAGCTACCGGTAAGTAAATTTTACATCCCTAGGTATATGGGAGGGGGGATTCCGTCTTAGAAGCAGTAAGAGTCCGGTGTATTTTATCTTAATAGCCAAATGGTTAATTTCAATCTCAACCAAAGGGGGACTTTTCCCCATGTTTAACCTAAATATGCACTAAAGCAACAACATAGCCTGTGTGACTCTTAAGATACCTCAGGTATTATTGTGCATATTTGGGCTAAATTTAAGGTCTTCTTTTCCAATATATATGATACAGCTTTACTAACTACATAAAGCATTCTAAAACGTATTTAAAGTATGAACTATTGCCAATAATAAAAAATCAACTAAGCATATCTAACAATAGTTTAATCCCTAGCATACCCTTTTTCAACCACTTATTCTCGCACAGGTGTTGCATATCTATGAATACCTGCAATATTAGTTTTATACAAATATGCAACATTAACACATCACGTGAGGAAGCAAAAGCTTTCCAAAATATGACCGTTAATCTATTTTGTATTTCAGCACCGATATATCATTAGCATTAAAGACTATTTGATATCTACGTCCTTCTGAACTATGTCACCTCAGCAAGGTTACAAATGTATGTATAACAAATGTAAAACTTAACTTCCCTACCATATAACCTGCTACACTATGAGGTATAATTAAATATAAAATACGCCCTTACAGCTTGCACGGAGCCTTACATCTCGGCCGCAGTCTGTACTCTGTATTAGTATTTACTGCAAGTTTTGCGACAACTAAACAAAAACATTGCGACTCACGCCATTTATTTTAGTCACTTAGATTCACTTTGTATGTAGCCTTTGAGGTGTTCCAATGTGTGAGGAATAACCATGTTTTATATAGTTTGTCTTTCAGGATACTACACCCCCAAAAATCGCAGACAGAAATATTTGTTTTTGAGAGGACTGTAGACTAGTACTAATCCCCCTGTCTTCAAAAATCTCCTAAAAGTAATTCTCCTAATCCGACTCAAAAATCCAATTTCAAAATGTAATTGGAAATACATGTCATGAGGCCTTTTCAATCTATAAGAAGCCTTTATAGGAAATGGTATTTTTGTGTGTGTCAGTGCCTGTGTTTTGTGTGTGTGTGTGTGTGTGTGTGAGAGAGAGATAGAGAGAGTAGGGGGAGGAAGAACTACAATATAAATGAGGAAGAAAATATGGATATACATAAAATGTGACAGCCAAAGCAAACATGATTTAAACATGCTAGCACACATTTTCCAAATATTTCCCCTCCTCCTAGTCCTTAGTTGCTGTTTAATACAAAGTTATCGTCATTTTTCATTCTCCCAAATTCCCTAAAACTATTTTGCTTTAAATATGTATCATGTAGATAGTTGAAGGAATGGCATCACTAATGAAGTAGATATTGAATTTCTGAAAATATCATCTGAAGTTCTTACCAATCTCAGTGATTTTTATTTAACTGGGAAACATAAGATAATGTAATGGAAAAAAGCAGACTCATTTTATCAAATAATCTGTCCGCATCAATAGATATTTCCAATGTATCCATTATGTTGGTGTAACTTACGCTCAGGTCTGGATATACACCATTTATGAATGTTTTGGAACAAAGCGGAACAAATATTTTGCGTGCAAAGAGGAAGAAGGGAAAGAAGAATAACATGTGTAGTGTAAACGGCTGACTGTAATTACTGCATCTTACAGGATATCAAACAGGAGAAGATATATGTTATACTATAATTTAAAGTCGTTACCAACAAAAGGGTACATGGTATCAGGATTAAGGTAACATGAACAGAAAGATGGTGTTTCACAAAGATAACAGGAGTTGGTAATTATTACCCATTATACTGGGTAGAGAAGGTCATCAATCTTGTTATATAGTTATATGATACCGCACTGTCCAAAATCGATTTTATTCTCATATTTACTAAGGATTTTTTTCCGGACTTACTATATTAATTGCAATAGTTCTATTTTATCCGTTATTACTTTCCTAAAAATGTTACGGGAATCATGTCGGAATAATGCATCTTGTTCAGAAGAAGAACCACACTACACTTCTCAAGAGAGCAAGTAAGTCAAGTCGACTCCTCAGACTGCTCGGGGCATAACTTCTCGATAACATTCCCTGACTTTCCATCCATGGCTGCGTTCACATGACCCGGAAAACATTTGGAGACGTCTGCACATCAACTGTGAAGAATCGCAGACGTGATAATGTTACACCAAAAGGCAAACCAGTGGATGATTGATTTATAAATTATACATTAGTATATAAATATATAAACACCGAGCGGGGTGGTTTCGTCAGTGGCTCATATTCGCTTTCCGTCGCCGGCCTAGCTGACCCATGGGTCCTTTCGGGGGTTTCCCTGGGTCACTAGGTGAATGCTGGGTAGGTTTTTTCATCCTCCGAATTTCCCATCCGTCCATATCGTTTCCATTGTCATCACATTAACTCTTCATTCAGTTGGCTTTTTTCAGGGTTGGAAGTGTCGACGATGGTGCTAGGTGCGGCGTGACAGGGAAAAAGGATGCTCTGTGTAAATATTTCCCTCCCCCGATTTTGCATGGTTACTGGGATGTCACTCTTGTCGGCGGGGTGGTTTTTGTAGTGTTTAAAGCCCGATTTCACTGCAAATAGCACCGCAGGCGATGACACTGATGATACCTAGAATGAAGATGGAGTACTTGTGGAATGCAATGGCGGAGGAAACCGGAGAACCTCGAGAAAATCTGCCCCTGCGCTTATTTGTGCACCACAAATCCCATTTGGGAGCCGATAGAAGGTGTTGGACCTTACGTGGGGCGAGGGGGCTCGGTTGACATGTCCGACTATTGGAGTGCTTCAATCTGGACTTTTTAGGGGCCCTGTCATTGCTGTGCCGTCAGTCCTGGTTCCGGTAGACCGGTGTATCCTCTTGCCCCATTCTCCCTCCTCAGGGCACCCCCTTGTGGGGGGGCGTTGGTAGAATAACCTCAGGTTTGGTGCCGAATAGATATGTGCTGCACTGTATGACTCATTTCGCTCATTCGGATATTGGTTTGCTTAGCAAGTGGCTCAGAGTCAAATTTGGAGATTAAAAGCTTAGTATAGGCTGCAGGTGCGTTTTTATCAAAATTTAAACTATATCGCGTAAGCTTCCTTTGCTGTTGAAAACAACCCCAAAAAACATCTTATTCTTGGCGACAGTAATAATATCCATGTTTGAAAACAAGAATATTTTAATTCACAAAATCAATTTTGATATTACCAATAAAAATCCTATTTTCTATCCTCCTTTTTATATATTTATTACAATTATGTGTTTGTACTATGGAATACAGCATACTTTCACGTGTGAGTACTTTATTATTTCTTTTAGAAACCCATCATTGTTAGAAGAAAACACCCTTAAATTTTTTGAGATATATGACACCTTGAGGTTGTGTAAAACATTGTGATGTATAGTTATATAAAGATATTTCACCAAATATTTTCAGAATTCAGGTTTTATAACATTTAATGTACCACCGCATCTCCAAAATATCGCTTTACTACACTGATCGAATTCTGCGCCCCGACCAGGGCTGTTCCACTCCAGATTCACAGCTGCCAGCCTACGGGACTATTAGGTCCCATTCACAATGAAGACGTAATGTTAACACAATACAGGCGTGAGTTAAGACCAATCATACAGTCTAGACGCAACACAAGAACTTGGCACTGGCCTCTTCATCCATAACTTGCATGCGGAAATCTTTTGAGGGAATCGCAAGTTTCAAAGTGAATAACGTAAACCAATAATAATCAGTTTTAAAATTCATTTAAGGTTTTTAAATCAACATGACATAAAATAATTAAACAAGTAAATAACAGAACAGCACAGCACCCGGCATCAGCGTTTTAAATAATGTCCATATTTAAGAGCACCATGATTGTACAGTGGGTAAAATTACGAACCCTGGTCCTGTGTTGTTTATAAGTTGGCAGTGCATGCAGAAGTAGATGCAAGATTCGTCCTCTGTTTAAGCCAGACAAGAAAAGCATTTGGAATTTGAATTCTCCTAGCGCTTTGCGCGATTCTAGCTTGATTCTTGTCCTGTATTTACTTTATATCCAGAGTGGGACTTTAGGATTTTATTTTCTAGCGATTAGTGCGCAGGAAGCATATTCGGTCTGCTGTATTGGTATAAAATAAATGAAGAGGCATACCCTAAATATGTTCTGATCCCAGGCTGATTAGTCGCCAGAAGACGAGAAAGTACAAAGGATATCTCCAAATGGATTCTTCCACTACTCACGGCATAGAGCAGTTAGTTCTAGCTTCTGTGCATGCCAAAAAAGTTGCAAATAACTCGCGACTCATAGGCGTCTACTTTGCAATTAAGCGCAGTACTGAGGGTAATCTTTTATCACGGCTGATTTAGAAGCTCCAAATGATTTAGCAAGACGCAAGTATTCTGGTATGAACCTTGCCCTGTGAGTAACCTTTTGATTTGATCGTCCTGGAGTGTTTTACGGACACTGTTCAGAAATCTGTGGTGCCGACCTACCACGTATTTCTCCTACTCTGCTCCCAGTTTTGTGTTAAGTACGACCGTATAGCCTGACTCAGATGAATCGAGTTGGAAAAACTCAGCATAGAAAATCTCCTGAGCAATGTTAGGAGACTTTTTGAAGACAGGGTGGTTAGTACTAGTCTATAGGCCTCTCAGCTATAGATTTTGCTATCAACATCTTTTGGGATTTAGTATCCTGAAAGATAAACCATATAAAACAATGCTAATCCTCGCATATTAGTAAACTTTAACGTATAAGCTAAAATGGGGAAACAGTGCCCATAACTGTTGGGTATGAACTTAATCGTTTGGCACTTAAGATAAGATACACCCAACTCTTAGCTCATAGCCACCAATAGGTGGTAATCAGAAGGAGTAAAGTCAGGTGAATACGGTAGGTGTGGTAGAACCTGGAAATGTATCTCAGCTATGGCAGCCGTTTCCCGACTCGTGTGGGGACGAGTGTTAACATGTGAAGGAGCACACCTTGTGCCCATTTTCCTGGTCGTTTCTTTTGAATTGCACGGCGCAAGTTCCGAAGAGTTGCCACATACACCATACAACATTGGTGGTGTTCCATGCAATGCATGAGGATGATTCCATCTGTGTCCCAAAACACTGTAGCCATGCGTTTGCCTATAGAGGGCGCTGTACCGAACTTTTTGGCGGAGGGTTGCCTATATGCTTCCACTGCATTGATTGAGATTTGGATCCTGGCTCATGGTAAAGGAGTTAGGTCTCGTCACCAGTCGACATGAAGCCTTCTGGATCCTGGTTGTGGCGTTGGTGCAGAGTGCTTCTGGGAAGCCCTGTGGCCACTTACATTTCGTGACCGTGAGGCACTTGTTCTCGTGAATAAGCCGCTCCATGCTTGAAATGCTGACTGGTGTTGTCGCAGTCACAGGCCTTACAGAACTGGTTCCTTTGATGTTCGGCCACTTTTCCACACACCCATCCAGTTGGAAACAGTTTTTCGAGACGGTGCAGACTCCACAAACACTGCCAGCAGTGGCCTGTAAACTTTCCACAGAAACCACCTCGTCCAGCGCTGCCCGAAATGATCATACTCCATGGTGTCCGCTCACGTAATGGCAGCATTTGAAGAAATGCGCTGCAGTAGGCAGTGATGTCACTTATTTGGAATATCCTGCCACCTGTAAACTGACCAAAGTACTATTAACTTGCAACTGTCATGACGAGCCAAATAATGGACCAGTAATTCTAATGGAGCGTCCCTCGTACATAAGAAGAGTTATGCAGAAACCTTTTTATTTTATCACCTAATTAAGATTTTTGTTTGCATATGAGGCATAAAACGTGTATAATTATAAATGATTAATATGAAAGGCTATAATTACTATATTAAGAACATATGTTTTAAATAAACTAGCATAATGAATTTGGTA
This sequence comes from Hymenopus coronatus, assembly GCA_030762935.1. Lineage (NCBI taxonomy): Eukaryota > Metazoa > Arthropoda > Insecta > Mantodea > Hymenopodidae > Hymenopus > Hymenopus coronatus. The sequence goes on from CM060900.1 coordinate 354,727,613, forward strand.
TCGTTTAAAATATTATGTTTATCGGTTTATATGGCTTATAAAACAATGCGCAGTACTTTCTTATGGATAAAATAAGCCCCAATTCAGATATTTGGAGGTTAAAGCTCACTGTGGAGCAGGTTAGAGGATATTCTATAGTGACCTGTCCCATGGAAACAAAGTAAGCCGTGCTTACCCAAAGAAATTTGATTTTCCATGTTTGATCCGAAATTCTATTAGTTCCAGAACATTCAAAAGATAAAACCAGTAAATATTTCGTTATATCTCCTCAATGTAGGCTCGTCGCAGCTTCTTAGTGGCTTGAACACCACTGTAACCCCCTTTGGGCCTGAACTACACCGCTTCACATCGTTGTTGGCTGTTTCCCGGACTGCTACCACTTTCCCTGATATCCTACCGGGTCTGCAGTATAGATCTTGCTTGCCTTTAGCTGTGTGTATGTGAGGTATATTAATCTGTCAATAACAGGCTACAATTCCTACTGATGATCTAGAAGGTGATTGTCAATCGCGCAAAATACGTCAGCGGCTACACAGCTCCAGCTTTGAAGTGTAGGTGTTGCAGAATTCTTTATAAACTTTTTAAACCTTACTGAATGCTTCGAATGTAACAGTAATTTTTAACATTGTAAATCTAAGCAAATCAGTGTTTTATGTGGAATAGCGGACACACATCTTGCACTCGGAACAGTCTCAGGCAAGAGAATATAGTCCAGAATGTGGCTATTCTAGAAAGTATTTTAAAACATAGCTTGGTTTCCTGTAGTTTTGAAAACAAAAAGGATAATAATGGCAGGGCAACACTTGAATTAAAAATATGTTATTTCTTTACTCATTCTTCAGAAAAGTATCCGTGCTTACTCTCCTATCTGCTTCACGTTAATCATGATGTCGTTCTCCGTAGTCTAGAGGTAACATGCTAGCCTGTAAGCACCAAAGTCGCGGCTTTGAATCCGACGGAGGGACATCGATTTTTTTCGGGCGTAAAAATCCTTAGCAAAACGGGGCCAGAACCGTATGGTTAGACCGCTCGCCTCTCACCTAGACGACACTGATTTGATCCCAGGTGACCGGATGTGGGATTTGTGGTGAACGAGCCTGTAGCTGGGGTTTTTTCTTCGGGTTCTTCTATTTCCCTGCCATTCATTCTACTAACTGCTACATAATCATCTTTTCTTTTGTCATTTCACCGTCATTTCAAATAATACATTTTCTTACCGTCATACTACCATGGGGTTGATCAGGCATCCTAGCTTATCTGTGAACCAGAGCTTCAACAGGCGCCTGACCCCAGACGCTTAGCTTTGGAAGGGAAGTAAAGGCGATGGTCCTGTGCCGTACATTTACGGCACGTAAAAGAAGCTCAGCCCTAAAGAAGCTTTTGAGGAAAATAAGTGGGCACTAATCAGCATAACCATTCGTGGAAATGCTATTATTACATATTTCCTTATGGATACAATAGTAATAGGGGAATACAGTATGCGTAAGTCTTTTGCTAGCATCAAAATTTTAGCAGCTGGTGACTATTTGATGGTTTTAAGATGTCATTCCGTTTGTTTGACCTAGAGAAAAGCATGCGACTAAACAGTTTTAATTTGGTAAACGTATCTTTTTGAAAATAGACACTAATAGCGGGGGTTATCATCGAAATTGTGGGCTACACAAAAAATGTGTGAGACATAAATTATGTGGTTTAACGATATCTAGATGTGGTATCTCTTGCGGTTTACTGTTTAGGCAAAAGTAATTCAAAAGTAAGGCCTTTGAGCTTAATTCCAGAAAATTCAAGACATATACCTTATTTTTCTTTCAAATGTCTTAAACAGAATAGTTACACTTAATTTTAAGAAAACAAATATGCCCGACACATTTTCAACGTGAAGGGTCGTTTGGAGTGGCGAATTTTCTTGAAAATCTTCATGTCGCTAACTTAATTTGGTATTTATTGGCGTTTTCAGCCACACGGACACATACATACATACATGCATGCATACATACATGCATGCATGCATACATACATGCATACATACATACATACATAATACATACATACATGCATACATACATTTCTCTGAAAATATATTTTTATTTAGGGTAACTCAATGAATTTCCAGTGAAAATCCTATATCAAACTTTTTAGTGGAATACAATACCTTCTCTGCCTGTGTACTTGATAGAGAAAGTAACGAATAGCCCTGTGAAGAGCTGCGGAAAGAAAATCATTGATAACACATGAACCATTACAGACTTATTGTTTACCCTACGTCTCAGAAACTATTCTGTTGGTCTTGCCTTGTGTATTCTAATGAAAAAGGTTTCTGAATAGTGGGCTGGGCGAGGGTGTTTCATAGATGTTTTTGGTGTTGTTGTTTCTTAGGCAAACACCAGCTAGTGTTTAGAGGATACGATGAATCAAAGGACTCAACAAGGGATATTATTTTGAATTAGTTGATTCATTTAGCGAAAACGCTGGTAACTTAAAACATCATGTAGAGAGAGCATGTCTAAGGGTAGCTATTGCGAGCTATTGACGTCAGATATAGTTTCTCCCGATCCTAGCCAAGGTGTAATAAACGTTGGTGAGTCATACACAGTCATATGCGTACAATGCTCGGTAGCGAATGTGCTGTTTTTAAGCAAACATAAACAGAGTTCAGCTTCGAAACGCTGGAAGTGTCATTTTCTAAGGGTCCTCACGAATTGCAGATGGAACTACTTGCTCTGCAAAAATGTATGAACATAAGGTATTCGAAAGAAAGAAGCTCGGTGTTATTAAAATCAATGTCTGAGAATTTATCTCCCAAACTGCAAATATTTGCGCCAATTTTGGAGCAAAGCTCCTCTACAATACATTACATTAAAAACCAGAATAGTTGAACGTGATGATCAGTTGGTTGATTTATTAAAGTTCTATATATCTCTTTAATAGCAAATATGGTTAGACTCGTCCAAATTAAAACATAATGTTCACATAGGGACATGCTCCAAAGCTTCACACGGAGTAGAATGAGTTAGTATGTCTTCCCTTCCGCATCTTTAATTCAGACAAGCTGATTTAGAGTATTCCTCATAGTGTACGGTTGCATCCGAATAAATTATAATTGTTCAATATTTTCCTTCTGCTGAATTCTGCCTGCAAAAGTAATAAAATAACTATAACAAATAGTGTTTTTATTTAACTGGTTGAGACTGCCGTTGTAACCAATTGTTATCAGCTGTCATATTTTTTCGATGATAATCGAGACGGCCAAGTTAGAGAGGGATTTCGACACATCAGAACACCGCTGAACAGATGCACTACATTATTGTTGTACAAGTATTAATTCGTGGACTTACCAGTAGAGACAAAATACTGGTCCATAATTTTGACGGTACCTCTGTATGTTTAAGTTATCTAAATGCTGTTCAGAAAAACAAAATGAGCTTTCCTACACACAAACTTCGTGTACTGGTATGCTCACAAGTTAAATTTAGAACTATCTTAGATTTATTCACTATTTGGTGTTATCTCAAGCATGTTATATTTTTGATATTGGGTGTGTTAGCTATCGTTTCCATAAATGTACCAAAGGAAGCAACATATTAGTGATTAGACGACCATTTTTCCTCACACTGCCAGATTATTGGATATTCTACAAGCTAAAGTTGTGATATAGGACAAGCGTCACAAATTGGCTGTTCTTTGAGTAAAGATGAGAAAGCCAATTTGTTCGATGTTCCTGCAAATTGCCCACTGTGCACTGTGTGACTAACTGCTTGTAAAGCAAGAACATATAATTCCTTCCAATGTTGCCAACCCGTACGATACTTAAGGGACATACGATCATTTGAATGTTTGTAGGATGTACGATAGTGTATTGTACGATACCGGCCAAATATACGATAATTTCACTGGTTAGTCACACCAGCAAAACTAAAGTAATTATAAATAGCAAACCTCCATTGTTCACGCTGACGGTTGTTGTTGCATTATCTCATGCGCAACAAAACCTGACTCCCTAGTTCCCAACCATCTGATGTAGAGTAAAACAAAACAATGTGATTCCCACTTCCCTCTTGCTTGCGCTGATCTGGCATTCTTTCATGACACATTACTTCCGGATGGCGCCTACTTGAACAATCAACAATACGCGTGCGTATGTGTTGACTGTTACAGGCAAACAGCAAAGTCAAGTGTACATCGGTTGTCGCGCCTTTCCTTCGTTCGTTTATAGTCCGCAATCCGATTAATTATTAGTCCTAAGCTGCAGTACGGTATTAGGAGCGCGTTTAAATTGTGATTATTCTATTGTGTTCATTTCAATGTATGACAGGGAAAGTGAGAGTGATGAAAGAGTGGGCCAGAGAAGAAAAAAAAACCTGTGGAACGCCTGAATAGAAAAAACAATTAACGGTGATGATTCAACGAAACCGATACACAGAAATCAGAGGTACAGGACTGAATGGGAACAAAATCCGGATTTCCGAGTTTAGATTGGGCCAGTAAAAGACGATATGTGTCGGGCCCCGCATATGTTGTGTAAAACCATTTTTACACCAGAGCTTTTGTTAATGAAAACCCACGCGAAAGGTGCTAAGCATCAAAAACTGAGAAAGAGTATTGGGTTTGGAAAAACAAATAGAACACTGTTTCAATATAACAATTCTCCTAGTGACAGCAGGCAAACTATATTTGCACAAAAAGTAAAAGAAGCTGAAACACGGTCATGTGCTTTTCTGGCACAATGCAATATTGCTCTACGACCAGCACTAAATTAGTTGCCCTCGGTGAGAGTAATTATAGTGAGTGAAATAGCTAAATCAGTTAAATTAGGCCGCACTAAAGCTACAAATATTGTGAAAAATGTAATTGGTAAGTGTGCCAGTGAATCCCTAAAATGCATATTGCAAACGCAAGAAAGTAGAGACAAATTTTTCTATATTAGCTCATGTGTACCCCCCAAATGATAATGAAGCATGACATGTGGGTGCTACTGCACTAATGGTTGTACAATGCGGTGATTTCTGTGTTTAAAACGCAGACATCAGTATTCAAAACATTATAGGCTTTGCAAGTGGTGGATGCAATACCATGTTCGACAAAAATTCTGGTGTAGCCAAGAGGATGCAGAATGAACTGCCTGGTATCACACTAGACAAATGTATTTGTCATTGCCTGCAAATATGTGCTAGTGAAGCGAGTAAAATGTTGCTAAGAATGTTCGCAGAACAGTGGGAACCCTTAAAACCTTACATCACAGAAAATTCTTACGAAGAATGTCTGCTGTCTGTACAAAGTATCCTAACAGCAATGAATGATTCACAAACAAAAGTTTACTGCTACTTTATTCACTGGATTTTGCCAATATTCTGCGGGTTGAATAAACATTTCCAAAATGAGCAGACACTTATCACAGTGCGACACTATAAGATGACCTGAACTTACAAAAGTGTTGTGAACTACATGAGCAGTATATAATGCAAACAAATCTCAAAGATATAAACCATGCAGATCAAATTCACTCCAAACCTCTGGAACAAACATGCTTTGGTGTAAAAGTGATGGGTGAGTTTAGTGGATTAGACATTCAAAATAAGGTTCTAACTACAGATGTGCGCTCTCGCTGTCTTGATTTTCTTATTACCGGATGTTGTCAGTTAAAGGAAAGGTAGGCATTTGGTGACGACTCCACTTTTGCCCTTATGGCCTGTCTCCACTCTTCTAAGGCTACAACTTCATATCCTACTAGGCCTCCTACCCTTTATCCTCTTATTGCCAATGCTCCCTGAATTGCTGATCTCAATGAAGGAGGCACTGTTCAGAAAACTGATGATCAGTGGAGAAAATTCGGAATAAGTGATATTCCCTGTGAAATAAAAAGAATGCCTGAACCTGACAGAATCTGGAGTGCTATTAAACATGTGATGGAAATAATGATTTCAAAGAACTGGCCGAGTTTGCATTATCAGTACTTTCGTTCCCCACAGCAGTGCTTCTTGTGAATGATTTTTTCTGAAGCTGGTTTAATAAAAACCAAAATTGAAAACAGATAGGTACTAGATACGGTAAATAGACTTACTCTGTCATCTCAGCTTGCGAAAGAATATGGTGCGTCTGAAAATCTGCAAACCACCGAGAAAATGTTAATCCTTATGTCAATAACAAATTTGTATAGTGCTGCTATAGTTGAGAAAGACAAACTTTCAGATGTATAGTGCGAGAAAGATAAGTGCTAAAATTGTAATCCTGATTGTCGTCATCAATCTTGTGAAAATGTACCATAAACATGAATATTATTAAATTTTTATATGTGTTATGCTGATATTTTTGTTAGTATAAAATTTGGTTTATGATGTACGATAATTTTGAATCTAAATCTATAATTTTGAGTGGCCAGTACCATAGTTTTGCTTTTAATAGTTGGCAACTGTATTTCCTTCAGTGCTGTGGCAGTATGCAACAATTTATGTTTGAAAAACGTAGTCCATCCTTCATATGTTTATTAGCTCTATTGTAGGTTCATCATTTGTAGAAAAATTGCTCTAATATAATGTCTCTTGCATTAGTATTTATGCTTCTGAAATTAGCGTATGCATAATTTCATAGTTTTGATAGCTGAAATATAAATAATAAAAATAAATGACAATTGATATAGCATTAATACAGTAAAACAACAAATTCCTTAACCTAATTAATACCATTGCAATCGCATTGTAACACCAATAAAATAAACATTTATTTGTAACGAAAACTTTCACAGTTATACAGTGAATATGAACAGATATCTTACTAAATTCAAAAGAAATCATGATCACCTTCTTGTTCTTGGTAACTGTCAAACTCTCTTGAAGGGTTGTATAATAACGCTGAAAACTGAATTTTTCTAGTGCAGAATTTTGCGGCAGAGTAATCACTTACTCCGCCATTTTCTAAAAAGAAGAAAAATTACTCATAGGCAGCCGTAAACATAGAAGTCGATGGTTAGCGTGTTAGGCTGATTTATGCTCCCGATATTATAAACTGATACACGACACACTGTGCGCGGAATAGAGAGAATCCCTGCTATCACATGTTTACCCACAGCATGCACGGAGTAAGTAGCGAGATGGCGACGCTTGGCATAAGATATTCTGCTGTAAAACTCAAAGAATTTCATCACTTCCTAAAAGAGAAACGTTGGGAACTTTCAAGAATGATTTGGGAAAATACATAAGCTGTAGTGATGAACACCAATAATAATAATAATAATAATAATAATAATAATGGCGGCAGTATATAAAAATATCATACCAGTCTTTCTTCCGTGAAACTATGAGCATTGTTGCTCAGTAATCAGAAAAATGATTTTGCTAACTAGATAGTACACTTTGATTTCTAGAACTTCTGAACAAGAAGAATTATGAGCAATAAATGAGATTCTTCTCTGATTTGGGATTCCAGATCGTTCTATATACTTGCGAACAACTCTGTAACAGAAATGTTGGCGAGTTTCTTCTGTTCATTAAGTGTAATGACCTTCATGATAGGCACTGTGAGGAGTGAAAATATATGAATGTTACTAATAATTCTAACCTAAGCACTTGACTAAAACGACGCTTCTCACCTAAATTTAGGCTTCACATAAATGCAGAAAAGGATTATATGTGTTGTGTTGCAAAACAATCACCGAGAGTTCTACGAAATGGTTATCGACGACTTCGCACAAAAAGATTGTAGGATACAGTTGGGGTAAATTTGATTTGAGTGTATACTGTTATTATCTACAATATTTTCAAAGTGACGGTGAACCGAGCTGTGGACATTATTGCTCAAATCCTACGTGATACGAAAATTAGTTTTCAAAGCCAAAAAAGGTACATCAACAAAGCGCATCACGGTCAAAGTGGATTGGACAATCATAGCGTAGCCCTTCACTAATATTGCGTTTCCTACAATAATGCTTTTACTCTGTGTTTTCTGTAAGAGGTTTCCTGTGTCTCTTACTTCCTGTTCCCAGCTACTGAAAAAAACGGCCTTCTTTTTCAGGTCCCCAACCACAATGAGAACGTGATTATTTCCTTTGATTACTGCCCAATGTGCCATTGATATACAATTAAATGTACACAGTGTAAAATATACCCATTGTTCAATGCAAATTCAAACACACAGACTGTCTGGAATTTTATGCCCACACATAAAAAAATAATAAGGTTTTGTTGAATAGGTTCAATGAAGTACTGCAGTTATAAAAAAAGAGAAAGAGAGGAAGTCAGGCAAGGAATGTAATGATGAAACACGTTAAGATGAATCATACTAATACTTCTGATGATGCTGTAACATGTAGCCTAGAATAGCAGGTTCATTTTACTGGTGAGGGTGTGAAGCTCAAAGTTGTACCGGTATTTTTAGTTTCAGTGAAGCACTAGATTAGAATAATTTTAAATGAAGTAAAACAATATAGGTATTCTTTTAAACCATTATAACGTTGCCTTTTTAAAACACAAGCATGTCCCAATATCATGCTTAAAATACCAGTTGAGCCAACTGCCCCGTACTGAGAGTTAAAGGATTTACATAACTCAAGTGGGCTATTTGAAGTTAAAACCTGCCATTGGAGTGCTGGCGAGTGTGATCTTTAGCTTTATACGTCTTGTGATCAGCGTAGACAATGTGTGGGTCGCGCTCATTGTGAGAGGTAAAACGAAGGTCACTCTCGACCAGTTCTCCACTGGCTGGTTTTAATTTGAAATAGCTCCGCTGGGTTCTGCAACACTTTTAACGCACAAAGGGATATCTGCCAATGCCAAAAATGGGGCAGTTGGGCCACCTGGTATATGCAAACCACAAATCCTTTCTGTAGGTCACGAACAATTCCCAGATATCATTTTGTTTGGTTGCTAGTGAAATGGTCCTCTTTTTCTGCACATGAGACGTGGTGACCCTACATTAGCCGCTTTGGTGCGACAGCCCGAGTGCTATAAAGGCCTACCAGACAACTCCTGCAACGTCACCCTGCTCAAGCTTGGCATCATTGCATGCTGCTTCCCTCCGACGCCTATCTTCTGCATGGTTTGTAAGGTAACACTTTTCCATCAAGCTGTTCCTCGGTAGCTTATTATGAAGAACATTACGAGTTTCAGCTCTAGTCGCTGAGGCTACGTCAGCAGTGCATTAATTTACTCATCTAAAATGTTTAATTGTTATATGAGTAGCTGCTTATAAGTAATAAGTCTTGTTCCTAGTTCCCTAAATAAATGAAAAATATTCTAAAGCTATCTTCATGTGTATAATTACTTTAGAATACGTAAATATAGTACCCAGACTTTAAAATCCAGGATTTAAGACCAAACTATTATATCGTATGTCAAATGATTAAATAGAGTTCTAGTTGTTAAAGAGATTTCAAACATCTATTTTTGGAACCTGCTTAAAGCAATGACAAACATGTAGATTTCACGAAATTTGTGATTCGCCATACCAAATCTTTGTTCAGGAAACCGACGGCCGGTCTTGGTCTGAGTAATGTTTTCCGCATTAATGGTTTATCTTTTCTTTTACTAGTATGTGCATAGGAGATGAGTTATAAAATCAGGAAAACGCAACGTATTTTCCGGTATCGTTGAAGATTTTCAAAAATGTTATTAACTGACCTTTAGCAAGCTTTAAAGAGTTAGAAGGATGATCAACATATTAAAGAAACTTGAACCGATTTCAAAATTGTACGAGACGAATTTTCTTTCTTTTCAACTAACCTGCATATCTTCATTACCCTTTCGAATGCACACTACCACAACAAATATGACTGCACATTCACATTCTGAATATTTTAATAGTAGCTTTCAAAGTTACTATAGCGACCATATGATAAGTGGCTAATGGTATCTTTTTGTTTGAATCTGACATGACTGACCTCTGCTTTGTGATGTTTCAAAAGCAGTTTGCTCATATTGCCAGATAAATTCCAGGGTAACAGCAAGATCTGTTACTTCCCAACAAAGAAAAACTGCCATAGCACAGTGGAAAATATCAATTGTTGGCAACCACATTTATATGTGCTGCGAATCTGAATGCTTTGTTTGTTTCTCTTCTAGCCACTTGCTACCGTGAAGGTTAGCTTTTGTCCCCAAAAATGATGCCCTTTTATCTCCGTAACTATCTTATTGCTTATAGAGAGATTCCAGTTGGCAAAAGGTTAGTATTTAGCTAAGAATTCAAGCTGTCAGATAGATATTCTGTTACTAGCCACCAGTGTCATTGTTTCAATCCATGCTGTATTTACTAAGTTTTCTTAATAACGCTTTGGTTTACTATTTGCATAACATGTACATCACGTATTGAAAGAAGATAAAGAGTTTCGTTTTAGTTCATATTCTTAATTGTACAGCTTAGAATTACATGAAAGATGTATTATCTTCACAGTTCTAACTTCAGCTTCCTCAAATTCTTTATAAAAAGGAGTTTCTCGTGTTTCTGTTGTATATTGCACTAACTGAACACAATTAGTATAAATACAAAATTAAATAATTGAGATAAAATGCTACACTTTAACCACCACAGCAAGCAAACGTGCTCAAATGTGCAAGAGTGTTGGGAATTGCCAACTATAGAGAAAAAGTGGGAAAGTATCATTTATAAGAAGGAAGAAAGGTAAATCTGTGGCACAGTTTGCAAATTCAATAAATATTTTAGTAATGCCTTGACTTTTCTGTTCTAAGTTGCGTTAGGAACACCATGACATTCTGTAGTTAAACCGTTGTTTATAATCATAATTTAAGTTGTAAAACTTTCAAATTCTGGCTAGCACATTGCACAATTTTTCTTTAAAGTGATATTTCTGTGTGTAAATAAAATCACTTTGATAGGTACTCTTCTATTCTATACACATATATTCATATAGCTCACGCATTTAGAAAACAGAAAACGGACGCATACTTCTCCTCTATCTTTGTGCGGCTTGCTTAGGAGGACCAAAAACTGTAAGAGCGGTAACGACACAGTCGTGGGAAGAAGGAAGATAGAGGTGTTTATGTCTACGTAAGGGTTGGAACAATAACTTTACTCCGGAACCATTCGTCTTTCAACACTGCAACAGCACCAAACCATTATATTATACGAGAAGTGGGTGGAGATGAGAGTTTTCTCGCTCCTTTTGCACGTGCTTTCCGCCTTCGTTTAGTCCTTTGTTTTTCGCGTTCCTTTATCCACATTTCCTTTGTGTTATAGTTTCCTTTTCCTTTACAACCGTGAAACTGTACTTAAAACATTTGCTATTGTCCGTGAATAAGGTACAAAGAAACAAGTTATAAGCAGAATTAACGAAAGTAAGAAGAAATAAGAGATAAGCGTACCAACCAACACAAATGAAGACTGTGAAACTTCTTAGGAATACTATGGATGTGTAACAGTTCCACAGATTTCCAAAATATGATAAGTTTAGGTATCTTTAAGCAAAAACTGAAAATTATTAAAAAATTATGAAAAATCAAAAACATTTTCTTTCGTTCGTAATAAATAACATTAGCTCTAAACTTTAAAAACATATATCGGTTTTTGCCTTGCGCGATTTAAATATTAATTAACTGAAGCTATAAATTGAGAGGCCCATGCTTATAAATAGGTGCACTCGAATTTAAACTTTATTTTCTCGTAAAGCTTTTTCAAAGTTATGCCATCATCAAAATACTTTAGATGTTGCAATTTTTACTGTTTGCATTCAAAAACTTTGTGCCACCTCTCAAAAGTACATCAAAGAAAAGGAATAACTACTTTTTGGGAATAATTCTGCAAATTATGAAAATAAATTATTAATTTTGAAAACTCAAGAGTTTCGGAGAGCACAAAGGTAATATTTTTGCACAATAATTGAAGGTTAATATACATAGATCTGATAATGTACATCCAGTTTAAACGCGTTTACTGTATAACTTGAATTTTATGGAACATTGTTTAAAATAAATTGCATAAAACATTTTTATTACAGGAATGAATTTAGACAACACAAAATGATGGCATTAATAACCATGTAAGGAGTATAATTTTGAAAGTGTTATAAACTCCTTGTATCTTGCTCTTAATCCATGATCGGTTTTGTGTGAAATGTAAGAGAATGATAGTTCCGATCATTCCTAGGTCTTTGCTTTTTAAGATATAATATAAATACTCTTACTTATTTAAAATGAAATAAGAATCAAATTGATTAGATTCTTCAATATATATATATATATATATATATATATATATATATATATGATAAGGACTCAGCGGTCCTTCAAATTAATATTTAAATGGATATTTCAGTTATTTCTACTTCGCTAAAGGTTCAAAGCAATTTTGCCAATTTTGAAATTTAGCCCCTAAGAATATAGCAGTTGCTGTTTATGTACAAAAGTTTTTAAAGCTCCAAGTTGGCTTGCAAAGAGAATTCAAGTACTCTTCATTGAGGCCAATGAAGGTAGCATGTGATTTTTGCAGATTTTCTTGTACGTTACATCAGTTTAGTTGACACCATGTGACGATGATTAGTCGACGGCACTACCTTCTTGGTCTCTAACGGAATACAATGTCTAAAAAGCGAAGCAGCACACGAATATATCGAACAAGGAAAGGCCTGTGTATTCATCTTAAGTGCGTTTCCAGACCTACTTGGCAAAAAATAATATTCAGAAAAATAGAAGCTCACGGCAGTACATTACATAGGCACTAAAGAGCCTCCTCTGTTGGCAAACAAAGAAGACTCTCAAACAAACAGCTAAAAGAAGTATTGTGTGAATTGCAATACATAATGCTACAGATTTTATGTAGACTTACAGAAAGTCACTCATCCAGCCCTAAAAATCACAAAAAAGAATGAAAGAAGGAAAGGAAAATACTGGAAATTATATGGTGAATACAGGCCTTAAATCACGTCACCATTAGTAGGTATATTAAAGGAAGATTGCCACAGCGTAAAAGAAGCTTTGGGGTGATAGGTAAATACTAGGAGTGGTGTTCGGGAGAGGGTGGGTTAAGTTGTGCGAGGGAAATTGAATTAAAACTTTAGCATTCATATGGAGAAGATAAAAGTGTTTATGTATGTATGTATGTATGTATGTATGTATGTATGTATGTATGTATGTATGTATGTATGTATGTATGTATGTATGTATGTATGTATGTATGTATGTATGTATGTATGTATGTATGTATGTATGTATGTATGTATGTATGTATGTATGTATGTATGTATGTATGTATGTATGTATGTATGTATGTATGTATGTATGTATGTATGTATGTATGTATGTATGTATGTATGTATGTATGTATGTATGTATGTATGTATGTATGTATGTATGTATGTATGTATGTATGTATGTATGTATGTATGTATGTATGTATGTATGTATGTATGTATGTATGTATGTATGTATGTATGTATGTATGTATGTATGTATGTATGTATGTATGTATGTATGTATGTATGTATGTATGTATGTATGTATGTATGTATGTATGTATGTATGTATGTATGTATGTATGTATGTATGTATGTATGTATGTATGTATGTATGTATGTATGTATGTATGTATGTATGTATGTATGTATGTATGTATGTATGTATGTATGTATGTATGTATGTATGTATGTATGTATGTATGTATGTATGTATGTATGTATGTATGTATGTATGTATGTAGGTAGGTAGGTACGTGTATATGTATGTATGTATGTATGTACGCATGTACGTATGTATGTATGTATGTATGTATGTATGTATGTATGTATGTATGTATGTATGCATGCATGCATGCACGCACGCACGCACGCACGCACGCACGCACGCACGCACGCACGCACGCACGTACGTATGTATGTATGTATGTATGTATGTATGTATGTATGTATGTATGTATGTATGTATGTATGTATGTATGTATGTATGTATGTATGCATGTATGTATGAACTCCGTATTGTGTGCATGTATGATGAAATAACCCTACAGTGAAAATAATCTCTAATATTAAATAAGACTAGCGTATAACTGGTAAAATAAAAACTTTTTAATTAATTCTCAAACTAAAAGGTGGCCTTATTTTCTAAAAAAATTAAAACTGTAACTGAAGTGGAAAACATGTGAATCTTTTCGACCAGTTTATACTGTTCCTGTTTTAGAGATCACGGATTATAATACAAACATGGGAACTGCTCTAAATAACCGAGATTCCCTCACCGTTTCTGCTGATATGCAAGAAGAGTAGAAGCCTGTTTGCTCGCGCAAACACCGCCACTGATCTGTGTTTACTTGAATTTGTCCCGTTGAGATACGCAATATTTTAAACGCACAAAAGGTTATCTGCACATGTGAAATAGGATGCTGTTGAGCCACGTTTTATAATCGTATATTGGATCAAGCGATTTCATCCGAAGTGCCGGTCCCCATGGCCGCGCTCACTAAGGCGTCCCGCTTTGGTGCTTCGTAGCGCTGGGGATCGTGGGTTCGAGTCCCGCCTTGGGCATGGGTGTTATATGTTTGTGTTTATGTGTGTGTTGTAACAGGAAAAAAAAAACAGCAATCCAGTAATAATACAGAAAAACAAGGTAAAACAGAAAAAGGTAAATTAAAGTAGGGTATACAGTGCCGGAGTCCTGATCAGACTCCGGTACCGTATTTTAAAATAAAAATTAAAAAAAAAAAAAAAGGTCCGCATTCGAGAGGAGGCCGCGGGTGTTTTCGGAGTTTTCTGCGGGTTGCCAGGCGAATGCTGTGAAGCTTCATTGCATCTCCAATATTTCCAGTCCATCGTTTCTTGTTCCTATATTTTCCTAATCACCTGTCTTTCAGGGTTGAAGCACCAGGCGACGATGTTCGGCTGGTGGCGGCTAGACGGGAGATTGCGCATTGTTTAAGGTTATTCGCGTCGTCGTCAACACAATTAGGCAATCAATTGTGCCGTGTGTTAGCGAAAATCAGGGGTTACATCGCAGTCTCGGTCATCTCTTTGAGAAATAACCTTTATAGCCACACATACGATGAAACAAGTAAGTGACAAGTAACACGACAGACACTGCATATTAAAATAACTGAAAGTAGCCAAAACAAAGCACAGCAACTGCAAGCTGAAGCAAAGCAGGGTTGCACACGTGGTAATCTGGCGTTAGCAATGCTGGCAACAAAACAACTGTTACTTTAGCACCACTTGTTTTCGTATTGTAGCGCTTCGGATAAACCCCAAGAGCCATCATGATTCTTATTATTGAGGAGAGGGATTCTTTATTCGCCTACTGGGCACAAAATCAGAGTGTATGCATTTAAAACATATGGTGATAATTATTGTGCGTTCATTGCTTTTTTTTAATTTAAAGGTCTAATTAATCGGTAATTATACGTGTCATATTCTGCACCCTATTATTATTATTATTATTATTATTATTATTATTATTATTATCATTATTATTATAACTGTAATTATAATTATTATTGTTATTATGCTTTATTATTGTTGTTTTTATTATTATCGTTCTGTCTTGTTTTTTTTTTTTTTGCAGGTTTTATTACATTTCATTGAAATTGTTTACATTATTGGGGACAAATTTCATTAAATCCTGAAAAAAGATGCATACATAATTTATCAAGGGAAAAAAAAATAGCTAGCTCAGAGATTGGTTAAAGCACAGGCCTTCGCTGGTAGATGAAATGGACATGCCTACAGTTTTTACGTACATCTATGGTCTCGTTATATGGTCTTGATCGTGAACACAGCCTGTTGCTTATGTTGGTTGGGTAACCTAGACTAGTGGTTGCAGGACAGGTGCCTTATGAGGGACGCGTGCCTCTATATCTTTTACAACGTTTGTGCTCTATGCTCTGGCCCTTTGGGTCTGTATCAAGAGCTGCGGTTCCATTTTACCCTGTATACACTGCATGCAGCTCGCGATCTTCTTATCTGAGATTTGTATGTTTTTCTTAGTGTTTTGCATCTCTTCTATCTCACCGAAGAGTTGCTGTTTACGTGGGGTGGTAGGAACACTAGCTTCTAGCTTTTTAAACCGAAAACGTATGTTTTAATGTGTTCTGGCAGCGGAACTATCTAGGTGACGCAGTTGGAAAGCAAGATAATAAATGAGAAGTCCAAACTTGAAATGAAGAAATGGTGTTTCTAACAGCAATTCTGATTGCTATAATGTCATTTTACTGCTGTCATATATTCCCCAAGCTTCATTTCAACTGTCAAAGGTGATTGTATAGCTGCCTAAGCCCATTATTTGGTTCGGATGATACCTAATTATAAAAGTGTTATGGACCATAGAGTCATTTACAGTCAAGCGCAGATTTCTTCCAGAGTGGAATCTCCTCTGAATACTCTAATATCTCAATACCTTTTCAGTTCACCCATAGAAGGAATTAATATTAGCAGAATACCTAAGACGACTAGCGTGTTACACCAGGCGCTAAATTTCATGTCCACATTTCTGAAATTGTTTATCACATCATGCATCTGCACGATAAAGCGATAAACACTGAATGAAAATGTTTAGTCAAAATCTGCTCTCATCCAGTGATAGCAGTAGAAAGTTGTTAATTTTGAAAGAACAGCTTCGCATTACTACAAACGTTACTTATCACAGAAGATGTGAGGTTTGTATTCAGGCTACGTGTGCTTGGATGTTACACATATGTATGTCCAGTGTCTGTGCAGAGTTCAGAGTAAACAAACCACGCGAAACGCCTAGTCCGAGTATGGAATACAACAATACTATGTTATGATCTAGCAGAGGACAATATTCATATGTGATGGATATCATTATAACGGCCTGTGCTCCTCAATTGGCCCCCAGGGACCTTACGAGGCACACAGGGTCACCTTGCCGGATTGAAGTTCGGTGCGCACCAAGTATAGATATGACGTGCTGGAGTAGGCGTTATCTCTAAGCCCGTTTAGAAACTGTTGCACTATCTAGCATTGTTTACTGCCTGGTCTCGTTCACTTCCTACTGGTAGATTATCAGTGGACAGTGCAAGACAGCGCAGATTCAAAAATGTTGAAAACACAAAAGGGTGGGCGTTGGACACTGGAAAAGCTTGTGTATGATTCAAACATATTTTTATACTTTTATACTGAAATGTGTTCATTTACTGTTAAAATCTATATCGAAATAAAGACCATTTCTTTAGAGATTTTCTTTTTGATATAGATTTCCACGCCTGCGCGCTGCCCTACCAATGGCTATTCACTGCCTGCTGATCTGCATAAAATTACAGAAAATCTTACGCGTACAATAACCTCCAAGGATATTACATATTTATGTATACATATAAATATAAAAGAATTATAAGAATATATAATTATTTCCCGAATCTAAGCTTAAAATATTACGTAAACAAAGGAAAGTATGTCATGACATAGGCTTCACAGAGACGAGGAAATCGATAACGAGCTAGCTTTACTTCCAACCAAAGTCAGTTCACTCAGCTCACTAGACGTAATGAAATGAAATAAACGGTTTCTTCAACTTTATTTAACTTCTTTATTTACAATGGAATTTCTTCTTCAAACACAAAATCTAACTGTCCTCTACCCTATTGATATACACGTTTTGTATGGTACAATTTTCAAAGGTAATTTCTGGTAACGATTCCTTACCAAATGTAGCTGAAGTAGATAGCGAATTTATATTTATTTGAGTATTCTGATTTTCTATGGAGTTTAGAATTGTATTTGAGATCTATATTTTATTTTGAAGAGATTCATCTATGCACCCTTCAACTACTGTTGTGGATTTCCAACCACCATGGCGCTTTAAAGTTGTAATGGCTGTGTATCAGTTAGGTTAAGGTATGTTGCTATTTATTTGCCATATTTCCAAATGTATAAATGTTAACGTTTTGCACCGTGCATTTTCCATAGTAATAATTAACAAAACAAGATTGAGACTTACATGCTTCAGAGCCCAGATTCATTACTTTTTTCAGATTTCGTAATACTTCCCTGTTACTGTGAACGTAGGTGATACATCTGTTTTTGTGTTAGGGATAGCAACTAGTAAGCTTGATTCTAAATCCTTCATATGATTAAATTTTCCTCATGTAGTTCTTGTTTTTGACCTGCTCCTATTGCCCACGGCTTGGCCGAGTGGTTAGGCCACTCGCTTCTCACCTTAATGACCCGGCTTCAATCCCAAGCGACCGTATGTAGATTTGTGGTGGACAAAGCGGCGCAGGGGTGGGTTTTCTCCGGGTTCTCCAGTTTCCCCCGCCATCGCATTCTACCGGTGCTCCATCTTCATTCCATTCATCGGTGTCATCTTCTGCGGTGCCAAAAGTAGTAAAAGCGGGCGTTAAACATTACCCAAAATACAAATAAAAATGCTCCCATTACTCTGAATATTAGTGCTACCTTTAACAAAGTCATGTATTTAGCAAATGGGCTAATGTTTAAGGAAATATTTATTTTTACGAGAATAGTTATATTTAGATACCTTTATCAGTAGATATGTGTTGTCAGGTGCTTCTTGATGAAGGTTTTAATTTCATCTGCGGGAAATATTTTCACTTTTTTCACACTGTACCCTACCGATTTTTGTTTTAACAGGGAGTAAAACTTCTTATATTGGGATATTTGAGTTCGCTGTTTCACATTTAGAGTAGTTTTCAATACTGAATAATTTGTCCACAAAGTTGGGGATTTCATTGTTTTTGACATTTCTTTAAAGTAAACTATGAGGACATGTTCCGAGGATGGAGTTACATTTTTTTTTATTTCTGTGGAAGTAAATTGATAACAACATTATTCGCATCCTCTGTTAATCAGGAGGCGTGGAACTAAGTACCATATCATTATCACTAGGCCAAAATACCTCAGTCTCCGTCTTGCAAATCAATTATCACCGTGAACCGAATTTCATTTGTTATCGACGCAAGCGTACAATACGCATAGAGGTCGGAGGAGTACATCTCTCGTATGTTGGATATCTAAATATTAAACATTTAGTGTACATCTACATGACGTATAAAAATTATGTATGCACCTCTCATATAATGGTTATTAGAATACTCGTGATAATACCTCTCACTCGTAATAACTACCATTATAGAATCGTTGCATAAATAACTATTCAGTGACAAGAAGAGAGCTATTTCTTTCGATACAATAAAGATGTATCTTGTAATTCACTGCAATGAATTCTGAGTGAGTTGGTTGACTTAAGGTCATTCCACATTATCCTGAATTGATTGTAACAGGCTTTATACTTTTATTTTTAAAATAACATGATATTTTTATTTACGAATTACACTACGAAATAATGGCTTTATTGTGTTATTTTATGAGTTAGAACGATGCTACCTTTGGAACAGATTATACTTCAAAGTGTGCCTGTTTACGATGGAAACCTGCCCCCCGCTACCCTCTCTTTATACTGCTGACTGTTCTGTGTTTTCGTAACTGTGTGCGTTTCAGAACCTAAAACTGATTTCTAGTTATGACAGGATGGATAACAGGTAGCCAAATAGATAGGTTGTACGTTCCCAACTTCATTTCACTTGAGTACAGCGTTCTTAGTTGTTTACTTGTCTTGTCTTTCTCGCTGTCGAGTCAACGTGTACTTCGCGCGGGCACAAAATACTCTGCTTTATTTATCACTAATTTGTTTTGAATAATCAAGTTGCAATCCCATACAATGATCGTCTTGTTAAACTTGACTTCCTTATTTAGTTTTCTGATTCCTTACAATCTTACACATAAAATTTCGACGGCTATTCCTCCTCAAATATTGGCAAGCTTTTTTATTTGTTTGTTGATTTGTTTTTGCGACAGTGGCCTTTGACTGCCTTGATGTCGTCTCTATTACGGCCATAGAATTTATAAAAAAGCTACTTGTGTTACGATAGTTCTTATTTTCTGGAATGCGGTGTGTCTGTGTGTGTATATATATTTCACACCTAATTCCAAATAAAAGTCTAAAATGCTTCCAAAGATTTTGAGAGAATTTCCATGGAAATGGTACTACCACTAACAGTCCTCAATGGACTTTTGCCAAACATATGTAGCAGCTGTTCAATTCTATATGATTTATGAAACAATATTGCATGAATGCACTTGACATCCACCAAAGGCACAACTATCTGCTTCAATTCTTTCTAGTTCGTTTCTTGTAATGAAATAAGAATGGAATTAATTTTAATCCTTTATTAATTTGACATCGAAGATACAAATATTTTTTTGTAATTCAAAGTACAGGAAAAGGAACAACAAGAAAACATATTCTTCATTACTCATGGTTCCGACAGAATCAGCAAATAACCACACTATGAAAGGAAAAGAAGCTCAATGTGTACAGTCTGTTGAAGACTTGGAGCTCAAATATTATTTACAAACCACTGTCTTTGTGTTTCTATCAGGCGATAACAGAAGGAAGTTTCTTAACTGAATTCCTAAGAGCAGAGTCTTAGCTAACGTATGAAGACAGTGAAACATTCTTTTTGAAAGTGTGTAAAACACTTTTGGCGGCTTAGATTGTTAATTCGGACTATTAAGCCGGATTTTAATAACCTTATATATCCAACAAGCTGGAATCTGAATCAGATATCTTCGGAGCACAGTTATATCGCGAACACGCCTAAGCTTTTGAGTCTCTCCTTGAACATGTTTACTGTGACGAACTAGGCATTAAGCAGTATTGCATCACTTCCTAGGAGGTTTATGTGATTTATTTGTACACTGTTTTCATGCAGGAGAACAGCTATTAAAAGGTCTTCAGGATTCTATTTATGCATTTTTTCTTCATGCGTCACATTTCGAAATGTAGGTAGGTAGAACAGAGGGGACTCGGCACTCCGTCGGTGAAGTTATTGCACATATGTTCCAAGAAGAATCGTTGTCGGAAGAAATGAGGTGAGATGAGACACCGGACGGCCGGAGCCAAGTGTGACGGCACAGTAATGACAGTTACATAATTGAGACTCCACAACAGTAGCGTAGGCAGACGCGGACACCGCGTCGCATAGCGTCCTTATATCATACCAGCCGAAGCTCCGGGGACGGTGAAGAAGCACTGAGGCACCATCTCTGACACTTTCAACCTCAAAAGTGACCAACGGGGTGAAGTGTGAATGGAACGATAATAGCTATATGTAGGGGATAGGAAATTAGGGAGAAGAAAGAAACCAATTCGTCGGTCGCCCTGCGATCTGGGGGCGCGGAAACATGGGTTAGAGTGAGCGATCGCCGAGGATCCAACCCGGAACTTAAACAATGTGAGTCGTGCGTGATACCGAAGCGCCATGTGGTTCATTTTCATTTTGGTACGTAACAGTTTAATTATCAGGACCTTCCAAACTTAAATAGTGGTTTTCTGAATAAAAAATAAGCATAAGTGATTATATAGTTATATCCTTCATATTTCCAGCAGATTATTTTTATAAAAGTAGCCTAATGGGTACAAACATAATGTAGTAGTTTCTGTTATTACTTTCAATGATTTGGAATATGCATTCAAGACATTGTATATATCTCCGAGATGTGTCAAAGTAACTAATAGAAGGTAACTGAGGCGTTCGTATGATACGGATGTAGAAAGCTTGAAATGAATACGGAAGGAAATACATTTTACCGGAAGGTAGAGAAAAACATGTTCTTTTTTTTTTGTTGTATTCATTTTGAGCATGACCGAACTGATTTGGAAGTGGTGGGGAGGAGTTAATATTAGGTGAAAATAATTGTTTGAGTGCACCTAAAGATGATAGTAAAGTTTATTAAAACAGTAATATTTGCTACCGTTTACGCTGTACATCAAACATGTATACATCAAAAGATGTTCGCTTGTGGTGCAAATTTCTCCTTTTTCATTGGTCATATTCATAGTGAAGCTATATATTCATGTATTGAAAGGATCCTGAAAGTAGATATTATCTATCCGTCCTTACTTCAACGGTAATATAAACAAAAGCAACAGATTACAATGGTTCTGATTGGCTGCTAAACGTTTTACCGCTTTTCTCCAACACAGTATAGTTCCGCTTATATTGCCGAGAGAGTACAGAAACATCATATTAAACTATGCAATGTTGTCTAATAATACAGTATGAATATTACTGAACAACATTTACTCATCATTTAATCATTATATATTTATGAAACGCTGCGTATATGTTGTGCAGTTCGTCTGTAACGGCTGCTTCTAGTGAGCAAGTAATGGCGGGAACATTTAATACCAGTGTAGAGAAACGTAAGCTAGGAAACCTAAAAAAATGTGTCGAGAAAAGAATTAATCATTCCTATTGTATGTAATACATTTTGTGAAAAATGTGTTACTTTTTTATTAAACAATATTCGGAGCTTAACAGTAGACTTTAATAGCGTTTCTGAAAGTAGCAAAAAGTGTGGAAAACTTTTCAATTAGCTGAGGTGCGACATCTTGTGCAAGCTGCATTTCAACAAGTGACAACCGAAAATGCAGAGCGTGTGTATCACACAATGTTCGGGAAGAGCAAGTAAAGTGGGATGTGGAGGGAGTGTTGGAAATTGTCACTGACCGACTAATTTTTATCAATCTCGGTGATGATTCGGGCTCAAATACAAGTATCTTGAAGAAGTGAAACCACTTCTATCTTCAGATTAGCTCTTCTGGGTAAGTTACTGTTAATGGCAGTGTATTATAAACATGTGAAATGTATAGCTAGCCATTTATGCGTGCTAAAATTCGCCAAAAAACAGTTGGAGTGACGTACATATTATGCAATACATCACCAAACTTTGAAGACAACATCTCTGCATTTTGTAATTTTACAGGAGAATTTTAAATTTCGCACTGAATAACGATTCGCCTACCTATTTTATTGTGTTTTGTTTATTATATATTTCATAGAGACAATCAATATCTGTGAACAGTGAAAGTAGTTAGCTTTTTCCTCACCTACTTGACGTAGGTACGCGGTTTTACAAGTGCACAGGGAACGAATACAGCTTAGCACCATATGGTGTGTGCACGTGCGTTCGCGGAAGAATAGATTCTGGTCTGTTTTCATCGCCGGTGAAGTAAAGATGAACAGATGCTATATAAAACAAATTTAATTGAAAATAAGCATGAGATGAAACAGAGGAGTTTTAGCATATAATGTCAGTAAAAGTAAAATAAATTTGTCGTCGAGTTACAAGAATTAGATCCTTTAATCTTTAGAGATAGTGTTTTTCATATGAATGTGTAACAGCGTAAAACTAATATATGTAATAAAGTTAAAACACACTATATTGAATTTTATGAGGTGGTAACACTCCCGGTTATGATACATAGGACAGAACTATGGGTTCCAGTATTTTCGTATTGTGTTGCACTGCAGTTCTGTTTCTTTACCTCTAGAAAGTCTAAGCTTTTTTACGTCTTAATTGACATGGGCCTTATAGTATAAGCTATTTATTCATTGGTTTCCTTTAGTTATTGTTGAACCTAAAACATTTCTATTATTTGTTGTTTTTATTTAATTTTGATGATTTATAAATTATTAGTTTAACAAATTATTATTTACCAGGTATCGTAAATACAAAGATTATATGTCCTGAGTAATATTCATAGTATATGAAACAATTTTCTTTTATCTAATGAAAGAATGTTTTTGAAACATTGATTTTACTTTTCACTTTTCACATTGAATGCACACTCTTTTACAACGAGAGTGATCTACCTAAACATTCTGCTTGCATTTATCGCAAGTTTGTCATTGCATTCTTCCCTTCTTACATTCGCACAGGTAACATCGCTTCTTCTTCATTGTTGGTGATGCAGTAGTTGATACATTTTGGATGCTGTCTTTTAACTTAAATTCTATTACCTGCACAGTTTCACTATGTAGTCCTTTATTTGAACTTTTTTTAGGTGTTCGTTGAAGAGGTGTTCGTTGAGCTTGCTGCTGAGGTTCTCAGCAAGCTCAATAAGGACGAGTCCTCACCTGGTCTTTTATCTGGTTCCACTGGGGTTTTAGTGTCAGTCATGCAAAATATCCTGACACGTCACAGACTTCAATGAGATTCATGAAACGTGCTGCTTGGCAAGGGATTTGTCTTTGTCTAGCAGAAGTAGGAGTGAACAAGTTGATCCAGGTTGTCTACACCACCCTTGTTTCAGTGTACTGCAATATAATCTCTGGTTTCTTCACCTTTTCAATAATTATGGCATTTGCTTTGTGCATGCTGCTCAGAAGAATCACAGCCTTCCTTGGGTTCGGCACATATGATACTAGAGTAAAATATTTTGTGAAACCAAAAAGGCTTGTTTTGGTTTCTCTAGTTATTTGTGGCTGAAACTGCGAGGGAATGAAGGATTTATTTTTCTTATTGTGCCAACTAAAGTAAGACCATTGCTTAGCAATTGCTGGGCAAGTTTTAGATTAGTGAAGAAATTGTCACAAGTTATATTCCTGTTTGAACGCTACAGAACTACACTGGAACCAATCTTTGTGGCCCTAGTAGTACCCTCGTTAACCAATAGGGAATTCCCTTCAAAGGGTAGAACAACTTTGAATCTGCAATTCAGAATATTTTCAGGACATATTTGTCTGGCTTTAATGTTATATATTGTCGAAAGGAACAACGCCCCCTGAAAGGTACCAGCTGCTGATGTACAGAAAGATTGCTGCCTGGAATATAATGTTCTGCAAAACTTCTGCAAATGCCTTCCCAAAACATCACGGACTGGAGCAAGCTTGTCTTTCTTGCGGGGTCCACTTTTTGTTGATTTGTCATCAAAGCGAAGAAAAACCAGAAGTTTCTAGTCATTGTTGCACGAAATATTGGAGGCCCATGCATTGGATTCAACAATGCAGTAACTCCAAGGTGATTGCATTTCTTATGCCCAGCTGTTATAAGGAGTTCAATGAAAGCATACACTTCTACTTTATCACATATTTTCCAAATCTTGTTTTTCAATTTGTAAACCCTTTCGGCTACCAGGTTAGTAAACTTCACAATATCACAGATATTAGTGGATGGTAGAAAAAGCTCATATCAATTTTGTGTTTCATCTGTTTGCGTTTATAGTGGTAATACATCCTTAGAAAGGGGAGATTTTATTATGTTATGTGCCCTTACCTTTGAACTAGGAGGTTGGTTTTTACTCCATTCAAATAAGTTTCTTCCTATTAGATACAGTTTGTATCAGGTTGAACTATGACTGTATTTATTTCATTCTCACTTTCTCTTTCTGCATCTGTGTTCAGTAGCAATTCTAATATGATTATTTTCACTTACATCACTCGAGGAGTTGCAATTGCTTTTTTCACTACTAGTAAATAGACTGGTATCGTCATTTTCATCATTATGTTTCCAAAGAGAAAGAAGATAGGCCATCTGTTCCTTCTCATTCAAACCTTTAGGCATTGTAGTAGCAATAAACGTCTTCTTACAGGGAAGGTTTGGCTCTAAATGAACAAGTTTGCACTAGATACATGATACAAGAGAGCCAGCTGTGAGGAAAACAAAGGCGAGTTGAGTCCAAGAGACTCATCTCAGGCATGTAAATTGCAGAATCCGTTTTATAGAAATGAAACATAAATTATGTGAACAAATTCATTGTAATGTTGGCATAGAGTCCAATTGACCTTTTGAGGAATACTAACAAACTCACATTGATATTTAATCCAGCAACGTTTCTTAACTAGCACAGAAAGAGCTAGTGTGTCCAATGCACACACCTTAGGCTTTGTAGGGTTAAATATCTAAACTAAATTACGTTTTTCAGTATTCATTTTCCACCAACGCTGCTGTTGACAGCAGCTAAGTAACTTCAATCCTGTATACCTAGTTTCAAAGATGATTTATATGTTTTCATTGCGCTATATAAACTGCTTCCGGCTTTGTCGGGTGGGGGGGGATTACCGATCATAGCTATTACTTCTCAACTATATATCCACAAGCCCTGTATAGTGGGCTAACCTGGATAAAATAAATTCTTTCCTTTGATAAAGTTTTGTTTATACATTTTATATATGTAGGCGAATTCATGTGTGGCGTGGGTTTTGGTTTCTCACTCAAAAACAGCTAATGGGTTTACTGAGAAACTGGGCTCCAATCTTATAAGCCAGGTTATATGACACAATGGGGTCTAGGAACGGAAAATATATCCATGTATAACTAATAATTGAATTTTGTGGAAATATATAACAAAGCATATAAATACTATATTTTTTAAAATGTTTGCTATTTATAACGCTTAGAAAAGTTAATCGTAAGAACGCGTTTTGTTTATCATTATTGTATATTGTGGCTGCGTCCTCGCCGTAATTGCCGTACGTGTATAAAAGGCTTTTTTCGTAAGTTACAGCTGATTATTGGTATCCATTGTTACACCTGTACTCATGGACACGTGTGCTAGGGGAAACCTTTTTTGACATCGCAGCTGTGATTGTTACACCTGTGGAAGTGGAAACGTGTGTTATTGGAAGGTTCTTTATCGTCGAAGCCCTGCATTGCTACACCTGAGTGAGTTTGTGAAACCTGCGGTGTTTTGCACGTGCGACGGCTGCTGAAAACTTCCTGCCACATAATCGACATATTAAAAGGGGAACGAAACGTGCCTAAAGTTCCGGTTTTGACAGGAACTTCTTAGCGAGCAGTAGTCGTCGTCGCAGTTAAAGTCGAAGAGTCAGAAGTTTCACGAAAGCATTGAAGATAGTGGTGAGGAAATTGTGATTCTAATCAGTTTGAGGAAGAATTAAAGACCTGTTGTTTGAGAAAAAGAGAATTTATGTTACAATATATAAGGATAATTCTTTTCAATGTTACACCTTTCATGAATTGTCTGATTATCATTGTAAATATATCAGCTTTGATCATTAATAGGCATAACGAAGTCAACATTTGTTTACAATTCAACCTTCAAGTATGTTATAACGTTCATTGTACTCTAGAAGATATGCTTCTATTATAAATGTTTAAATTTTACATTACAAGCAAGTTGCACATAGAGAGAGAGAGAGAGAGAGAGAGCGAGAGAGAGAGAGAGAGAGAGAGGAAACGGTGAGTGAGAATAAGTAAGTTACAGAAGAGGAGAGCACTGAAGTGTGAGAGAGGTTGAGAAACAGGAGGAAAACCAGAGAAATAACACACAATGACAAAGTGGCAGAGGGAGGTAGAGATGGAAAAGACGAATGTCTGCAATTAGCATAATAATGTGAGTTGAGCTGTGGAGTTTGCTGATACTAGAATAAGATACCTAAGTATATCCACTGCACTAATTCTGGTTTATTAAAATCATTTCTGATGCTGTTGATGCCCTAGGTATCATGCTCATATTCTTGGGGTTCAACCTTTATTCTTGTCTCGTCGCCTCCGCGCCCATTTCCACCTATAATCGTCTTCTTGGTTATTGATGTAATCGTTAACCTCATGGGTAGAGAAACAGACTTTCAAATTATCACGCTACTAACAATTTATTTGAATTTTGTGTAATAAATTTCGCCATGTTGTAGTTAAAGCGTTATGATGAGGATCTTGTGCTCCGGGACTCAGTAATTATGGCTGACAGACTGGCGGGCGTCAGACAAGATGATTATATACTGTCGGTTTTTTCAGCTGCAATCTGCTGCCCATCAAAACTCTGCTTCACAACATTCCTGTCAGAATCCTAGGGTCACCTTGTCTTGGCAAAGACTTATATTTCGGTTTGTATAAGTAACCCAAATCTTGAAGTCAAAAACATTGTATGAACTTTTCCGTTCTCTTTAACGCTACCGCTACACGTTATGTCCTACTTTCAAATATTTTGCAAATTTTAGAAAACTATTTTTAAGATCTTTGCAGCATTCATCGGAAATCCGAGAAAAGCAAATATATACCAATAATTTCTGTATTGATATATAAGTTTCGTTCTATTTATTGAGTATTGCGCTCACCAACAGAAGAAATTAGTAATACATAATAGGGCGATATCAAAACTTCAATAAGACAATGGAATATACTATTTTGTATAACATAAGCATAGGTATGAATAAAATATTACCTGGAACCAACACGCTCCCCAAAGGTTGATTTGCGATGCTGCTGTTAAAAATCTGACGTGTTCCATTTGCGTAACTTTCTCTATCTGTTCCACAAATAATTTTCTTTATAAAAGACTATTCTTTTATCTAAGTCATGCTAATATAGATAAACATTAGCAGAATTGGTCTTATTCCTTGCTTACTTGTAAATAAAAGGGAAATAATTTGTTTGAAAGTTGGAATCGGCGCTTAACAGACTGTACTGTTTTTATTCTAAAGTTTTTTCTCTTAATTCCGGAAGACTAGAAGCGTAGTCAGGCTGATAGAATTTATCACAAATTGTATTGTAGCGGCAGAGCGAGGAAAAGGAACTTAAATACTAACAGGAAAAAAAAAACAAGTATATAAATATGGAATTGAGGAAACCAGAAGTAGTTTATATAATAAATTTGTTGATTAAACTAAGGCAGATAGTTCATTGGGTATACCTCATAAGGTTGTCACAGAAAACTAAGATGCCAGAGGTGATTCTGACTTGAGAAGTGGAGGGAAGTGTTTCTACAAGTAACTGGGAGAGCTAATCACATACTGGAAATGCTACCGCCAAAAAATAATCGTAATGACGAAAATTGCGAACATGAAAGCTTAATAAAGAAAATACAATATGACAGTAACACAACATTGATATATCCTTTTAATGTAATGACGTTTACTTTAGCCATAAAAAGCTTTACAAGATCCAAAGCCGATAAACTGGAAAACATTGAAGCAGAACTTATTCAACTAATTCATAAGCAGTAATCACCTTATTTAGTTCAACTATTAAATGAGCTTTTGTGGTAGAGTAGCGTAACAAATATATGGGAAAAGGCAATACAAAAATAATTATAAAATGGATAGATAAAGATCCCATGAAAGCAAAGTCCTAAAGGCCCTTTGTTTACTACACATCTAGAGGACATTTGGATATCAGTTATTATTTAAGCAACCAAATAGGAAAGCGATGAAAAGCTTAGAACTGATGACAACCGGATTTCAGTATGAGTGGTGAGAGCTATTTCGAGTTACACTTGAAAACTCCGCCGAGAGAAATGAGGATTATGCTTCGATGGAGGCTACATTACCAATATAAAGAAAGAAGGGATGGGGAAGTAGGAGCAAGTTAAAGGAAAGGAAGGAAAGTGAGCCTGAAGGAGGACATGTCCAGGACAAGGAAGGGCTGGCTGAGTCCTCTTCAGCAGCCCAAGAAGAAGTGGGTGAGCGAGCTTAGCACTATGACTACTAGTGCTAGTAGAATGATGGACAGCAGTGGAGGTGAGGATTGGAGGTCAACTGGATGAGATATGAAGAATTAATTTCAATATAAAAGTGACGTATTGTCAGACATTTAGAGAAAGGGAAGTTTAGGTAAATCATCTGTAGAACAGAAGGGGAAAAGTTTTAACTAAGGAAGTATCAGAAAATAATGTGAAAATAGAGCAGTGGTAGTGGCAGTTTGATCGTTATATAAAGAAAAAAAAGTAGATAGCACTGAAATTGGGAAGGAAGTGAAGATTTTTGAATATACTGAACTAGCTTCTGGATTTTTTTCCCGAGTTAACAATAAAGTTAAAAGTATTTATTTGGATTGAATAATAATAATAGTTGGAATTCTATTAAAATTGATTAGATAAATGAAGTGGACAATGCGTTTACTTTTTTTTCGTGAATTAATTCTACAAAATAAAATGATTACTGTTGCCAATAATTAATAAGTAGTAATTCATAAAATACAATTGGAAACAAAATATTCTAATCTGGATATGGAATATAAACAAATATATACGGACCCCATCAGATTTTAAATGAAAGATATAAATATGAATTAATCGTAGTTACATTGTTATTATTGTATTTTAATTGATTAATAGGAGTTAAACATGCAACCCTATTTAGAAAGCTGAGATAATAATATAGGTACATAGTATGTAGAATAAGGCTGATGGCTTTACCAGCAGTTAAGTATTTGTTACTACCTTCCACTAGTATGCAATTTGATACATAAGAGTGGGAATTTTAGTTACGCTTAGATTTAGTTTGGTTTTTACTGTAATTTAGATAACAAGTCAATTATACTAGGTTTAAAAAAATATCTGCTAAAATGTTTAATGATGAGGCTACATGTAATTTTTGGTGGAAAAAATTCTGGTAACTACATATAAAATTTGGGATGTTGTGCTCTGGTATAGACTAAGGGAGCCAGGAAGTAACATACAGATTTTATATTCTGTATTTTTACTTTAGAACCGTACATAAACAGTCGGAAGCCACATCATGAAAACGTTCTCAAAAGTACCCGGCGCTAGAATAAGCATTTAAGTGCAGTCAACTTACAGTTTACTTCCGATATAGATGGAGAGAAATTTTGGTTAACCCCGGGCAAATGCAAGAAATTCCAGGTTCCTATTTGCCGGAATGGAGTAGAATTCAATGACTTGTTAAGAAAAACTAGTTTTTTGTTTTAGTGAAATGGAGACGAATAGTAAATTATAAGGATAAGAACAGATATAAACCACATAAACGAACATTTCTGAGAGTTGAAGTAACAGTAAAGTTGAAATGTGGGATGTGGTTGTACATTAGACAGCTGTAGGAATAAAACAGGCTCAGCAGATGCAAACGATGAGCAAAAGGAATTCTCTGAAGCAAAAAAAAAAAAAAAAAAAATCCTCAGAAGTGGAATAGTTCTCTTGAAGTTTAAACGCTTGAGAGAAGACATAGAGAAGTTCTGAGATTTTGACGAGACATTTAAATAGATGTTAGAGCGGGATTGAAGTACGTTTCAATAAAATATAGACAGTGAAGGTGGGAACGCAAGTACGCAAAATTATTCTGTTAGGCAAGTCTTAGTAGTCCGAATAAGGCAGAGTAGTTCTTTTGGAGTCTTTCATCAACAGTTGTACATAGTGACCACGTATAAAATATATCCATCGGATAAAGTAGTCGTATATCTATGAGCAAATCTTCAGGTGCAGACGATTGGAGATCCTTAGTATCACCTCGGAATTCGCGTTACAGAGGAACATCTGGGAGGCATTGGGAAACGCTTTCCATAAACATCTGTTAGCTACAGCACACTTCCAAATCAAACGGAGAATGCGGCAAATAGACTATCCACTCAGTATTTTCGCCCTGCCTACGAAATAAGACATTGTTCACGACGAAACCAGTCACGTGACATAGAAGGCTGTCTACTCTCCTTCTAACAGCTCTCACAAAGTCAAAATAAATCTGATTCTTAGTTAAAAAAGACCCCCACGAGTTGAAATTAAATTGAGTGTTATTTATGGACGCGCTTTAATTGCTGGGGTTCTCAGCGTCCCATTCTATTTTAACCGTGAGAGACCGCTTAAGTTTACTCAGCGACCTCTTTAGCAGGCATGAAGACACGGGACAAACGGCTTTATTTCCCGTACGAAGGAAGCCATGCTAAAGATATTTACTCCCGAAAAAAAGCCATCGCCCTCCCCCAGGTTTGAACCCGCGAACTTGGAAACCCCTTAACTACGGAGGACGACACCCCTCATAAGGTGCTAATGGCTGAGTTTAGGTTGAAATTGACCAAGATAATTCGTTTAGAATAACAAATATCTGTAGAAATGCCGACAGAAGTGCACGCTAAAAACTCCGCAGATTATTGAGTTACTTTTCTTTTATTTTGTAAGCTTCTGTGTCTAATGCGTGGTGCTCATTATTAATAACCATCAACCGAAGGAAGCATGAATTGACAACCCAGAGCAGTGACAAACAGGAGAATATGTGGGATTATTCTGGTGTAGAAGAGACATCAAATTAACGGCATGAATAAAGAGTAAGCATTGTAGATATCTCGCATGTTAAATCTGACGGACGCAAACACAATACAAAAGTTGACAGGTGTGAGCAGGTCGCTCTATGACGAATCTCTAAATGTGGCACCACCGTTGTCAATACTGGATTGTTTATTAGTATATATGATAGTGAAAGCGGTCGATAATCACACCACATTAGATTAGAATCAACCACCCGAATGGACTATTTGAACATACTTTAGAGTGATAACACATCTGTCACATTGTTAGGTTTTTAGTGATTCTCAGTTTTGGAACCCAATTCGTCCCAAGCAGCACCTGATATGGAACGAACCGATTAAAATGGCCAAACATTACCTTCCCCTTGGCGTTTACTTCGGATGTGGTATACCATATCGTTGATAAGGGAAATTACCTCTGGAGACGGATGATGAAAACCTTACAGCAGATACTAGTATTTCTAGGTATCGCGGTGTTTAAGCTCAGCGAAAGCGCTGCCAGTGGTGTAATGGTTCGGTGCGTAGCTGTTTCAGAATATCATTGTGTCCACAGATC
This sequence comes from Hymenopus coronatus, assembly GCA_030762935.1. NCBI lineage: Eukaryota > Metazoa > Arthropoda > Insecta > Mantodea > Hymenopodidae > Hymenopus > Hymenopus coronatus. Next base: position 354,759,904 of record CM060900.1, read on the forward strand.
TGGAATCCTATATCCATCATTTCTTATGTATGATCAATCAATCGCTGTATAAGAATGGCAAGAGAGCAACCTATTGCTCAAAAAATAGTAACTGCTGTAAATCAGAAGACTTAATAAATGCATTCCTCTAAGACCAAATACTTGTGCGGTGATGGTAATAAACAAATTCTAGTTTCATAATTTACGTAATTGAGGTAGTACAATTTCAAAAACTGTTTAAGCTTACTAGTTCATAAATCCGGGCCATAAGAAGTGGAATACAAGAAGCTATTTGGAAGATAATCAAGAAACTTCTAAATTCGTCTCATATTTCATGCAAGAAATAAAGCCCAGCTTTTAAATTACATCTATAACTTTCATTGCCAGCAAAGGCTGGAGATTTTCCAGCAGATACATACTGATCAAAAGCATTTTTGGAAATAATGTGAAAAGAAGAATATTGTTCATACACATATTAATATTAGACAGGTATAAGCTTAATAAACGTTGCCCCTTTTAAAGTTCTTCGACAAAATAATACCTAGCATAAGACAGCGCGGAATCTCCTACTCTATCCTTTCATCGCTCTTTCAGAAGTAGAGAGGAACGCTATTTCCTGCATAAGAACAAAACGTTTATGAAAGATAACGTTGAAAGAGACACAAAAAAAAGTCTATAGTATACATAGCTTGAGATTGTTAGCATTGGAGCAAAACAAGAAGATACCGTTGTGTGCATATCGGCTTCCTAAATCACACACACATGTATGTATGTATATATATATATATATATATATATATATATATTGTTGTTCTTGTATTCGTTATTGTCACAAGGTTTATGTAAAAGAAAACGTTTTACAGATCATACTGGAAGGTTTTCAAAGTCTCATAATATGAATCACCATACAGTGCCAAGGGAACGTTAATAGCCGTCAGATGGCAGTGGTACCACGGTTATTTATTGCTAAATGACAGTAGTAGTCATTTTACCTCCCCATTCAATGTTAAGGTAACGCACTAGTTTATCGAGACAACGACGCAACGCAGCCGTGAAATTCAAATAGCAAAAAAGCTTCCTGGCGACAAACACCTAAAGAACATACTTGTTTATTTTCCGCTAGATGGCCGTAGTAGTGCTCCATTTTTCCTCCGCACTCAATGTTAGGGTAACGCACCCGTTTATCGAGGCAATGACGCAACGCAGCAGTGAAATTCAAATGCGTTATTATGCATTAACTGTTCTTTCCTGGCTTCTATCGTTTTAAATAAAGAAGCAAAGAAGCTTTCCTGGCGACGAGCACCTAGAATAAATATTTATTTATTTGCCGCTAGATGGCAATTTTTCCTCCCCATTCAATGTTATGGTAAACATCAGTTTATCAAGACAAAGGCGCAACGCAGCACTGAAATGTAAATGCATTTTATGTATTAAGTGCCCTTTCTTACACTATCGTTTAAAATAAAGAAGCAAAGAAGCTTTCCTGGCGAAGAACACTTGAAATACGTACTTGCTTATTTGCCGCCAGATAACCGTAGTAGCGCTCTATTCTTCTTCCCCATTCAATGCTAAGGGAGTGCACCCAATTATGGAGCAAATGACACAAGATAACAGTGAAAATCAAATATATTTCTTATGCATTAACTATCGTTTCCCTGGTCACATTGTTTAAATAAAGAAATAAGAAATAAGTATATTTTGTTGTAATTCTTTAAAGTGCAAAATTATAAACTATGCACATAACCAATAATGCTTCTTAGAGTCTGAAAATAGCGGAGAAATAACGGGACCCGGATAGTAAACCGTTTTAGGTTAACTTCCTATTGCAGATGTTGGTTACTTGAGGTTATGTGTTACATGAGCTAGCTAAAGGTGATTTCATCAGAACATGAAGATACCCTGTTACCTACACACTGCAATTACGGTGCTTTTAATACATTTCATCAAATAATATTTTGGATTAAATGTAATACACAAAGCTATCATCAAATAAAACTTTATTAATTACCCAACCAGATCTATTTGCTCTTTAGTTATGTAATTGTTAGCCTTAAAATGGTTGTTTTGTCATAGAAAACAAAGAAAGAGTTGGAAAACATTAGTAGTAAAGTAAAGAAAGAGATTCGGAAGAAGCATGAATGCTACTTTATGAAATTCTCCTTAATGTAATTCATTACATATTTCAGCGTTTACCCGCCACTCTATGGAAGCTCAAACATTACTGTTATTATGCCACCGGCATCTTTGCTTACCCACGCTGTTAACTGCATATGTCGTCCTTTCCACACTACCTTATGGGTACGCTGCCTTCCTTTCTTTCGCAATACCAACTATATATGCTACATTACGCAGTTCATTGCACTTCATTACGCTTATCAGATGGAAAGGCATTATTAGACAGTGGCAATGGGTAAAGTGCTGTTGAAAGTTCTGCTGGCTTCATTTAGTTTCCACCAAATTTTTAGCACTTCACAACGTCAAAGGAAGAATTAATATCGAAACTGTCCCAAATATTGGTGCAAATTACAAAAAGTATGTTTCGTTGAGCGAACGAGCCATTTTAGCAGCAACTAATAAGAATGTAGATGATTTGAATATAAAATCTCAGGTTAAAATGTATGGAGAAATACATTAATTTAAATCAATCGATTCAACTATTAATCCAAATGAAGTCAATTATCTAACTGAATTCCTAAATTCATTGCATTTGCCAGGATTACCAGCACACAATTTACATTTCAAGGTTGACTCGGTGATAATTATGCTAGGCAAACTCAATCAGCTAAAATTGTTCAACGGAACAAGACTCGCTGTTAAAAAAATTATGAACATTTTGATTTAAACTACTAAAATCATAGGAAAGTTCAAAGGCGAGGATGTGCTTACTCCAAGAATACCAACAATGCCAACCTTTTGAATTTAAGCGTGTTTAGTTTCCCGTGGGCCTTGCATTCACAATGACAACACATCTCAAAATCAATTGTTAGAAGTGTGTGGTATATACCACACAAATTGCCGAATTTTTCGCATGGGCAGTTGCACGTTGTGTGCTCGAGAGTCGGCAAACCATCGCCGCTATTTGTACATTACCAGACATTACAATAAAATATTGTCAAATTATTAAGTTGTAATTTTATTTCATTGCATGGTCGTACTGTAAACGGAAGATTTTGTCTCAGTGTTTTCATTAGGTACACCACCCGTTGGAAGCCGCGGAGGGAAGCTAGTAACATATAAAGCTTGAGATTTTTAACAATAGAGCACATCAGGAAAATGCTGATTTTAGCATATTAGCAAATGGCACTGGGTAAATCACACGTATCTCCTGTACATATTCAACCAGAATGATATTTCTTATTTGCCTATGCTATTTTACGGTCTATTCCGTATTTATATAATATACAAAAGCTTGAGATTTTTAACAATGAAACCAATCAGGAAAATACCGTTCTGTACATATCAGCAAATGACGCTGGGTAAATCACACTATTTATATAATATACAAAGCTTACGATTTTGAACAATGGAACAAAACAGTAAAATACCGTTCTGTGCATCTCAGTAAATGTGGCTGAGAAAACCACACGTATTTATATAATATACAAAAGCTTGAGATATTTAACAATGGAACAAATAACGTTCTGTGGATATATGTAAATGCTTATAAAGCTGGGTAAAGCATACATATTTATATAACACGCAAAGCTTGAGATTTTTAACAATGGAACAAAACAAGAAAATACCGTTCTGTGCATATCACCAAATGATGCTACGTAAATCACACATTTCAGTACAGGAGGCTGGTAAAATCACACATGTTTAGTTAATATACAAAAGACTGGGGTTTTAAAAATTGGAGCAAAACAGGAAAGTGTCGTTCTGTACATATCAGCAAATGAGGCTAAGGACCAGCTTCTCACTTTAAGTTTTACAGCCAGTTTTCTGTGTTGAACAACTCCAGGGAACAATAAAGTTGGTAACTTGGGCATTACGTGAATTTCCTTCGCTTGTTTATGGCAACGTTTTTCGTAAAATAAGCATTTGTAGGTTAACCAGCAACATGCAGCTAAAATGATCTGCAGATTGAGAAGTATTGTGAACCGAGAATCCTCCTACAAAGTATGAAGTGCATAAATGTGTATTCAAGTGCAAGCGATCATATGTGAAGTAAGAAAAATCAAATGCGGGCGGAAAATTGCGATGCGAAGAGTAGGTTAGAATGATGTGAAACAGCTTTGACAGCTCTGCATGCTCCAACTTTTGAGATACCGGAAAATTGTATAGCTTCAATTAGTGTGTTTTCATTTACATAGTATAACCTTACCGTTTAGAGAAGCATTGTTTCTGACGAAACACTGAATTATAAAATGTCAATAGATGCCTATGCATCACTAATGTCGTCTTCTTCAGACAACAGCTTGGCAATTCCTGAGATTAAACCTCAGCTCAGAACGGGTTAAGCCAAATCATGAATAATCTCAGTTTATTGTTCAAATTGGGTGCTGAAAAATTCCATTGTTGCTTAAGTTTCCGCATAAGTCCGATTCGAAGCTTAACTGTGAAACCAGGCCTTAGTATTTCACACATATTTATATAGAATACAAAGCTTACGATTCTAAGCCAGGGGGCAAAACAGAAACATGCCGAGGTGCGGATCACATCAAACGAGGCTAATTGAACCTTTGAAAACGGGTAACAAAACAAAATGGTGCATAGGCATTTTTATACAGCAATGATCAGAAAGGTAAATGTTGCACCAGGAAGAAAATGGTAAATTAATTTTGTATTTGTTAAATTTTGTTTATCAGTTATGTGGGGTAAAGCAAAATTAATAACACAAGGGAAAATAAACAGGAAGCTGTGAAGATGCTCCGTTTTGAAGTTTATTTCTTGCCATCAATAGCCTTTTTATCACATCTGATACCTCGTAATCCGCGCCAGACAGGGGAGAACTCAAAATCCTCTACTTCCATTTGATCATCTCCCACTTTAACCTTGATTAGCCGTTTCATGTTCATTTCAAATCTTCACATGCATGTGAACGAATATTTCATTTTTTATCTTTCATAAATGTTCACCTCGTACAAGAATTTGCCCCGTTGTCATTTTGGATAGCTGTTATGGAATATCAAAACCTTGAAGAACGGTTGATCCAAAGCTTCTTGCTAATTATATAGGTATTATTGCTCTACATAAGACGCCTTACTAGTCGATCATAGTTAAGAGGCAGAATTTTTTATAAACTCCCGAACACAGAGACAGTTAAAAACCGATATTTTCATCAGATTACGTACTATTTCGATACCAAAATTTGATGACTACACTTATTTGCTTACACTGCATTTATAATTATAACTTTCTCACTGTTGTCACTTCTGGGTCACTGTGCCTCATAAACCAACGGACGTCCCGCCCGAGGCATCTTACAACATTGCTTCTTCTATCAGTCTCTCCGCGTGTTGCCAACATTCACAATCTGATCATAGCGGAAGAAGCCGTATAGCGCAGCCGAGGATAGAGGTTCTAGGCCACATAGCATAGCCGAGGGTTTGAGGGCCCTAGGCCGCAAAACGTAGCTGAGGGATGCTTGTTAGAATGAGAGGAGTGTAGAAGACGACATGGCATAGCCGAGGGATCTGTGAAACTAAACCCCAAGGAGCCATGGCATAGCCAAAGCTCACCTAAATTACCAAAACTTGCGAGTTTTCACTTCAGCGACATTTTCACATATTAGCTACATTGCTTTATCGCTATTTTTGGCTCTGTTAGCAGACGATGTAGTTGATGGTGGTGTTACTTCGCCGTATATAAATGAGATCGCATGGGTAGCTAATATGACTTAGCCGGAGCTACATCTTCTATTCTATAATGCTCCTTACTCCTTGAGGATTACACTGCATGTAATAATTACCAGAATTCGTAATTATTTTGCAACTAAAACACACATCGCGTTATCGGGGGTTCAACTCGATTTTTAAATCCCAAACATTTGGGTCTGGATTGGTCTGTTCACCAAAAAACGGGACTCATTCGTCCCGAAAAAGAAAGCTGGAAGCACAAACTTTCATTTAAACTAAATACAGTCTATATATTCATATTTCACATTAATATCTCATTAGCTACCGCCGGCATATAACTTCAGTGAGTGTTGCAGTAAAACAGATTAAGAAGAAGACGAAAAATAAGAAGAAAAATAATGAAAACCGTCAGTTCTTTCTGAATAATTATTTAATTCCATTTTAAACATATGTATAATGCAAGCCTCAACTTAGTAGCAAAAGACGAGTAAGCTCTAAACGAAATCTAGCATAACTGTTGGCTGTTAATGATATGGGTACTCAGTCATGTCTAAGAAACATTATTTTAGGACGCAATACCGAATAGTTATAACATAAGTTCAACAGATGTTTCGTAGTAACATTTAGCCATTGTAAAAACCTTGTGTGTTCTTGACCGAATCATGAACCTGCTACAGCGCTTTGGACGTATACAAGATCCAGGCAATATAAAGCTGTGAAACCAGTTTATGTGTAAAACGGTCCTTTATATTAAGAAATACGACGCCATAATTTCTTCTCTTTCTTAGCATTCCGCTCAGCATAAGTTTTGCTTAAGCGGAATAGCTTGGAGGGAGAATGTAAGGAAAAGGGAGCATAACGAAAATGAAAGGCTGAAGAAATTGAGAGGGCAAAGATGAAGTTATGAGACTCTTAAGTCGGAGAATAAATCTCGCATAGCAACATTAGTTAATGCAGGCTTATTTTGAAATAAGCAAAGCGGATCTTTAAAGGACATCACATTTTACTTGATTTACATGTATTTTCCCGTAAGCGAAAAAGTGTGTTTTATGAAGTCCATGCTTTAGTTTCCTTAGCATGCTTGTAAGACTCCTTAAGGTGCCATATGATCTAATACCACCATAGAAACATAATGGCTACCACATGAAACAATGTTGCCACACTTGTTAATGATGAAATTCTGAACAGAAATGTGTGCAAGAATAACGCAATTTAAATTTAGAACTTTTTCTTGAAATTATCACCTTTTCATACTCCATGCATTACAGAATCTATCTAAGAGACTATTATGTACGCACTGTGCGTGTAAATGGTTTACAAACTCGTTTCCGCGTGGTTGAATAGAGTAAACATGAAATATAATGTGATATTATCTTAACAACATTATAGAATATATAAATTGGCATTCTAGAAATATTATATTTATACCTGTGATTTTCAGTTCGAATACTTCCTTTTTCCCTGTAGGAATTACAACCCCCTCCCCAAAAACTTACAAGCCAGCGCAAGACGTCTGTTGAGGAGCAGAGGCTTTGGATCAGAGAGAAGCCAGGATGGGTGATCAGCCCGATGCCAGGCATAAAAGTTAAAAAGTGAATGATATGAAAGCAGTGAAATGTATGACAGCAAATATTACTATGGAACAAATGGGGACGCCGTAAACCCGGAGAAAATCTGTCCAGAAATCCACGTGAGGCACCCTGGGTTTTGAACCTGGGCCGCATAGGTGAGGGAAGAACGGTCTAACCACTTGGCCACGGTACTATAGAATTTAAGCTTGTTGGAAATATGTAAATGATATTTTTTCCATTTGACATTTTAATCTACACTTTAAATGAAATGTGCATCCCAGAACTTATTCAACTATCATGAATCTACCATCGTCACTGCTATTGCATCTCGTGTTAGCTGCATGGGCATTATTAAGACAATTATCCATATTAGTGTCCCTTGAACAGAAAAAAATGCACACAATACGAAGTAATATATTTTGTATGCAAAAACGTAAAGATTAAAATAAATTAAATTCAATCCTGTAAGTTACCGATTTGAAAAATATTTTAACCATAAAAATATATTTATAAAAATCTATAATAGTTTATCAAATGTTTTTAATATTTTATGGTACTTATCCAAATAACGCAGTGATAGTGTGCCTATATGTGGCGCGAGGGATTGACCGGGTTCGATTCTTGAGATTTCTCTCACTGGGAGGACTGGTGTATGATCTTTCGTCACGATCCCACTAAAAGAAACTGTAACGCCACCGCGGTATCAATCTTATCTGAACGCAGCGATAGGGTTGTGGTGTCCCTCATAATCGGTCATTGACCGAACGTAGGGTTGAGTACTGGTCATCATCATTTTACGGTAAAACGCCAATAATGGAACTAGGATGTCTCGTGGAATTGAAACTCAATGTGTCTCATGCAGTACCTTCCTGCTTTTCGCATGGCGCTATATGAGTAAAATATATAAATTTAAACTAGCGAATTCCTTACCTTCCTTAAAATTATCAGAGACAGCAATGAAATCAAAGCCGCTTCTAATGTGTCAATGCCATTCTAACTTAAGGAGAAAAGGAAGTTACGAAATTGACAGGATTGGGCACGGGACAAGGCACCGGACGTAAGTCTCTAAGCCGTTTGTCTCTTACTTGACTCCAGGACTAAAGAGATGAAGGGAGAGACCTAAAGAGCGACCAAGTCAGGACGTTGTCCTTAACGGTTACTGATGTATCACCTCCAACGCCGTTCGGTTCCTGCTCACGAACCGGGAGCCTCCGACGGTTCCCCAGAAGGAACCCAGGACTCCAAGGTGGGTCCTGGCCGGTCGGTGCCAACTACGGCTTCAGATATGTACCTACCTTCTAGACCACGCAAGTCACCATATATGTACTGCAGCCCGCAGTATGCCTTCATCCGGTCTATCAACGCTGAGAGAGATTAATAGGGGATGGTGGGAACAAGAAATGGTGCACCGAGAAAATCGGGGAATGTATGAACGTACCCAACATTCGCTTAGCCACCTGGGGAAACCCCCTAATAATCTATGGGGCAAGTAAGAGGCCACTGAATCGCAACCCCCGCATTCCAAATGCGGGTCATAATCAGCACCACCTGAGCCATCCTGCTCGGTACAAAATTGACAGACGCCACGCAATATTGCTCCCTACTCAAAGCTGGTGGTCCTAACGACCACTCTTGTAAGCACTCAGTATTCCAGCTACAATACAAGCATTATCTCTTGAGAGAGTTTCTGCGTGCTATAGAGAACTCGTTGATTACATATCAGCTTAGACGTTTATTGCAATTAGGGCCATCATCCGCGACCCGGGTTATGCGGCCATGCCATGTGTCGTCTGTCGATATTTCTATTGTATCGGGCCTTAATACCGTCCGTCTAAATCTGATCTTGCCAACCGCGATCCTGTACATATCGCGAAGAAATTCCATAAAATCTCAAAAGGAATTTGGCGTTGAATGCTCTCTACCATGAGGTGTTCCAAAGAACAGATCGCATGATACCTGGTGTTCTAGTTGAGAGTCAAGCTTGTGCGGTCATCATATATGCATATGTTGTATCATTTGTGCACCACCCATGGATAAACAGGTGAAACAGCAACTTCATATGGTTTCCCTTTGTTTGTTGGCAGCCTCGTTACTCTTGGACATTTCCATACCGCCCCTTTGGGCTGCGAATACAGAGACGTAGTGTGGGTCTTGTACTCAGAAGTCGCAGCAGTGCTTTCATCAGTGGTCGCGAATTTGGTGCCCTGTCCCAAAACGACAGTTCAGGTCATGTATGTCAATCATTAGTAGATCTCGGCGAGATATGCAATCCAAATTAAGATTATCAGGGAAATAGACATTGATAAAAGTTCAAAATAGTTACTAATTAAGGTATATCACTAATGATAAGCAGTGAAGTAAGCATATTTGTGTTTTCATTTACCACTTAAAATACACGCTTTGAGACGACAGAACCATATAGAAATATTAACTGGTCATATCCCTCAGTTATGTGTTTATTTTGGCGCATTCTACCACTATCTTAATAAAGTGTAAAATAACAATATATTATTTCTTTAAATTTGCACACTTCAGTATTTATATATTTACACCAATGTCAGAATTTAGTGATTTCTCTATTGAATGTTCTGTTTACTCCTACACTGGTTTGTAAATAATTGTTTTTGTTATGTACTATTATGTAAATCATACTGCTGCGTTTTAAATTAGTGTAGTCTTTTTTGGTTAGGACACAGTTTTCGCTCCCATGGAAAGTGTAAAACAATAAAGTTATCACATTAATAATACGGGGATGAGATACTACTAGAATGATTGATAGTCCAGTCCTAAGTCAATACTATTTGTAGCTGACCATTCATCACCTTATTGCAATAAACAGCCACTACTTTATTACTACCCAAAATAATTCTTAGAAAGGAATGCCGGTGTTATAAACAGTGCGTGAAATTTTAATTGCAGCACTAACGTTTGCATCATATTATACTATTTATAAATAACCTCTGGTAACAAAAATAAATATTTTGCGAAGGTAAAAATCTTCATGTAAGTTCTCACTATAACAATTTTTTAAGCATACAATGATAATAGGCAATTATAAGCACGACACATTAGTATACTTTACTTTAATAAGCGTGAAGCATATTGATATACAGAAGGTTCACAATTGCAAACAAGGAAATTAAATAGGCCAACTTTGAGCACTTAACAATAGAAACTCGCCGCTATTTCGATGCTAATGGGCTTAAACGTTATTCCTTTTTATACACCTACTTGCGAGGGAGGTGGTACATGAAGGGGCGGTGAATAGCTTCATATTTGACACATTTTCGGAATTATCTTCTGAATTTGTTAACAACTGCAGTCAGCAATATCGTTACTGGAACTTGCCTATTAAACGGGTGATATTGAGTGCATAGGTTCCTTCCCTTTATTCGTATGTATCTTCCTCCAGAAAATCCTCATCCTTCCTGCAAGGTATGAACTCTGTGGGAAAACATACTTTATTGGTTAACGATTCTGTCAATCAACAGAATCATAACCATCGGTGTGCCGGAATTTCATTCCGCAAGAGTTTTTTAATATAAGAGTAAGGCTACTATTTGTGGCGATTGATTCAAATCGTCTAAATAGCTGAACCTCTAAAAATGACGCTCCCTGTGAGTGTTTCCGTAGATGAACATTCAATCACTTTGAGCACCGTGCGGATAAACCACAAGAAGATATCACTGCATTTTGTGATAGATCCCGAAATTCCGTTGCATATCTTTTGCTTTTGATACTTTTGAAGCCGATAAGACCGTCTTAGTAAGCAGGAAATTAAGATGAATCATAGTTGAAAAATGAGCTCTGGTTATTACTATTAGTAGTCACTTCTACAATGTAAAACTGTAGTTTACTTCAACAGTGGAATGCGTCTTGCTGAATAAATAGTTTCAACCAATAGGACATGAAACGTCCGAGACCACTCTATGTGGCGGCAGTTTTTACGACGAATACTAAACCAGGATCTGGATAACCTAATTTTTTGAACGGCTGCAGAAAACGAACACTGCCTTGGCCCTCTTTTATTGGTGCGTCCATTGTTCTTTCATCAGCTCTTCGCGAATTTAAGAAATGTGATAACGAAATAACTATTATAATTTGAACAGGTTCCACTAGACGCCATAACCTCTCACCCTCTCTAATAAGTTTCTTATCATACGAATAAATGTAAATGGCGTGTTATTTATGGACGCTATCTAACTACTGTGGTTCTCAGCGTCCCATTCTAAATTGGGCGTGGAAGACCGCTTAATTTTGCTCAGAGGCCTCTCCATTAGGCTTGAGGTTCTTTTACGTGCCGTAAATCTTCTACAACACGGGACCAACAGCTTTACTTCCCTTCCGAAAGAAGCCATGCTAAGGATTTTTACACCCGAAAAAATCCACCTTCCTCCGCCGGGTTTGAACCCGCGAACCTGGGTATATGAAGTCAGCATGGTAACCATTACACCACGGAGGGCGACATCATACGAATAGCGAAACCATGTAGCTCAAAGGGATAATTTCTTTAAACAACAAGAACCATTTGTTGCATTTCAGCTTCTAGTAAGGTGCCTGAAAATCCTATAATTTTGACTGTGAATATAATTTCCTCAGGGAGTAGGCAGAAGTTGTATATCTCCCCTTCAACATTAAAACCTATAATTTCTTAAGAGATGCATATATGCTGCGTTAAAAAGGAAGAAAGCTAAGCCTTTAAGCGCATTAGTGACCGCGGAAGCCTTCGAGGCTATAATTATCATTTTGAATTTTTTTTTAATTTTTTTAAGGGAAAGTCGTGTGGATAAACCTGGATTTTAAACTAGTATGCGTTCTTCAACGCCGCATAATTATCCGTTCATCTTGTTCATGTTATCGAGTTGTTGGCCACTAACCTAGTAGGTAGAGGACATATTGCATACTAATCTGAATATAAAAATTACTATTACAAAAAGTTGCGCGTACACATCGCTATCTGTGTGAGGTGTGTGTTTTTATGTGTGTGCTTGTGGTATGTGTGGGTGTACACCACAACGCCAAAGCGAAAAATTCAATAAGTAGCCAACTTTACGTACACTAACTTCCAAGGATATGACACGAATATTTGAAAGAAAATCCCCAATTCCAAATTATGCTCGATACAAATTATTTTTCAAAAATGTATATGTTCTCAAAATCCCTATAACTATTGGATTTAAAATACAGTATCTTTGAGATATTTATATGACAATTAAAATGTTTATCTTTGATTTTTAGAAACAGCGTTGTCTTCATTTGTAAGAAGTTGTTGTAATTTCACATGAGTAATCCATCAGTGCTAGACAAGATACGCAGTTAAAAATACACAATTTGTTTTATATAACAGTTTTAAGGCACTAGGTACTTCCAAGATATTAGTTGTTACTGTTTTAAATCTGTCAATATTTCTCATTTTTAAAGTATCTTCGCTATTCAGTAGTTACTCGCGATGACACAGAAAAACATTGGAATTTAAAGGCCAGCGTATAGCAATCCTCTTTTAGACATATGACTTCCATTCGGTTTCCTCTATCTGCCTTTTGACTAAAATCAAAATATGTAAAGAAACCATTTCCGCTCATGCTATTTTGATTAACATGGAACAAGTAGAAAAATAAGCTTTCTAAAAATATTTTGTACAAGGCATATAAAAGCAAACAGTAGGAAGTGGAGGAAATCCTGTGAACATAACATATAAGGTTTGTTATTCCTGATTCATCTCATTCGTCCTGCTCATCGCTACTTATAGCATTTAGCTGCATTGGAACACCGTATCCTCTTCACGTTTATTCCGCACTTTGGCATAAAAATAAAAGGAATTTAGTGTTAAGTGGTCAGGGACTTATCACCAGGAAATCCAGTATGCAATACCCGGCCAGAGGTAGATTTTTGTTTAATTACGATTAGTGCTCACCCTCCATAGAATATGGCTATTTAGGGAGTGGATGTTGATAAGGTAAAATCACTTAAAATGATCAATAACATACTCATATTGCTATGGGAAAATTACCTAAAATTAATAAAAATGACACTAAAACACAGCATACAAGGAGTGATTCTTTTATTTGACACTTTCATTTTATTTTTAAAAATAGTTCTGAAACTGCAACATTTTAAAAACGAATTATACTATTAGCGTTCCAAAACAAAAAGTTCAGAATCAAAACGTGAGTACCACAATTTAGTATAGCATTAGCACAATTTCTAAGTACCTAACCTTATACTGCGGTACTGTTTATACTTATTGCGCACTATGATCATTCATATTCAGTGATTCAATATTTTTCATGCACCTTTTTATGTTGTGATTTTCGGTATCTGAAAAATTAAATTTGCTAAAATCTCGATCTAAAATAAAATGTAGTTGTACTGCTGTTTAAAGGCTTACCTTATATTACATTGCAGTAAATAACCATGGTCATTCGCAGATTTTTCTTTGTGAAGTTCCAGCGATTATGTGTCAGGACATTCCTGTACATAGAAAAACTTCGTTCTATATCTGCTGATGTGACAGGTCAAACTTAAAGTTGACAAGATCATTTGGTGAAAATTTATGTTCATATACACCTGTATCAAATTGTTCAACTCGTAGAATATGGAAATTTGGTAGTTTGTTGCACAGAACTTTGCCTATTTGTCCACAGTTTTTCAGCTTTTGCTCCACTTGTTGCACTTTGTCAGTAACCGACACCATAGGCTCTCATTGTTTTTCTATATACTTTATTGTTACAGTAAGAGTCGCAAAATTGCTTTTGATGTACGACAGGGACCCTTATTCATCTTGACAAATTCTTATCGCATCTGCCTTCAGCTTCAAAACATCGATTGCGGACTAGACCATGTTGAAGTTATCACAGTAGCTGAATTTATCCCTTTTCTCCATCTTGTTAACACAGATTGAGGTGTCAAGGTTAAATCTGGAGATTCTGTACGCAGATCTTGAGCTCTTGAACGGACTTTGAGAAACACTTTCTTTAAATTCACTTCAGGGAAATGTTTCCTCACCTCTTCTGATACCCTATGTAAGGCGTGTGCCAGACATGTAATGTGTACCATTTTGGTGTAATATGCCAATATTGCTTTTGCTGACTTCATCATATAAGGTCCGGCATTCTTAACAAAAAGCAGCACGTTGTCATACTGGGCACCTTGGGGGTGTAACTAATATATGGCTTGGTTTGAAGAATTCACAAATTGTTGAGTGCTTGCTCTTCTCCAAGAAGTCTCTTGTTAGAAGAAACTCTTTCCAGGATCATCCATCTCGAGTGTACCCATAATATTTGCAACATAGCCACCTTTGTCATCAGTAGCTTCATCAATGAAAGAAACATGGCTTATCTCCAATATTATTCCTTATCCTTGACATTGTGTCTTCATAGCATTGACTTAAATAGAGTTACGTAGTGTGGATTCATATAGAATGCTATGGCCAGATTACCGCTCTAGGGAATCTCGTAACTTTTGTTGGCTTATTTTTTCAATGGAATACTCACATTAACCATCACTTCTCAGAGTTCTTTAAGGAATGCAGGGGATTTACTGGATGGGAGGTTAGATACTTGCCCTAGAAGAGCCTGAGAGCACGTTTTATTTTTAGCATTCATTACAGCGTTTGTATTATTTTCATGTCCAATGTGCTGCTGCACAACATAGCATTTTTCCGCACTGGATGGGAGGTTAGATACTTACCCTAGAAGAGCCTGAGAGCACGTTTTATTTTTAGCATTCATTACAGCGTTTGTATTATTTTCATGTCCAATGTGCTGCTGCACAACATAGCATTTTTCCGCACTTACTTAACATTACACTATTTACAAAATAGTTCAATTTGTTGTAAATACACGTTTCCCGAACTCATTTGCTAGCTGGTGTAAAACCAGAGCTTTTGGTTTACTTTCGGCATTTTACTGCATTGCAGTACTTTACCAGAAGGATGTATATATACTGAAACTAAACTTCTCCATATCAAGGTATAACTGACAGTGTATAGCTTATGACTCCACTGACATCTGTCGCTAACATTTCCGAAAATATTCATAAATAATGGTATAAATAAATATAATACATCGTGCAACGTTATTATACTAAGGTGTACTTGGTGCACTTAGCATTGCTAGCACATGAATTCATGTTCTCTAAGAACTAGTAAGCCTTGATAATATGTTGGAAGTTGACCCGCGATCTTTCTCTGAATAATGCTCACGTTGCTGATGCAGGCACATATATTCCAGACACATTCTCCTGGGAGGAGCGCAGTAAGTATATCAAGGTCAGTTATTGTGATCTCTTTGTTCTCAGCTGTTGCGATCTCCGAAACATCCACGTCACTCTTAGGCTAAGTTTAATCTTGTAATCCTATTAAAGAACAAAGGTAGGGCATTAGTTCTGTTACCTGGAAATGCGACTATTTAGACTATTTTATAGAACTACCCTTACTGCTGGTTGCTTTGTTCAGCTATAAAAATATTATTTTGATTAAATTTAAATATAAAATCCTACAGAGGGGTAAAAGTCCTAAAAATGACAAATAACATGAAAGAATAACTTTTCAAGTCAAATTGGAGATAAATGCAACATGAAAGTATGTGATTATGATTTCTTACTGCTTAAAATGCTTACTTACACCACTTAGCATCGTTCGTATCTGAAAAAAACAAAAAAAAAAAAAAACAAACAAAAACAAGTGATGACATTTCATCGAAATTTGCGCCCTGGATATGATTGCGAATGTCTGTATGGAAATAATTTTAAATAAAAAAGCTTACGGTAGCAATTCAAGGAGTAAATGAGCACAAACGATTCAGTGAAAGTCACGTATACGACTATAGCAATTAAAGGGAATTAGCGAAACAATTGTGTAATCAAAAGGAATTTAAGATTCCAATTACTTTATTGGTTTAAATTAAAGTTCTTAAGTTTTTAAATTCGTGGCTACTTGTACAGTGTTTACTGTGAATTCACATTTATCTAGGCAAAACCGAACCAGTTCACATTTCTTTTTTTTCTGTTTTTTAACAGCTTTTAACGCCCGTTTATACTACATATGACACCGCAGGCGGGGACACTGATGATACATAGAATGAACAAGGAGCACCGGAGTAATGCGATGGTGGATGAAACCGGAGAACCTGGGGAAAACCCGCCCCTGCGCCGCTTTGTCCATCACAAATCTAACATGTGGTTGCTTGGGATCGAACCCGGGTCGTATAGGGTAGAGGCGAGTGGTCTGTTCACTTCACTTGTCATTGCAAGTATTGTCAATTACCGAGCTTGAAAACCTTTGATCTGCTATGGTCACGATAGCATCTCTTTCTGGAATTCTGGAAACAAGGTTTACACACACACACACACACACACACACACACACACACACACACACACAGTATCATCGTAACTAACAGCGCAAATCGAAACGGTTGAAGGTATACGACAACAGAAGCAAAAATGTCCAATAAACATGGCTCCGCAAACAAGCCTTGTCCGACATTTATTATGATGAATGTGTGGTGGCTATGTGCCGTCACTGACTTCGGTAAGAAACTTGGTCTTAATTTGTAAAAATGAATTAGATAAGTAGATGCTTCATTTCTGTACTTGAAACGCATGTCCACATACTCTTCGTTGCTATTATTTTCATTTTGTCTATGTAGAGTTCTGCACACCTGACACTGTTCCGACAAGTGGAAACGAATTAAGCCAAAAGGACCTCAGTGGTGATTCATAACGCACATTTGCAATAACAAATCTGACACACGGTTTGGTTGAGGACTCATGTTTGATGGAACTGTTTGTTTCTGTTATTGTATACTTTCAACTGTTTCGGTTTGCGCTATTTATTATGATACAGCCATTAGATATGCAGGGTCTGCGGTATAAAAACTGATCACTCGCTAGTTTTGTGCGTCAAATCCAATGACAGCCCGCACTCACGACAGGCTTTCCGTCCTTCATTTACCACGTATTCATTAGCGAAATAACTCGCATTCATTTATCTTTATAACAGTGTATATTTGTTGGCAAATGTTATTTTCAGTACGAATTGGCTCGTCACTTTTGTAATATATTCATGCTGAAGTTTCCCACTCAATTGTCTCCTTTAAGAACTTATTTGCACGATCCTCTGAATAAACTTGAGTCTACTGGTTCGGTGCAAAACAAGAAACACATGCGAAGACGTACAGTGATAGAGAAGAAGAATTATACTAAATTGTCAAAATCTTGAATGTTTCCCACGGACACATATTAAGAACTTTCGGAAATTATAAAAACTGGAACACGAAACGTTAGAGTAACCAAGCTAAACAGTGTCAATCTAAAGCGTTTACTCTATATAGTATATACAGTACATAAATACTATATAATGCTTTACAATTGCTTTGTGAATTCAGTTGTGGAAGCAAAATAGTGGCTCAGACTTATGACGGTGCTGCTGTAGCTTCGAGCCATTTAAAGGTCTTCACAAAAAAGCAAAAGAAGCTTTCCCACTAGCAAACTTCAATGAAATTTAGTGCTAACTCAGGCTGTTTCAATATTTAAGTATTATTTCAGCCGTGTTTTATTTCTAACATTGAATGAGTTAGCTAACTTTTTGAAACATTACAGAGTATTTTTGATCGATCCACAAAATGAACCAAGACATTGCATGAAGAAGCCCATCGTCTGGCACTAGAATTCTCGTCTAAAAGAAGCAATGTTTAAATGTACAAATTTTCTTGTGATATTGTTCTGGAAAGTCACCTATTCTGAGGATAAATGACACCAATGCAGCTATAATACTGCTCGCAGGTTAGTGTATTACATCAAGACTTCAATTTTATTTGAAATTAAATATGTATTTGGAATTTCCTCACAGTGCCAGATTATTTGGTGTTCTACAGACTGAACGTAATGAACAAATTCAAAGATTGCATTAAAGGGAAGCGCAAATAATTTTTCAGAAAAACTTGGGGATACACATACAACCGTAGTAGCGAGAACCAGCTCAAAACGGCAGAAAAGTCTACAGAATGTGGTATAAAACATGGGGTAAATAACGCGAAGATGTAGACATTATAGTGCAATGTAAATTATAACTTAGATTCTGCAATTTGGATTTACTTCGATTCCAAAAACTTCTAAATCAGAAAAAAATGAACAATTCAAGAAAAGCATCCCTAAATTGAGATTCAGGACTCTAATAGGTTCCTTGGGAAATAGCTTTGACATTGTATCCTTAGGATCAAAGCTCGTTGTAATATACACTTCTGAAGAACCCTGAGGCAAGTGTTGGTGAGGTTCTTCTTATCATAAGTCTAACGTCTTCAGAATACGTGCTGTAAAGCAATGAAGCATGTAAGTCGTTCCTATCCCAGCAGCAAGTGCCCCTGTTCCTCCGTTGTCAAATTCGGTAGAGGACGGTAGCTATTTTTCGTGCGTTAAAATGTTTAGCATGAGTTCCTTCGCAAGACAATTAAAGCCGTTTTTCCCCGTGCTGTAGATTTAAAAGCACCTCAAACCTGAAAAAAATACGTCTGAGTAAACCTAAGCTGTTTTCCCGCGCAATAAAGAATGAGACACTGAGAGCCACAGCAGTTAAAGATGAGCCATGTATAAAACTCAATTTAATTTAATTTTACAACAGTTTTAGTAGAGCGAAGTTTCTCAGCTATGAAGAGGATAACATTTTAGTCGTGCATCAGCCTCTATAACAAATTAGAAAGAGCTGCTTTGCGTTGTAAAATCACTCGGACATCTAACATATTATTATTGATGAGTTTGAGCAAAAATGTCGTAAGATATAACTTCAGTACTAATGACAAAGTCGAGTATATTCTATATTAAATACCTACTATTCTTGGCTCTGAAAGGGCCAATGCCCAATAAGGTGTTTTTGATTTACAGGAATTTAAAGCCTTTTAAAATAGGTTTCATTTATTTTAAACTATCAGTCTATTACTCTTAAAGTTTCTTTACAATTATCGGGTATTTTAGGATCTATCTTTTAAATGGTGATATTTTTCAAAACTGTGTCTCCTTAATTTTAAATACTTAAGGGGGCTGGTCTTTTAAGAGCTTTACATATATTGTATTTTGGCGTAAATCTTGACATTGGTACTTCTTCAGCTAAGGAAATGGAATTCATTGAAAAGAAAAAAACAATATTTCACAAAAATTGCCGGTTTATTGTCTATTCTTGTAATTATAATTGGTGGTATTAACTGCAATTGTATACATGGCTTTAATTTCATTTTAAATCAACAAAAACAGCAGTTCTTTAGTTAGTTATCACAATTTTATTATTATTTTTGCTACACTTTCAATGTACCAAGGTAAGTGACTCAGGCTTTTCTCGGAGTGGCATTTGGAAGGTCATGGGTTTGATTCCCGAGGCTGATCTCTCTGATCCCCGGTTTGTTTGGGTTATTTTGGGTCACTGCGAGTTCTGGAGAGGTATCTTCATTTCCCCGAACTTGCTGTCCCTTCAATTCATCTCAATTTAATCCAACCTGTCTCTTTTAGGGTTATAAGTGTCGGCGAGGACTGCGGTACTGGCGCCCTTCCTAGGAGGTGGGTGCAGTTTGGAAATACAGCTCTCGACGGCAGGATGGCGTTGGATTCGTCTGTAGGACCCAGGAGGTTCGAGCAGACCTGGAGCACGCGCTCCTAGCGCTTCCCGCGTGGAGATGAATAACTGCTTGCATTATCTTTGGGACCTTCCACAACGAGTCTTTCCCGCGGTCCGGGGAAAGACTCCTATTATTCTGGGGTTTAACGCTCAATAAGCCCATGGTAGCTGTAATGTAGAACCCCTCCCAGAATGACACACACACACACCTTCAATGTCACAATAATAGCATAACTAAAAAAAATTCACTTCTGTTGTTATTTATATTACTCTTCACTGTATTCCGTTTCTTCATCATATGGGAGTTCATTCCTTTCTCCTGGTTCTGATAACAGGCAGTCGATGAGCTTCACTTTCGTTTATATTTATATTACTCGTCACTGTGTTGAGTTTCTTCATCATGTGGGAGTTCATTCCTTTCTCCTGGTTCTGATTCCAGGCAGTCGATGAGCTTCACTTTCGTTTTTATTTATATTACTCGTCACTGTATTCAGTTTCTTCATCATGTGGGAGTTCATTCCTTTCTCCTGGTTCTGATTCCAGGCAGTCGATGCGCTTCACTTTCGTTTTTATTTATATTACTCGTCACTGTGTTGAGTTTCTTCATCATGTGGGAGTTCATTCCTTTCTCCTGGTTCTGCTTCCAGGCAGTCGATGAGCTTCACTTTCGTTTTTATTTATATTACTCGTCACTGTGTTGAGTTTCTTCATCATGTGGGAGTTCATTCCTTTTTACTGGTTCTGATTTCAGACAGTCGATGAACTCGTGATAAATTGGACACTGTTGCGATTGGGTGTGAGGCAATACATCCATTTTGGAAGCTCAATGTGTCCCTCAAAAGCAGCAGGAAATCCTTGCGTTGATAAACGTCTAGATGATCTCTGGCACCTAGCATTTCTGTGTTATATTTATCTACATCATTTTGATAAACATTCCAGGATTTCTAACAATGTGTATCTTTATGTGTATGTAATATTCACATTTCAACAGATTTTTAAAGTTGTAGAACTTTTTTTTTTTTTTGTTCCAGCTCTCTCACCATCATTGGTGGTTTCTTAATTAAGTTAGCTTAGTCTCTGGAAAGTTCCACTTCAACTCTCATTGATTTCTTTGCCCTCTCAGTTGCGACATGGATAGTGTCAGCTTCTAAATGACTGTGTTCCACTTCAAGAAATTTATGGTCGTTTTCCAGGGCTGTTTTCTTTAATTAATTCTCATTTATTAGCCTAAGGGATAAGTGGCTACAAAATATTTCTATTCTGTCCAACACAACAGGATTGTGTAGGACCATTTCGAAAATGTCATCTGGTAGGCTTTAGGCAATTTATTGTGCACTCATTCCCGTTATATTTTAATTTTTCATTGATAACATAATGAAGAGCATTCTTTGTTCACTTTTGCAAAAGAATGACACAACACAACCTAAAATGGAGTTGGTAGGGGCTTCTTAAACCAGACTTCATTAAGTGCAAACTTCCTTCAATTTTACTCTCTCAAATTGCTTTTTCAAGGGGAGAAGATTCAGCTAAAATAATTTCTTCTTCTTTATCTTCTTCTTCTTCTTCTTCTTCAATCCTGTGACGTTATTCTGTATCGGTACAGTTCTTCAAGAGCACAGCATAGCTGCCATATTTTCCACTTGTATAATTTTGGGGTGTATGGAACCTTAGGTTCAAATAATTTACAAGAACACTTATATAGTGCACTTCAGTTTTAGCCTCCTTACCGTCTTCTTGACAGAGTTCTATACTTAACCTGCTCACAGCTAATACATTCAGGTCTGGAGCCAAATATTTCTTAGCAGCATGTGACCGAGAATGACTTTGATAACAAGGAAAGCGTTAATGTGTTTATTTATCAAGACTTTGTCCTCTTGTGGAATTTTAGAGTATTTTGAATGCTTTTCACGTCCATTTTTGGTCATAGTGCGCCATCAAAACACAGTTTTGTTTTTTGTTTTTTTTTCGAAACAGTAAATTTCATCTTTCTCTGAACTACAAGTAGGGTATAAGTATACATACTTTAACTCTTCTTTGCATTGAAGGAGAATACCAGATATATCTCCTAGTATAATTTCATCTTCTTGCTTGCCGTACCTTCTAGCTTTCTTCTCTGCTTCCCAACATTTTTCTTGTCCTCAGTTATACTATAACGTATTATAATTTTTGCCTATGATTTGTTTTGCTCTTCTTATGATATTTGTACTGTTCTATGAATATATTGTTTGTTTCAGTTTTGTTTATTTTTACCCCATTTTTATTTCTGCATTTCCAAGGAGACTTCAACTTATTGGGAGCTACTACTTATCTACGGAGTGTGGCATAATCTCTACTATTGTATTTTAGCTTTTCCTCACAATTTTGTCCCACATACTTTGATTCCCTTACCTTATTCTTGAAGCATTTTGTGTGTTGACTTCCTTTCCTCTTTCCTTAGATTTGTCTGAGACATAGGTGATAGTTTCATTTTGAAATAAACATGTCTTTTTACACTAAGAAGCATACTTTTTTTCCACTGCCATCATCTGAGCCAGAAATTCATTCATCTGATGTTTCTATGATATGTAACAGTTCTTCATAGTAACTATAGCTTGTATCTTCCTCCACAGTGGTACATTCTAAAGCTTAAAACGAACATAGAATAATTATGAGGCATTAAAAGAAAACCGATAATGATAATAGTCCTATATAAATAAAACATAACAGTATAATAAAATTATAATTACATTATTTTAACACTGAATATTAGATGTTCGCGTTTTCTGCTGTAGATCTATCATTTCTCTCGAAGGTATTACTGGCATGTATTAATATAAAATACATAATACTGATGATGATAATAATAATAATAATAATAATAATAATAATGTAGGTGGCGCCATGGCCAAGTTGTTACACTGCTTGCTTCTCACCTAGGAGGCCGGCATGTGGAATTTGTGGTGGAAGAAGCGGCATCTGGCGGGTTTTCTCCGGTGCCTCCAGTTTCCTCCGCCTCTCATTCCACCAATTGCTCCATCATTACCTTTCCTATCCATTTCGCTTGCATTTCATATCAACCTCTTCCTCATGCTCAGGCCTAGCTCCGAGCCGACCACTTGTTGTAGGTTGTCCATTCTGTGGTTTCATGCTGTTGGCTCCCAGGCAGGCTTTTGACCCCTAGGCATCCAGTTATAAGTCCTTGGGGGTACCAATCCTAAAATACGGAGAGAATAGGCCTACTACTACTACTACTACTACTACTACTACTACTGCTGCTGCTGCTGCTACTACTACTACTACTACTCCTACCACTACTACTATTACTACCACCACAAATAATAATAATAATAATAATAATAATAATAATAATAATAATAATAATAATAACGACCGATTTATTTGTTACCATTTTTAGTACTGCTATTTACCTTCAATATTAACTTCATTATTTGACTTCTGACTCAATGCGTTTCTTTTATTTTCCTTTCTTTCTCTACACGTGATATGTACATACTGCGTGCAGAAGGTATTGTATTGCATCCAAAATTTTGATACCAAGATTTCACCAGAAATACATATTATGAGGGCTTATGATTTAAAAACAATTAAAAATGTATCCGTGTGAGTGTCTGTGTGTGTCAGTAAGCAGCATAGTTCAAAAAGGAAAAGTTGGTTAAATACCAAACTTGGTATTTATGTTATGTATCTTCCAAGGATGCGAGACGAACATTTTCAAGAAAATTCCCCGCCCCCAACTACCCTTTGTATGCAACATTTTTTCGAAAATTTTGATTTTCTCAAAAACGGCTCTAACAGTTTTGATTAAAATAACTTATGTTTTAGATATTTTATGACAAACGAAATGTATATCTTGAATTTTCTGGCAATCGCCTCTGAAGACCTCTTCATTTTGACATTTCATGACTTTTGTATAAATGGTAAACCGTAAGAGATATGCTAAAACTTGTTGTACAAAAATATAGATGTCATTAAAACACACAATGTCCGTTTTATACATTTTTTGTAGACTTAGCCGTTTTCGAGATATTCTGGACCATTGGCTTCAATTTTAAGCCACTTAAACTTTCCACAAACGGAAAGACATTTTTGTTCTGGTTTCTTGATGTTTACTTCTGGCAAGCAAAGAGAATGTAATTTCAATTGTTTCACATAGCGACCAACTTTTAAAGGACTAGACTATCGCCTTAGCCTGTGCATTCTCTTATTTCCCTTCTACTTACAAGAAAGCTAGTAATGAGATTAATTCTGCTTATGTTTATCTTGATTAGCATGATGTATCTAAAAGATTAATCTTTTGGATAAGAGGTTTGTTAACCGAACAGCTAGAGAACATCATGTGAATGGTACACATAAGGGTTTTAGAAGTGTGTGTGTGTTTGAGTGCGTGCGTGTGTGGGTTTGTTCATGTGTCTGTGAATACAGTGACTCAAAAACGAAAAGTCGGTAAAATACCAAACTTGGTATTTAAGTTTAATATCTTCAAAGAATGCGACACGAATATTTGGAGAAAAATCCCTCCCCACTTAAGCTACCCCTTACATGCATATTCTTTGTTTAAAAAAAAATATTAGTTTTCTCAAAAATTGCTAACGATTTCGATTGAAGTACTGTGTACATATTAAACACATTTACACGACAAATGAAATGTATATCTTCAATTTTCTGTGAATATTCTGTGAAGACCTCTTTATTCTGGATAAATTTTACTGAATGTCACATAACTGATAAACTACAAGAGGTAGACAAAAACTTGATAAACAAAAAATGTAGACCGCTTTGGAGCACACAATTGATAACATACACATTTTTTTATGCAGTTTGTCATTTTTGAGATATTCCTTGTTATTGGATTCATTTTTAAAATACACAAACTTTTTTCATACTCCTCTCAATGCAAAGAAACGGATTTCAACTACATGGCAACCAGCTTTTAAAACATTTGATCATCGCTTTATTCCAATGTATTCCCTTATTTCCCTTTTACTTACAAGAAAGCAAGTAATAGGACCATTCCTGCTAATGTTTATCTCGAATAGCACAAAGTAGATAGAATAAGCTTTCTAACAATGATTTTTTACAGAGATGTTGAGAAAGCCATATCACATCAGATGTCTTTTTAAAATAATATATATATCGTTCTTCAGCATACAGAAAGCACCGAAGACAATTAAAACATTCATTATAGGTGCTTTTGCCAAAATTGCTTCTTATACACGTGGGTCATTTTCGCAGGTATTGTTAAGAACCCAACTAATAAAAGTATAAATGAGGGAGATGTGCGTGTTTGTTGCAGTTGTTTTGAATATTGAACTGAAGTGCTCGAAAATAAGAGCCTGCAACTAAACACTTTCTGAGTGAAAAACAGTCAATATTGGCTTTGGTACTTATTGACGAAACATATTGAAACCTCGTTGGGTGCCGAAATACAGATTGACCGTTTTATCGTTTTTATTATAAGATATAATTAACAAAGGCTTATGTTATTAAACAGTAGCTTTTGAAATATTTGACAGAAACATTGGTCGGTGTGCAACAGGTTAAAGTGTTTTAGCGTAGGTTAATATCTCAATTTCAATAAAAATAAACATTAGCCCTTTTGGAACTAAGCCGCAGATGTATTTTAATTAAATTCCTATAATATTCAAATTTCATTGAACTTGTTTATTTATTTTTTAAAATTCTTGGTGAAAATGATTTGTTTAAAGATCGATTATAAGAAATATTCTTAGTTTTTCTTAATTTGGTAAACGCTGGTTTGCTTACTCACAAGAATATATTGGCGAGCCGCCACTGTAACGCTGTACACTGTTAAAGCAGAGACTATGGGGAAATACTGCGCAGGAACACTATGCTTGCGAGGTAAGAGAAGGAGAGATGCCTAGTTGGAATATATGGATGCAATACATACTTCACGTTCTCGCCTCACTTGAAAACGGCTTTTATTTTCTCTTAAGTTGCAGTACAGGTATCCGAAACGGGAGTCGATATTGCCGATATATACAAGGTGGGGCGGGATCAGGTGCTAGCTGTGACGCTCTGCAAACATCCCCATCTCTTTCTGTAATAAGAAGCTATGAGGCCGGTAATTGTCTTTTAGGTGCAACTGGAATCCTCCTGGCGACTTTATAGCAAACATGTCGCCGGAGACTGCCACCAAATTTTGTTATACCTACAGCGTGTTCCACTATACCTGTTCCAGTTGTAAAACTAGCACCGAAATACTTAACCAAGAATTACATCGTTGGCGTCAAAGGAAAGAAATGTGAATCTCTAAGGAAGCTCGCTACGACATTATATCCAAATGCATTGTCGCCCTCCGTGGTGTAATGGTTACCATGCTGGCTTCGTATACCCAAGGTCGCGGGTTCAAACCCGGCGGAGGACGATGGATTTTTTCGGGCGTAAAAATCCTTAGCATGGCTTCCTTCGGAAGGGAAGTAAAGCCGTGGGTCCCGTGTCGTAGATTTACGACACGTAAAAGAACCTCAAGCCTGATAAGAGAGACCTCTGAGCAAAATTAAGCGATCTTTCACGCCCAATTTAGATTGGGAGGCTGAGAACCAAAGCAGTTAAAGAGCGTCCATAAATAACAGGTCGTTTAATTTTTTTTTTTTTTCCAAATGCATTACTCACAAATGTAAAGACACCATCAACACAAAAGACCCTAAACATACTCTATTAGAAACGGCTGCTGAGGAATGGAATATCTAACTTTTGACAGCTTGTGTATTTATAAAACGGGTTTCTTTGAATGCTATTAAACGTGACATATATGCGGTAATTTACAATATACTGCGTTTACATCTACAGCGCTAAATTCTTAAACTGGATGAAATGTAACTTAAATGTCGGTGGCACATCTTGAGCTGTGCACGGTTTAATATTTTTTACATATGCTGGTATGACGTAATTGCCTTATGCGCCAAATACTGTGCGGCGAGCACACTGGAAAGCGTGCTTGAATGTCTATCAGTACAATTTGACATGGTATCTCACTGATGTAGAAGTCGAGCTTGCTAGAAGGCAGCAATGATAATGCTTCTTAGCACTGCACTGCTGCCATAGTGTGTTAATCCTACCACCTTGCGACTTAGGTAGAAGTAAGCAAAGCACGTGAGCGAGGAACCGCATACTTCAGACTACGGAGAGTCTCAATAGCATTCTAACTTCCATTGTTTTGTTCTTGCCTTAGAACCCTTACCTAATGGTGTACGCAACAAACATCCATAAAACTACACTTTTCTTGGTAAAGCAATTTAGGCATCATCACCATCTTTGTTATAATCATAATTCGTAAACATAATTATTATGGAGCAGATGCTGTTAGCATTTCTAGGGCTACCCAACTCTCAAACTTTTGTGAACATCCAAAGTGTATATTCATGAACCGCTGCTGTAAACAGGTAAGGATCACACATTCGATGGTAAGAACACGATCGTGTTGCTGTATTGCTATATACGAAATTAAAACTTTTCTTGTCATATTTTGCCCCAATACCATCGTTAGCACTTTGATCAGTTACGTAGAATCTTTAAGTAAAATTTATCCATGTTGCCAAATCGGAAGGTGATTTATCTGTGATACAAACCTTGTGATTCTGTTTTGAAGACCAAATACCTGCAACGAGATGTTAAAGTGGCAAGAAATACTACTATATTTATATCCTATTTATGTAAAAGAGTTAACATTCATAACTGGAGAGAAAAATTATTTTTCTTTAAATAAATTAGAAGCAGAATATGAGAATGATAGCGAGTCTCTAACTTACTTCTCTAATTTAAATTCACAATAGGTAGCTTATGCTAAGAAGAAAACAATGCTTATTGATGATTATTTGGGAACATGCACATCATAATTATATTCAGTTTTATCTATTCTAATCAAATACTTGTTAAATATTTAATAAACTGTAATAATGAATATGCTACCCAAACATAACCTATCTCTTCTCGTCTGAAATTGATATCGGCTAAAATCAGAATTTCTCTTCATTCTATGCTAATCAATGGACACATTTCTTATAATCACTCTCATCATGATCTTCTCCATTTAATGAAATAAAATGTTACTGATTTGTTTACTTTTAATATTGTCTTGACAACATAACTGGAGATATTTGGGACTGTTGAACATTACATTTCTCTCTCATAGCGCCAATAATGTGCAATTGTTTTCATCCCCCCCAATTAATCTTCTGATCGGTGCTTAAACAATGCGAATTAGTAAGCAAACAATCCGCTAGTTAAATGAAAAATAGTATGATTCAGATGTTTGGCCCAATATTTTTCTTCACTGTTAATGATAAAAAGGATTAATATGCTTAATTTAATTTTTATAAAACTAATCAACATCTCTTAGCCTTTCTTTTCGATTCAAGCATTATGTGTGTTCAAACTTAGCAAAATTGAATAATCAGGCTGCAATAGGTGTGTATGTTACTTAATATACTTAACATTATACTCCATGAGTTTTGATTGGACAAACATGTTAATTCTGATAACAATTAATGCATCCATGCATGGCAGAGTGTCCAACTGTGCTTTTTAAAACCTTCATCCGTGATTTTGATAAGTAAGTATCAAAATAAAGTTCTAATAAACAATACACATGTATGATCCACGCAAGCATTATAAGACAACTTAAAGTTCGTATTGAACGATGACATCACGACTCGATAGCTAACGTCAGAAGCGTTTTTGTCAGATTGTGAACCGAGATTTGAAAATATTTTCCTTGCTTCAAAAGAATGTAACATTACAATACAATATCATTTTATGTTAACTTGATGATTATCTTCATTACAAATATTGCACGTTCTCAATTATTGCCACGTAGAAAGTTCTTATGATTTATTTTGTAACAGTTAAGTGTGCTCCAAAATCTTCGGTTCTCTATTACAGTTGAGGCTTCCACCTTGATTGTCAAGAAGAATTCACTAATCCTGTAGTTTGACAGGTGAATATTTGTGTTTGGCTGATGTAGTTTACCCATTTCTGTGTAGACATGCATTAATAGGAATAACGAATGTAAATATATTTTATTTGAACTTAAATGCATATACTTGTACAATATTACGTAAATATTTCTAAACGTTGATGAGAGCTAAATTATGCTGTTCATAATGAGGTCGCAGAATATTTATTCCATTTCTTTTGTTGCCTTGTTGCTTAGTTCTATTCCCCTATTATGATTTAAACTACTTATATTAGCAACTGCTCTCTCTCTCTCTCTCTCTCTTTATCTCTCTCATAATGCTATTCAACATGAGTACCACAACACGAAAATAACTATTGGTAATGAACAGGATAACTTCCCTACAAATATGTGATAGAAGGAATTTCCGTAAGTTTTATTCTCTCTGCCTTTGTACGTAGAGGCTATGGTGTTTACCCTGAACTTCGTACAAAAGACAAATTATAATGTCAAATCTGAAACAAATAACAAGATAATTATGGGTAAACACGCCAAAAATTCCTTTCGTTTATCCCTATTTACTATACACACTGATGACATTTTAATTTAACTCCAAGGAAAACACTTATCATACCATCATGTATATAATAGCCATAACTTTATTTTAATTCACTTGATGGAAAATGGCTTCACAGAGTGATATATGTGACACTAGTTTTCCTGATTGCAGCTACACCGAAAATTTGACTGCACAGAAAACCTTAAATGCACATATACACAGTGCCTCCACTTTATACCATGGTAGCATCGTACGAATGCCTACTTCGCATACAATCTACCACACTGCGGGGTTTTATATTATATAACTCCCACGTTACTTAAACAGGCGTGTTAGTAACATAAGGTCGTTATAAATGCTGTTGAAAGTGGGGTCTATCTGCCGAAGAGATTTTTGACATCGTCAGATGAAACTACCATTCACACGCATAAGTTCTTCTGTGTAATGCTCACAAATGAAATGACGTTTTCTATATGGACGCTCTTTAACTGCTGTGGCTCTCAGCGCCCCATTCTATGCTGGGCATGAAAGACCGATTAATTTAGCTCTCTAGCAGACTTGAGGTTCTTTTTCGTGCCGCAAATCTACGACACGGGACCAACGGCTTTACTTCTCTTCCGAAGGAAGCCATGCTAAGGATTTTTACGCCCCAGAAAATCCATCGTCCTTCACCTTCACCCGCGATCTTGGGTATATGAAGTTAGCATAGTAACCATTACACCATGGAGGGTGACGTAAAGCTCACATTTCCACTAAAGTCGTTTAGTATGGTTTCAATTCTGAAAGTTTAGTAGTTCGTGAACCATCCACATGCTGAGCAACACGGCTGAGAGTTCTTAGTTGAACGTTCGATTACAGCTGCTATTTTGAAAGCTTTTCCAGCTTCTTCATTTTCGTTTCTTTGATTTAGTGTTTACGATTCCGTTGTTCAAAATGTATTGACCAAACGTCTTAAATTGTCTCTACACGCATTTGTATATACAGGAAATTGCTGCTGAAACTGTCTACATGATTCTGTTTCACGTACATGTGTATAGTAATTAAGAACACGCTATTCAAGCGTGAATTTGTGGCACTCGCTTCGGTGAACTTATAAGAGAATTACATTTTTAAGGAAATCATACGCAACACAGGTATTGTTCAAATACTGCACAACTCCACAACGTCTAGGCCGATGTGCAAGTAACCTTGACATAAAACGATGGCACGGTACCTAACGGTAGCGGTAGTACTTGTAATAGTAGTAGTAGTAGTAGCAGTAGCATTATTATTATTATTATTATTATTATTATTATTATTACTATTATAATTATTATTATTATTATTATTATTAATAGTAGTAGTTGTAGCAGCATCAGTAGTAGTAGTAGTAGTAATAGTAGTAGTAATAGTAATAGCAGTAGTAATAGTAGCAAGAGTAGTAGTAATAATAGTAGTAGTAATAGTAGTATTAATAGTAGTAGCAGTAGTAGTAATAATAGTAGTAACAGTTAGTAATAGTAGCAGTGGCAATAGTAGTAGTAATAGTAGTAATAATAGTAGTAACAGCTAGTAATAGTAGCAGTGGCAATAGTAGCAGCAGTAGTAGTAATAATAGTAGTAACAGTTAGTAATAGTAGCAGTGGCAATAGTAGTAGTAATAGTAGTAGTAATAGTAATAGCAGTAGTAATAGTAGCAAGAGTAGTAGTAATAGTAGTATTAATAGTAGTAGCAGTAGTAGTAGCAGTAGTAGTAGTAGTAATAGTAGTAACAGTTAGTAATAGTAGCAGTGGCAAGAGTAGTAGTAATAGTAGTAACAGTTA